>OZ023143.1:23265598-23491538 GCA_963675895.2 Styela plicata | reverse complement strand
TGTTAGACAAATTAAACATTTCGGGATTTTTTTTCAAAAAATTGCCTTTTTGGCAAAACGGATAAATGTTTTGAATTATATTTATAGATTTTTATTTGCCTGCATATTGTGGTAAGACTGTAAAATCTTCAAAAGTTTGGAAGGTTTTCAGAGTTAGCAAATAGTCTGATGAGCATATCCTTTCCTTAAAATTTACAATATTTCTTATTGTTCTAGGGCGTCTTCGCTTATATTTTTCAACCAATTTTACTAACTACCTAAAGACCAATAGAAAACTAAAAGCAAAGTTTTTTAGTAGTTTCTTTCTGCTCTTTCTTAATCTGAAGAATACATCAAAAGTAAAGGTCGCATTTACATTCTAAAAAGTATCCTACTTAAAATCAACTAAGAAAAACAAACAGTTTAAAAACTAACTAATTTTTCTCTATGAGTTTGATTCAGAGTCGCTGTCAATATGAACTCTCACTGTAGAAAAACATTAGACTTCGATATTATATATGTGGATTCTGACTGTCTGTTGGACATTCAGAAAAATTTAATGAAAATCCGGTTGGGAGTTTTAGTTTATATTGTGAATACTGCAGTTAAAAAAATTGTCACTTTTACACTCTTGAAAAATACGCTATCTCAAATCTGTTAGACAAATTAAACATTTCTGGATTTTTTTTAAAAAATTGCCTTTTTGGCAAAACAGATAAATGTTTTGAATTATATTTATAGATTTTATTTGCCTGCATATTGTGGTAAGACTGTAAAATCTTCAAATTTTTGGAAGGTTTTTAGAGTTAGCAAATAGTCTGATGAGCATATCCTTTCCTTAAAATTTACAATATTTCTTATTGTTCTAGGGCGTCTTCGCTTATATTTTTCAACCAATTTTACTAACTACCTAAAGACCAATAGAAAACTAAAAGCAAAGTTTTTTAGTAATTTCTTTCTGCTCTTTCTTAATCTGAAGAATACATCAAAAGTAAAGGTCGCATTTACATTCTAAAAAGTAGCCTACTTAAAATAAACTAAGACAAACAGAACAGTTTAAAAACTAACTAATTTTTCTCTAAGAGTTTGATTCAGAGTCGCTGTCAATATGAACACTCACAGTAGAAAAAACATTAGACTTCGATAATTGTATATGTGGATTCTAACTGTCTGAATGTTGTGGTAATTCACGCAAAAATCTTCGAAATTCGGGAAGTTTTTCGGAGTTAACTTAAAAATAGTTGGGTTAGCATAAAATATTTCTTTAATTATCGAAATTGTTGAATTTTGTTGAATTTCCTTGACTTGAATATTAGTACAGTGCTTACTGATTGTTATAAACTTGCGGACATTCAGAAAAATTTAATGAAAATCCGGTTGGGAGTTATAGCTTATATTGTGAATATTGCAGTTAAAAAAATTGTCACTTTTACACTCTTGAAAAATACGCTATCTCAAACCTCTTAGACAAATTAAACATTTCTGGATTTTTTTCAAAAATTGCTATTTTGGCAAAACAGATAAATGTTTTGAATTATATTTATAGATTTATTTGCCTGCATATTGTGGTAAGACTGTAAAATCTTCAAAATTTTGGAAGGTTTTCAGAGTTAGCAAATAGTCTGATGAGCATATCCTTTCCTTAAAATTTACAATATTTCTTATTGTTCTAGGGCGTCTTCGCTTATATTTTTCAACCAATTTTACTAACTACCTAAAGACCAATAGAAAACTAAAACCAAAGTTTTTTAGTAGTTTCTTTCTGCTCTTTCTTAATCTGAAGAACACATCAAAAGTAAAGGTCGCATTTACATTCTAAAAAGTAGCCTACTTAAAATCAACTAAGAAAAACAAACAGTTTAAAAACTAACTAATTTTTTTCTATGAGTTTGATTCTGAGTCGCTTTCAATATGAACTCTCACTGTAGAAAAACATTAGACTTCGATATTATATATGTGGATTCTGACTGTCTGTTGGACATTCAGAAAAATTTAATGAAAATCCGGTTGTGAGTTATAGCTTATATTGTGAATATTGCAGTTAAAAAAATTGTCACTTTTACACTCTTGAAAAATACGCTATCTTAAACCTCTTAGACAAATTAAACATTTCTGGATTTTTTTCAAAAATTGCTATTTTGGCAAAACAGATAAATGTTTTGAATTATATTTATAGACTTTATTTGCCTGCATATTGTGGTAAGACTGTAAAATCATCAAAATTTTGGAAGGTTTTCAGAGTTAGCAAATAGTCTGATGAGCATATCCTTTCCTTAAAATTTACAATATTTCTTATTGTTCTAGGGCGTCTTCGCTTATATTTTTCAACCAATTTTACTAACTACCTAAAGACCAATAGAAAACTAAAAGCAAAGTTTTTTAGTAGTTTCTTTCTGCTCTTTCTTAATCTGATGAATACATCAAAAGTAAAGGTCGCATTTACATTCTAAAAAGTATCCTACTTAAAATCAACTAAGAAAAACAAACAGTTTAAAAACTAACTAATTTTTCTCTATGAGTTTGATTCAGAGTCGCTGTCAATATGAACTCTCACTGTAGAAAAACATTAGACTTCGATATTATATATGTGGATTCTGACTGTCTGTTGGACATTCAGAAAAATTTAATGAAAATCCGGTTGGGAGTTTTAGTTTATATTGTGAATACTGCAGTAAAAAAAATTGTCACTTTTACACTCTTGAAAAATACGCTATCTCAAATCTGTTAGACAAATTAAACATTTCTGGATTTTTTTTCAAAAAATTGCCTTTTTGGCAAAACAGATAAATGTTTTGAATTATATTTATAGATTTTATTTGCCTGCATATTGTGGTAAGACTGTAAAATCTTCAAATTTTTGGAAGGTTTTTAGAGTTAGCAAATAGTCTGATGAGCATATCCTTTCCTTAAAATTTACAATATTTCTTATTGTTCTAGGGCGTCTTCGCTTATATTTTTCAACCAATTTTACTAACTACCTAAAGACCAATAGAAAACTAAAAGCAAAGTTTTTTAGTAATTTCTTTCTGCTCTTTCTTAATCTGAAGAATACATCAAAAGTAAAGGTCGCATTTACATTCTAAAAAGTAGCCTACTTAAAATAAACTAAGACAACCAGAACAGTTTAAAAACTAACTAATTTTTCTCTAAGAGTTTGATTCAGAGTCGCTGTCAATATGAACACTCACAGTAGAAAAAACATTAGACTTCGATAATTATATATGTGGATTCTAACTGTCTGAATGTTGTGGTAATTCACGCAAAAATCTTCGAAATTCGGGAAGGTTTTCGGAGTTAACTTAAAAATAGTTGGGTTAGCATAAAATATTTCTTTAATTATCGAAATTGTTGAATTTTGTTGAATTTCCTTGACTTGAATATTAGTACAGTGCTTGCTGATTGTTATAAACTTGCGGACATTCAGAAAAATTTAATGAAAATCCGGTTGGGAGTTATAGCTTATATTGTGAATATTGCAGTTAAAAAAATTGTCACTTTTACACTCTTGAAAAATACGCTATCTCAAACCTCTTAGACAAATTAAACATTTCTGGATTTTTTTCAAAAATTGCTATTTTGGCAAAACAGATAAATGTTTTGAATTATATTTATAGATTTTATTTGCCTGCATATTGTGGTAAGACTGTAAAATCTTCAAAATTTTGGAAGGTTTTCAGAGTTAGCAAATAGTCTGATGAGCATATCCTTTCCTTAAAATTTACAATATTTCTTATTGTTCTAGGGCGTCTTCGCTTATATTTTTCAACCAATTTTACTAACTACCTAAAGACCAATAGAAAACTAAAAGCAAAGTTTTTTAGTAGTTTCTTTCTGCTCTTTCTTAATCTGAAGAATACATCAAAAGTAAAGGTCGCATTTACATTCTAAAAAGTAGCCTACTTAAAATCAATTAAGAAAAACAAACAGTTTAAAAACTAACTAATTTTTTTCTATGAGTTTGATTCTGAGTCGCTTTCAATATGAACTCTCACTGTAGAAAAACATTAGACTTCGATATTATATATGTGGATTCTGACTGTCTGTTGGACATTCAGAAAAATTTAATGAAAATCCGGTTGGGAGTTTTAGCTTATATTGTGAATACTGCAGTTAAAAAAATTGTCACTTTTACACTCTTGAAAAATACGCTATCTCAAATCTGTTAGACAAATTAAACATTTCTGGATTTTTTTCAAAAAATTGCCTTTTTGGCAACACAGATAAATGTTTTGAATTATATTTATAGATTTTATTTGCCTGCATATTGTGGTAAGACTGTAAAATCTTCAAAATTTTGGAAGGTTTTCAGAGTTAGCAAATAGTCTGATGAGCATATCCTTTCCTTAAAATTTACAATATTTCTTATTGTTCTAGGGCGTCTTCGCTTATATTTTTCAACCAATTTTACTAACTACCTAAAGACCAATAGAAAACTAAAAGCAAAGTTTTTTAGTAGTTTCTTTCTGCTCTTACTTAATCTGAAGAATACATCAAAAGTAAAGGTCGCATTTACATTCTAAAAAGTGGCCTGCATATTGTGGTAAGACTGTAAAATCTTCAAAATTTTGGAAGGTTTTCAGAGTCAGCAAATAGTCTGATGAGCATATCCTTTCCTTAAAATTTACAATATTTCTTA
This sequence comes from Styela plicata, assembly GCA_963675895.2. Classification (NCBI taxonomy): domain Eukaryota; kingdom Metazoa; phylum Chordata; class Ascidiacea; order Stolidobranchia; family Styelidae; genus Styela; species Styela plicata. The sequence continues at coordinate 23,486,923 of OZ023143.1, read as the reverse complement.
TTGTTCTAGGGCGTCTTCGCTTATATTTTTCAACCAATTTTACTAACTACCTAAAGACCAATAGAAAACTAAAAGCAAAGTTTTTTAGTAGTTTCTTTCTGCTCTTTCTTAATCTGAAGAATACATCAAAAGTAAAGGTCGCATTTACATTCTAAAAAGTAGCCTACTTAAAATCAACTAAGAAAAACAAACAGTTTAAAAACTAACTGATTTTTCTCTATGAGTTTGATTCAGATTCGCTTTCAATATGAACTCTCACTGTAGAAAAACATTAGACTTCGATATTATATATGTGGATTCTGACTGTCTGTTGGACATTCAGAAAAATTTAATGAAAATCCGGTTGGGAGTTTTAGTTTATATTGTGAATACTGCAGTTAAAAAAATTGTCACTTTTACACTCTTGAAAAATACCCTATCTCAAATCTGTTAGACAAATTAAACATTTCTGGATTTTTTTCAAAAAATTGCCTTTTTGGCAAAACAGATAAATGTTTTGAATTATATTTATAGATTTTATTTGCCTGCATATTGTGGTAAGACTGTAAAATCTTCAAAATTTTAGAAGGTTTTCAGAGTTAGCAAATAGTCTGATGAGCATATCCTTTCCTTAAAATTTACAATATTTCTTATTGTTCTAGGGCGGCTTCGCTTATATTTTTCAACCAATTTTACTAACTACCTAAAGACCAATAGAAAACTAAAAGCAAAGTTTTTTAGTAGTTTCTTTCTGCTCTTTCTTAATCTGAAGAATACATCAAAAGTAAAGGTCGCATTTACATTCTAAAAAGTAGCCTACTTAAAATCAACTAAGACAAACAGAACAGTTTAAAAACTAACTAATTTTTCTCTAAGAGTTTGATTCAGAGTCGCTGTCAATATGAACACTCACAGTAGAAAAAACATTAGACTTCGATAATTATATATGTGGATTCTAACTGTCTGAATGTTTTGGTAATTCACGCAAAAATCTTCGAAATTCGGGAAGGTTTTCGGAGTTAACTTAAAAATAGTTGGGTTAGCATAAAATATTTCTTTAAGTATCGAAATTGTTGAATTTTGTTGAAGTTCCTTGACTTGAATATTAGTACAGTGCTTGCTGATTGTTACAAACTTGCGCACATTCAGAAAAATTTAATGAAAATCCGGTTGGGAGTTATAGCTTATATTGTGAATATTGCAGTTAAAAAAATTGTCACTTTTACACTCTTGAAAAATACGCTATCTCAAACCTCTTAGACAAATTAAACATTTCTGGATTTTTTTCAAAAATTGCTATTTTGGCAAAACAGATAAATATTTTGAATTATATTTATAGACTTTATTTGCCTGCATATTGTGGTAAGACTGTAAAATCATCAAAATTTTGGAAGGTTTTCAGAGTTAGCAAATAGTCTGATGAGCATATCCTTTCCTTGAAATTTACAATATTTCTTATTGTTCTAGGGCGTCTTCGCTTATATTTTTCAACCAATTTTACTAACTACCTAAAGACCAATAGAAAACTAAAAGCAAAGTTTTTTTAGTAGTTTCTTTCTGCTCTTTCTTAATCTGAAGAATACATCAAAAGTAAAGGTCGCATTTACATTCTAAAAAGTATCCTACTTAAAATCAACTAAGAAAAACAAACAGTTTAAAAACTAACTAATTTTTCTCTATGAGTTTGATTTAGAGTCGCTGTCAATATGAACTCTCACTGTAGAAAAACATTAGACTTCGATATTATATATGTGGATTCTGACTGTCTGTTGGACATTAAGAAAAATTTAATGAAAATCCGGTTGGGAGTTTTAGTTTATATTGTGAATACTGCAGTTAAAAAAATTGTCACTTTTACACTCTTGAAAAATACGCTATCTCAAATCTGTTAGACAAATTAAACATTTCTGGATTTTTTTCAAAAAATTGCCTTTTTGGCAAAACAGATAACTGTTTTGAATTATATTTATAGATTTTATTTGCCTGCATATTGTGGTAAGACTGTAAAATCTTCAAATTTTTGGAAGGTTTTTAGAGTTAGCAAATAGTCTGATGAGCATATCCTTTCCTTAAAATTTACAATATTTCTTATTGTTCTAGGGCGTCTTCGCTTATATTTTTCAACCAATTTTACTAACTACCTAAAGACCAATAGAAAACTAAAAGCAAAGTTTTTTAGTAATTTCTTTCTGCTCTTTCTTAATCTGAATAATACATCAAAAGTAAAGGTCGCATTTACATTCAAAAAGGAGCCTACTTAAAATAAACTAAGAGAAACAGAACAGTTTAAAAACTAACTAATTTTTCTCTAAGAGTTTGATTCAGAGTCGCTGTCAATATGAACACTCACAGTAGAAAAAACATTAGACTTCGATAATTATATATGTGGATTCTAACTGTCTGAATGTTGTGGTAATTCACGCAAAAATCTTCGAAATTCGGGAAGGTTTTCGAAGTTAACTTAAAAATAGTTGGGTTAGCATAAAATATTTCTTTAATTATCGAAATTGTTGAATTTTGTTGAATTTCCTTGACTTGAATATTAGTACAGTGCTTGCTGATTGTTATAAACTTGCGGACATTCAGAAAAATTTAATGAAAATCCGGTTGGGAGTTATAGCTTATATTGTGAATATTGCAGTTAAAAAAATTGTCACTTTTACACTCTTGAAAAATACGCTATCTCAAACCTCTTAGACAAATTAAACATTTCTGGATTTTTTTCAAAAATTGCTATTTTGGCAAAACAGATAAATGTTTTGAATTATATTTATAGATTTTATTTGCCTGCATATTGTGGTAAGACTGTAAAATCTTCAAAATTTTGGAAGGTTTTCAGAGTTAGCAAATAGTCTGATGAGCATATCCTTTCCTTAAAATTTACAATATTTCTTATTGTTCTAGGGCGTCTTCGCTTATATTTTTCAACCAATTTTACTAACTACCTAAAGACCAATAGAAAACTAAAAGCAAAGTTTTTTAGTAGTTTCTTTCTGCTCTTTCTTAATCTGAAGAATACATCAAAAGTAAAGGTCGCATTTACATTCTAAAAAGTAGCCTACTTAAAATCAACTAAGAAAAACAAACAGTTTAAAAACTAACTAATTTTTTTCTATGAGTTTGATTCTGAGTCGCTTTCAATATGAACTCTCACTGTGAAAAAACATTAGACTTCGATATTATATATGTGGATTCTGACTGTCTGTTGGACATTCAGAAAAATTTAATGAAAATCCGGTTGGGAGTTTTGGCTTATATTGTGAATACTGCAGTTAAAAAAATTGTCACTTTTACACTCTTGAAAAATACGCTATCTCAAATCTGTTAGACAAATTAAACATTTCTGGATTTTTTTCAAAAAATTGCCTTTTTGGCAAAACAGATAAATGTTTTGAATTATATTTATAGATTTTATTTGCCTGCATATTGTGGTAAGACTGTAAAATCTTCAAAATTTTGGAAGGTTTTCAGAGTTAGCAAATAGTCTGATGAGCATATCCTTTCCTTAAAATTTACAATATTTCTTATTGTTCTAGGCGTCTTCGCTTATATTTTTCAACCAATTTTACTAACTACCTAAAGACCAATAGAAAACTAAAAGCAAAGTTTTTTAGTAGTTTCTTTCTGCTCTTTCTTAATCTGAAGAATACATCAAAAGTAAAGGTCGCATTTACATTCTAAAAAGTAGCCTACGTAAAATCAACTAAGACAAACAGAACAGTTTAAAAACTAACTAATTTTTCTCTAAGAGTTTGATTCAGAGTCGCTGTCAATATGAACACTCACAGTAGAAATAACATTAGACTTCGATAATTATATATGTGGATTCTAACTGTCTGAATGTAGTGGTATTTCACGCAAAAATCTTCGAAATTCGGGAAGGTTTTCGGAGTTAACTTAAAAATAGTTGGGTTAGCATAAAATATTTCTTTAATTATCGAAATTGTTGAATTTTGTTGAATTTCCTTGACTTGAATATTAGTACAGTGCTTGCTGATTGTTATAAACTTGCAGACATTCAGAAAAATTTAATGAAAATCCGGTTGGGAGTTATAGCTCATATTGTGAATATTGCAGTTAAAAAAATTGTCACTTTTACACTCTTGAAAAATACGCTATCTCAAACCTCTTAGACAAATTAAACATTTCTGGATTTTTTTCAAAAATTGTTATTTTGGCAAAACAGATAAATGTTTTGAATTATATTTATAGACTTTATTTGCCTGCATATTGTGGTAAGACTGTAAAATCTTCAAAATTTTGGAAGGTTTTCAGAGTTAGCAAATAGTCTGATGAGCATATCCTTTCCTTAAAATTTACAATATTTCTTATTGTTCTAGGGCGTCTTCGCTTATATTTTTCAACCAATTTTACTAACTACCTAAAGACCAATAGAAAACTAAAAGCAAAGTTTTTTAGTAGTTTCTTTCTGCTCTTTCTTAATCTGAAGAATACATCAAAAGTAAAGGTCGCATTTACATTCTAAAAAGTAGCCTACTTAAAATCAACTAAGAAAAACAAACAGTTTAAAAACTAACTAATTTTTCTCTATGAGTTTGATTCAGAGTCGCTGTCAATATGAACTCTCACTGTAGAAAAACATAAGACTTCGATATTATATATTTGGATTCTGACTGTCTGTTGGACATTCAGAAAAATTTAATGAAAATCCGGTTGGGAGTTTTAGTTTATATTGTGAATACTGCAGTTAAAAAAATTGTCACTTTTACACTCTTGAAAAATACGCTATCTCAAATCTGTTAGACAAATTAAACATTTCGGGATTTTTTTCAAAAAATTGCCTTTTTGGCAAAACGGATAAATGTTTTGAATTATATTTATAGATTTTATTTGCCTGCATATTGTGGTAAGACTGTAAAATCTTCAAAAGTTTGGAAGGTTTTCAGAGTTAGCAAATAGTCTGATGAGCATATCCTTTCCTTAAAATTTACAATATTTCTTATTGTTCTAGGGCGTCTTCGCTTATATTTTTCAACCAATTTTACTAACTACCTAAAGACCAATAGAAAACTAAAAGCAAAGTTTTTTAGTAGTTTCTTTCTGCTCTTTCTTAATCTGAAGAATACATCAAAAGTAAAGGTCGCATTTACATTCTAAAAAGTAGCCTACTTAAAATCAACTAAGAAAAACAAACAGTTTAAAAACTAACTAATTTTTTTCTATGAGTTTGATTCTGAGTCGCTTTCAATATGAACTCTCACTGTAGAAAAACATTAGACTTCGATATTATATATGTGGATTCTGACTGTCTGTTGAACATTCAGAAAAATTTAATGAAAATCCGGTTGGGAGTTTTAGCTTATATTGTGAATACTGCAGTTAAAAAAATTGTCACTTTTACACTCTTGAAAAATACGCTATCTCAAATCTGTTAGACAAATTAAACATTTCTGGATTTTTTTCAAAAAATTGCCTTTTTGGCAAAACAGATAAATGTTTTGAATTATATTTATAGATTTTATTTGCCTGCATATTGTGGTAAGACTGTAAAATCTTCAAAAATTTGGAAGGTTTTCAGAGTTAGCAAATAGTCTGATGAGCATATCCTTTCCTTAAAATTTACAATATTTCTTATTGTTCTAGGGCGTCTTCGCTTATATTTTTCAACCAATTTTACTAACTACCTAAAGACCAATAGAAAACTAAAAGCAAAGTTTTTTAGTAGTTTCTTTCTGCTCTTTCTTAATCTGAAGAATACATCAAAAGTAAAGGTCGCATTTACATTCTAAAAAGTAGCCTACTTAAAATCAACTAAGAAAAAACAAACAGTTTAAAAAACTAACTAATTTTTCTCTATGAGTTTGATTCAGAGTCGCTGTCAATATGAACACTCACAGTAGAAAAAAACATTAGACTTCGATAATTATATATGTGGATTCTAACTGTCTGAATGTTGTGGTAATTCACGCAAAAATCTTCGAAATTCGGGAAGGTTTTCGGAGTTAATTTAAAAATAGTTGGGTTAGCATAAAATATTTCTTTAATTATCGAAATTGTTGAATTTTGTTGAAGTTCCTTGACTTGAATATTAGTACAGTGCTTGCTGATTGTTATAAACTTGCGGACATTCAGAAAAATTTAATGAAAATCCGGTTGGGAGTTATAGCTATTGTGAATATTGCAGTTAAAAAAATTGTCACTTTTACACTCTTGAAAAATACGCTATCTCAAATCTGTTAGACAAATTAAACATTTCTGGATTTTTTTCAAAAAATTGCCTTTTTGGCAAAACAGATAAATGTTTTGAATTATATTTATAGATTTTATTTGCCTGCATATTGTGGTAAGACTGTAAAATCTTCAAAATTTTGGAAGGTTTTCAGAGTTAGCAAATAGTCTGATGAGCATATCCTTTCCTTAAAATTTACAATATTTCTTATTGTTCTAGGGCGTCTTCGCTTATATTTTTCAACCAATTTTACTAACTACCTAAAGACCAATAGAAAACTAAAAGCAAAGTTTTTTAGTATTTTCTTTCTGCTCTTTCTTAATCTGAAGAATACATCAAAAGTAAAGGTCGCATTTCCATTCTAAAAAGTATCCTACTTAAAATCAACTAAGAAAAACAAACAGTTTAAAAAACTAACTAATTTTTCTATATGAGTTTGATTCAGAGTCGCTGTCAATATGAACTCTCACTGTAGAAAAACATAAGACTTCGATATTATATATTTGGATTCTGACTGTCTGTTGGACATTCAGAAAAATTTAATGAAAATCCGGTTGGGAGTTTTAGTTTATATTGTGAATACTGCAGTTAAAAAAATTGTCACTTTTACACTCTTGAAAAATACGCTATCTCAAATCTGTTAGACAAATTAAACATTTCGGGATTTTTTTCAAAAAATTGCCTTTTTGGCAAAACGGATAAATGTTTTGAATTATATTTATAGATTTTATTTGCCTGCATATTGTGGTAAGACTGTAAAATCTTCAAAAGTTTGGAAGGTTTTCAGAGTTAGCAAATAGTCTGATGAGCATGTCCTTTCCTTAAAATTTACAATATTTCTTATTGTTCTAGGGCGTCTTCGCTTATATTTTTCAACCAATTTTACTAACTACCTAAAGACCAATAGAAAACTAAAAGCAAAGTTTTTTAGTAATTTCTTTCTGCTCTTTCTTAATCTGAAGAATACATCAAAAGTAAAGGTCGCATTTACATTCTAAAAAGTAGCCTACTTAAAATCAACTAAGAAAAAACAAACAGTTTAAAAACTAACTAATTTTTCTCTAAGAGTTTGATTCAGAGTCGCTGTCAATATGAACACTCACAGTAGAAAAAACATTAGACTTCGATAATTATATATGTGGATTCTAACTGTCTGAATGTTGTGGTAATTCACGCAAAAATCTTCGAAATTCGGGAAGGTTTTCGGAGTTAACTTAAAAATAGTTGGGTTAGCATAAAATATTTCTTTTTTTATCGAAATTGTTGAATTTTGTTGAATTTCCTTGACTTGAATATTAGTACAGTGCCTGCTGATTGTTATAAACTTGCGGACATTCAGAAAAATTTAATGAAAATCCGGTTGGGAGTAATAGCTTATATTGTGAATATTGCAGTTAAAAAAATTGTCACTTATACACTCTTGAAAAATAAGCTATCTCAAACCTCTTAGACAAATTAAACATTTCTGGATTTTTTTCAAAAATTGCTATTTTGGCAAAACAGATAAATGTTTTGAATTATATTTATAGATTTTATTTAACTGCATATTGTGGTAAGACTGTAAAATCTTCAAAATTTTGGAAGGTTTTCAGAGTTAGCAAATAGTCTGATGAGCATATCCTTTCCTTAAAATTTACAATATTTCTTATTGTTCTAGGGCGTCTTCGCTTATATTTTTCAACCAATTTTACTAACAACCTAACGACCAATAGAAAACTAAAAGCAAAGTTTTTTAGTAGTTTCTTTCTGCTCTTTCTTAATCTGAAGAATACATCAAAAGTAAAGGTCGCATTTACATTCTAAAAAGTAGTCTACTTAAAATCATCTAAGAAAAACAAACAGTTTAAAAACTAACTAATTTTTTTCTATGAGTTTGATTCTGAGTCGCTTTCAATATGAACTCTCACTGTAGAAAAACATTAGACTTCGATATTATATATGTGGATTCTGACTGTCTGTTGGACATTCAGAAAAATTTAATGAAAATCCGGTTGGGAGTTTTAGTTTATATTGTGAATACTGCAGTTAAAAAAATTGTCACTTTTACACTCTTGAAAAATACGCTATCTCAAATCTGTTAGACAAATTAAACATTTCGGGATTTTTTTCAAAAAATTGCCTTTTTGGCAAAACGGATAAATGTTTTGAATTATATTTATAGATTTTATTTGCCTGCATATTGTGGTAAGACTGTAAAATCTTCAAAAGTTTGGAAGGTTTTCAGAGTTAGCAAATAGTCTGATGAGCATGTCCTTTCCTTAAAATTTACAATATTTCTTATTGTTCTAGGGCGTCTTCGCTTATATTTTTCAACCAATTTTACTAACAACCTAACGACCAATAGAAAACTAAAAGCAAAGTTTTTTAGTAGTTTCTTTCTGCTCTTTCTTAATCTGAAGAATACATCAAAAGTAAAGGTCGCATTTACATTCTAAAAAGTAGTCTACTTAAAATCATCTAAGAAAAACAAACAGTTTAAAAACTAACTAATTTTTTTCTATGAGTTTGATTCTGAGTCGCTTTCAATATGAACTCTCACTGTAGAAAAACATTAGACTTCAATATTATATATGTGGATTCTGACTGTCTGTTGGACATTCAGAAAAATTTAATGAAAATCCGGTTGGGAGTTTTAGTTTATATTATGAATACTGCAGTTAAAAAAATTGTCACTTTTACACTCTTGAAAAATACGCTATCTCAAATCTGTTAGACAAATTAAACATTTCGGGATTTTTTTCAAAAAATTGCCTTTTTGGCAAAACGGATAAATGTTTTGAATTATATTTATAGATTTTATTTGCCTGCATATTGTGGTAAGACTGTAAAATCTTCAAAAGTTTGGAAGGTTTTCAGAGTTAGCAAATAGTCTGATGAGCATGTCCTTTCCTTAAAATTTACAATATTTCTTATTGTTCTAGGGCGTCTTCGCTTATATTTTTCAACCAATTTTACTAACTACCTAAAGACCAATAGAAAACTAAAAGCAAAGTTTTTTAGTAGTTTCTTTCTGCTCTTTCTTAATCTGAAGAATACATCAAAAGTAAAGGTCGCATTTACATTCTAAAAAGTAGCCTACTTAAAATCAACTAAGAAAAAACAAACAGTTTAAAAACTAACTAATTTTTCTCTAAGAGTTTGATTCAGAGTCGCTGTCAATATGAACACTCACAGTAGAAAAAACATTAGACTTCGATAATTATATATGTGGATTCTAACTGTCTGAATGTTGTGGTAATTCAAGCAAAAATCTTCGAAATTCGGGAAGGTTTTCGGAGTTAACTTAAAAATAGTTGGGTTAGCATAAAATATTTCTTTAATTATCGAAATTGTTGAATTTTGTTGAAGTTCCTTGGCTTGAATATTAGTACAGTGCTTGCTGATTGTTATAAACTTGCGGACATTCAGAAAAATTTTATGAAAATCCGGTTGGGAGTTATAGCTTATATTGTGAATATTGCAGTTAAAAAAATTGTCACTTTTACACTCTTATACGCTATCTCAAACCTCTTAGACAAATTAAACTAATTTTTCTCTATGAGTTTGATTCAGAGTCGCTGTCAATATGAACTCTCACTGTAGAAAAACATTAGACTTCGATATAATATATGTGGATTCTGACTGTCTGTTGGACATTCAGAAAAATTTAATGAAAATCCGGTTGGGAGTTTTAGCTTATATTGTGAATACTGCAGTTAAAAAAATTGTCACTTTTACACTCTTGAAAAATACGCTATCTCAAATCTGTTAGACAAATTAAACATTTCTGGATTTTTTTCAAAAAATCATATTGTGGTAAGACTGTAACATCTTCAAAATTTTGGAAGGTTTTCAGAGTTAGCTTGCAAATAGTCTGATAAGCATATCCTTTCCTTAATATTTACAATATTTCCCATTGTTCCAGGGCGTCTTTGCTTAAATTTTGCAACCAATTTAACTAACTACCTAAAGACCAATAGAAATCTGAAAGCAAAGTTTTTTAGTAGTTTCTTTCTGCTGTTTCTTAATCTGAAGAATGCATCAAAAGTAAAGGTCGCATTTACATTCTAAAAAGTAGCCTACTTAAAATCAACTAAGACAAACAGAACAGTTTAAAAACTAACTAATTTTTCTCTATGAGTTTGATTCAGAGTCGCTGTCAATATGAACACTCACAGTAGAAAAAACATTAGACTTCGATAATTATATATGTGGATTCTAACTGTCTGAATGTTGTGGTAATTCACGCAAAAATCTTCGAAATTCGGGAAGGTTTTCGGAGTTAACTTGAAAATAGTTGGGTTAACATAAAATATTTCTTTAATTATCGAAATTTTTGAATTTTGTTGAAGTTCCTTAACTTGAATATTAGTACAGTGCTTGCTGATTTTTATAAACTTGCGGACATTCAGAAAAATTTAATGAAAATCCGGTTGGGAGTTATAGCTCATATTGTGAATATTGCAGTTAAAAAAATTGTCACTTTTACACTCTTGAAAAATACGCTATCTCAAACCTCTTAGACAAATTAAACATTTCTGGATTTTTTTCAAAAATTGCTATTTTGGCAAAACAGATAAATGTTTTGAATTATATTTATAGACTTTATTTGCCTGCATATTGTGGTAAGACTGTAAAATCATCAAAATTTTGGAAGGTTTTCAGAGTTTGCAAATAGTCTGATGAGCATATCCTTTCCTTAAAATTTAGAATATTTCTTATTGTTCTAGGGCGTCTTCGCTTATATTTTTCAACCAATTTTACTAACTACCTAAAGACCAATAGAAAACTAAAAGCAAAGTTTTTTTAGTAGTTTCTTTCTGCTCTTTCTTAATCTGAAGAATACATCAAAAGTAAAGGTCGCATTTACATTCTAAAAAGTATCCTACTTAAAATCAACTAAGAAAAACAAACAGTTTAAAAACTAACTAATTTTTCTCTATGAGTTTGATTCAGAGTCGCTGTCAATATGAACTCTCACTGTAGGAAAACATTAGACTTCGATATTATATATGTGGATTCTGACTGTCTGTTGGACATTCAGAAAAAAATTTAATGAAAATCCGGTTGGGAGTTTTAGTTTATATTGTGAATACTGCAGTTAAAAAAATTGTCACTTTTACACTCTTGAAAAATACGTTATCTCAAATCTGTTAGACAAATTAAATATTTCTGGATTTTTTTCAAAAAATTGCCTTTTTGGCAAAACAGATAAATGTTTTGAATTATATTTATAGATTTTATTTGCCTGCATATTGTGGTAAGACTTTACTAACTACCTAAAGACCAATAGAAAACTAAAAGCAAAGTTTTTTTAGTAGTTTCTTTCTGCTCTTTCTTAATCTGAAGAATACATCAAAAGTAAAGGTCGCATTTACATTCTAAAAAGTATGCTACTTAAAATCAACTAAGAAAAACAAACAGTTTAAAAACTAACTAATTTTTCTCTATGAGTTTGATTCAGAGTCGCTTTCAATATGAACTCTCACTGTAGAAAAACATTAGACTTCGATATTATATATGTGGATTCTGACTGTCTGTTGGACATTCAGAAAAATTTAATGAAAATCCGGTTGGGAGTTTTAGTTTATATTGTGAATACTGCAGTTAAAAAAATTGTCACTTTTACACTCTTGAAAAATACGCTATCTCAAATCTGTTAGACAAATTAAACATTTCTGGATTTTTTTCAAAAAATCATATTGTGGTAAGACTGTAACATCTTCAAAATTTTGGAAGGTTTTCAGAGTTAGCTTGCAAATAGTCTGATAAGCATATCCTTTCCTTAATATTTACAATATTTCCCATTGTTCCAGGGCGTCTTTGCTTAAATTTTGCAACCAATTTAACTAACTACCTAAAGACCAATAGAAATCTGAAAGCAAAGTTTTTTAGTAGTTTCTTTCTGCTGTTTCTTAATCTGAAGAATGCATCAAAAGTAAAGGTTGCATTTACATTCTAAAAAGTAGCCTACTTAAAATCAACTAAGACAAACAGAACAGTTTAAAAAACTAATTAATTTTTCTCTATGAGTTTGATTCAGAGTCGCTGTCAATATGAACACTCACAGTAGAAAAAACATTAGACTTCGATAATTATATATGTGGATTCTAACTGTCTGAATGTTGTGGTAATTCACGCAAAAATCTTCGAAATTCGGGAAGGTTTTCGGAGTTAACTTGAAAATAGTTGGGTTAGCATAAAATATTTCTTTAATTATCGAAATTGTTGAATTTTGTTGAATTTCCTTGACTTGAATATTAGTACAGTGCTTGCTGATTGTTATAAACTTGCGGACATTCAGAAAAATTTAATGAAAATCCGGTTGGGAGTTATAGCTCATATTGTGAATATTGCAGTTAAAAAAATTGTCACTTTTACACTCTTGAAAAATACGCTATCTCAAACCTCTTAGACAAATTAAACATTTCTGGATTTTTTTCAAAAATTGCTATTTTGGCAAAACAGATAAATGTTTTGAATTATATTTATAGACTTTATTTGCCTGCATATTGTGGTAAGACTGTAAAATCATCAAAATTTTGGAAGGTTTTCAGAGTTTGCAAATAGTCTGATGAGCATATCCTTTCCTTAAAATTTAGAATATTTCTTATTGTTCTAGGGCGTCTTCGCTTATATTTTTCAACCAATTTTACTAACTACCTAAAGACCAATAGAAAACTAAAAGCAAAGTTTTTTTAGTAGTTTCTTTCTGCTCTTTCTTAATCTGAAGAATACATCAAAAGTAAAGGTCGCATTTACATTCTAAAAAGTATCCTACTTAAAATCAACTAAGAAAAACAAACAGTTTAAAAACTAACTAATTTTTCTCTATGAGTTTGATTCAGAGTCGCTGTCAATATGAACTCTCACTGTAGGAAAACATTAGACTTCGATATTATATATGTGGATTCTGACTGTCTGTTGGACATTCAGAAAAATTTAATGAAAATCCGGTTGGGAGTTTTAGTTTATATTGTGAATACTGCAGTTAAAAAAATTGTCACTTTTACACTCTTGAAAAATACGTTATCTCAAATCTGTTAGACAAATTAAATATTTCTGGATTTTTTTCAAAAAATTGCCTTTTTGGCAAAACAGATAAATGTTTTGAATTATATTTATAGATTTTATTTGCCTGCATATTGTGGTAAGACTTTACTAACTACCTAAAGACCAATAGAAAACTAAAAGCAAAGTTTTTTTAGTAGTTTCTTTCTGCTCTTTCTTAATCTGAAGAATACATCAAAAGTAAAGGTCGCATTTACATTCTAAAAAGTATGCTACTTAAAATCAACTAAGAAAAACAAACAGTTTAAAAACTAACTAATTTTTCTCTATGAGTTTGATTCAGAGTCGCTTTCAATATGAACTCTCACTGTAGAAAAACATTAGACTTCGATATTATATATGTGGATTCTGACTGTCTGTTGGACATTCAGAAAAATTTAATGAAAATCCGGTTGGGAGTTTTAGTTTATATTGTGAATACTGCAGTTAAAAAAATTGTCACTTTTACACTCTTGAAAAATACGCTATCTCAAATCTGTTAGACAAATTAAACATTTCTGGATTTTTTTCAAAAAATCATATTGTGGTAAGACTGTAACATCTTCAAAATTTTGGAAGGTTTTCAGAGTTAGCTTGCAAATAGTCTGATAAGCATATCCTTTCCTTAATATTTACAATATTTCCCATTGTTCCAGGGCGTCTTTGCTTAAATTTTGCAACCAATTTAACTAACTACCTAAAGACCAATAGAAATCTGAAAGCAAAGTTTTTTAGTAGTTTCTTTCTGCTGTTTCTTAATCTGAAGAATGCATCAAAAGTAAAGGTTGCATTTACATTCTAAAAAGTAGCCTACTTAAAATCAACTAAGACAAACAGAACAGTTTAAAAACTAATTAATTTTTCTCTATGAGTTTGATTCAGAGTCGCTGTCAATATGAACACTCACAGTAGAAAAAACATTAGACTTCGATAATTATATATGTGGATTCTAACTGTCTGAATGTTGTGGTAATTCACGCAAAAATCTTCGAAATTCGGGAAGGTTTTCGGAGTTAACTTGAAAATAGTTGGGTTAGCATAAAATATTTCTTTAATTATCGAAATTGTTGAATTTTGTTGAATTTCCTTGACTTGAATATTAGTACAGTGCTTGCTGATTGTTATAAACTTGCGGACATTCAGAAAAATTTAATGAAAATCCGGTTGGGAGTTATAGCTTATATTGTGAATATTGCAGTTAAAAAAATTGTCACTTTTACACTCTTGAAAAATACGCTATCTCAAACCTATTAGTCAAATTAAACATTTCTGGATTTTTTTCAAAAATTTCTATTTTGGCAAAACAGATAAATGTTTTGAATTATATTTATAGATTTTATTTGCCTGCATATTGTGGTAAGACTGTAAAATCTTCAAAATTTTGGAAGGTTTTCAGAGTTAGCAAATAGTCTGATGAGCATATCCTTTCCTTAAAATTTACAATATTTCTTATTGTTCTAGGGCGTCTTCGCTTATATTTTTCAACCAATTTTACTAACTACCTAAAGACCAATAGAAAACTAAAAGCAAAGTTTTTTAGTAGTTTCTTTCTGCTCTTTCTTAATCTGAAGAATACATCAAAAGTAAAGGTCGCATTTACATTCTAAAAAGTAGCCTACTTAAAATCAACTAAGAAAAACAAACAGTTTAAAAACTAACTAATTTTTTTCTATGAGTTTGATTCTGAGTCGCTTTCAATATGAACTTTCACTGTAGAAAAACATTAGACTTCGATATTATATGTGTGGATTCTGACTGTCTGTTGAACATTCAGAAAAATTTAATGAAAATCCGGTTGGGAGTTTTAGCTTATATTGTGAATACTGCAGTTAAAAAAATTGTCACTTTTACAATCTTGAAAAATACGCTATCTCAAATCTGTTAGACAAATTAAACATTTCTGGATTTTTTTCAAAAAAATTGCCTTTTTGGCAAAAACAGATAAATGTTTTGAATTATATTTATAGATTTTATTTGCCTGCATATTGTGGTAAGACTGTAAAATCTTCAAAATTTTGGAAGGTTTTCAGAGTTAGCAAATAGTCTGATGAGCATATCCTTTCCTTAAAATTTACAATATTTCTTATTGTTCTAGGGCGTCTTCGCTTATATTTTTCAACCAATTTTACTAACTACCTAAAGACCAATAGAAAACTAAAAGCAAAGTTTTTTAGTAGTTTCTTTCTGCTCTTTCTTAATCTGAAGAATACATCAAAAGTAAAGGTCGCATTTACATTCTAAAAAGTAGCCTACTTAAAATCAACTAAGAAAAAACAAACAGTTTAAAAAACTAACTAATTTTTCTCTATGAGTTTGATTCAGAGTCGCTGTCAATATGAACACTCACAGTAGAAAAAACATTAGACTTCGATAATTATATATGTGGATTCTAACTGTCTGAATGTTGTGGTAATTCACGCAAAAATCTTCGAAATTCGGGAAGGTTTTCGGAGTTAACTTAAAAATAGTTGGGTTAGCATAAAATATTTCTTTAATTATCGAAATTGTTGAATTTTGTTGAAGTTCCTTGACTTGAATATTAGTACAGTGCTTGCTGATTGTTATAAACTTGCGGACATTCAGAAAAATTTAATGAAAATCCGGTTGGGAGTTATAGCTATTGTGAATATTGCAGTTAAAAAAAAATTGTCACTTTTACACTCTTGAAAAATACGCTATCTCAAATCTGTTAGACAAATTAAACATTTCTGGATTTTTTTCAAAAAATTGCCTTTTTGGCAAAAACAGATAAATGTTTTGAATTATATTTATAGATTTTATTTGCCTGCATATTGTGGTAAGACTGTAAAATCTTCAAAATTTTGGAAGGTTTTCAGAGTTAGCAAATAGACTGATGAGCATATCCTTTCCTTAAAATTTACAATATTTCTTATTGTTCTAGGGCGTCTTCGCTTATATTTTTCAACCAATTTTACTAACTACCTAAAGACCAATAGAAAACTAAAAGCAAAGTTTTTTAGTATTTTCTTTCTGCTCTTTCTTAATCTGAAGAATACATCAAAAGTAAAGGTCGCATTTCCATTCTAAAAAGTATCCTACTTAAAATCAACTAAGAAAAACAAACAGTTTAAAAACTAACTAATTTTTCTATATGAGTTTGATTCAGAGTCGCTGTCAATATGAACTCTCACTGTAGAAAAACATTAGACTTCAATATTATATATGTGGATTCTGACTGTCTGTTGGACATTCAGAAAAATTTAATGAAAATCCGGTTGGGAGTTTTAGTTTATATTGTGAATACTGCAGTTAAAAAAATTGTCACTTTTACACTCTTGAAAAATACGCTATCTCAAATCTGTTAGACAAATTAAACATTTCTGGATTTTTTTTCAAAAAATTGCCTTTTTGGCAAAACAGATAAATGTTTTGTATTATATTTATAGATTTTATTTGCCTGCATATTGTGGTAAGACTGTAAAATCTTCAAATTTTTGGAAGGTTTTTAGAGTTAGCAAATAGTCTGATGAGCATGTCCTTTCCTTAAAATTTACAATATTTCTTATTGTTGTAGGGCGTCTTCGCTTATATTTTTCAACCAATTTTACTAACTACCTAAAGACCAATAGAAAACTAAAAGCAAAGTTTTTTAGTAATTTCTTTCTGCTCTTTCTTAATCTGAAGAATACATCAAAAGTAAAGGTCGCATTTACATTCTTAAAAGTAGCCTTCTTAAAATAAACTAAGACAAACAGAACAGTTTAAAAACTAACTAATTTTTCTCTAAGAGTTTGATTCAGAGTCGCTGTCAATATGAACACTCACAGTAGAAAAAACATTAGACTTCGATAATTATATATGTGGATTCTAACTGTCTGAATGTTGTGGTAATTCACGCAAAAATCTTCGAAATTCGGGAAGGTTTTCGGAGTTAACTTAAAAATAGTTGGGTTAGCATAAAATATTTCTTTTTTTATCGAAATTGTTGAATTTTGTTGAATTTCCTTGACTTGGATATTAGTACAGTGCCTGCTGATTGTTATAAACTTGCGGACATTCAGAAAAATTTAATGAAAATCCGGTTGGGAGTAATAGCTTATATTGTGAATATTGCAGTTAAAAAAATTGTCACTTATACACTCTTGAAAAATAAGCTATCTCAAACCTCTTAGACAAATTAAACATTTCTGGATTTTTTTCAAAAATTGCTATTTTGGCAAAACAGATAAATGTTTTGAATTATATTTATAGATTTTATTTAATTGCATATTGTGGTAAGACTGTAAAATCTTCAAAATTTTGGAAGGTTTTCAGAGTTAGCAAATAGTCTGATGAGCATATCCTTTCCTTAAAATTTACAATATTTCTTATTGTTCTAGGGCGTCTTCGCTTATATTTTTCAACCAATTTTACTAACTACCTAAAGACCAATAGAAAACTAAAAGCAAAGTTTTTTAGTAGTTTCTTTCTGCTCTTTCTTAATCTGAAGAATACATCAAAAGTAAAGGTCGCATTTACATTCTAAAAAGTAGCCTACTTAAAATCAACTAAGAAAAACAAACAGTTTAAAAAAACTAACTAATTTTTCTCTATGAGTTTGATTCAGAGTCGCTGTCAATATGAACTCTCACTGTAGAAAAACATAAGACTTCGATATTATATATTTGGATTCTGACTGTCTGTTGGACATTCAGAAAAATTTAATGAAAATCCGGTTGGGAGTTTTAGTTTATATTGTGAATACTGCAGTTAAAAAAATTGTCACTTTTACACTCTTGAAAAATACGCTATCTCAAATCTGTTAGACAAATTAAACATTTCGGGATTTTTTTTCAAAAAATTGCCTTTTTGGCAAAACAGATAAATGTTTTGAATTATATTTATAGATTTTATTTGCCTGCATATTGTGGTAAGACTGTAAAATCTTCAAAATTTTGGAAGGTTTTCAGAGTTAGCAAATAGTCTGATGAGCATATCCTTTCCTTAAAATTTACAATATTTCTTATTGTTCTAGGGCGTCTTCGCTTATATTTTTTCAACCAATTTTACTAACAACCTAACGACCAATAGAAAACTAAAAGCAAAGTTTTTTAGTAGTTTCTTTCTGCTCTTTCTTAATCTGAAGAATACATCAAAAGTAAAGGTCGCATTTACATTCTAAAAAGTAGTCTACTTAAAATCATCTAAGAAAAACAAACAGTTTAAAAACTAACTAATTTTTTTCTATGAGTTTGATTCTGAGTCGCTTTCAATATGAACTCTCACTGTAGAAAAACATTAGACTTCGATATTATATATGTGGATTCTGACTGTCTGTTGGACATTCAGAAAAATTTAATGAAAATCCGGTTGGGAGTTTTAGCTTATATTGTGAATACTGCAGTTAAAAAAATTGTCACTTTTACACTCTTGAAAAATACGCTATCTCAAATCTGTTAGACAAATTAAACATTTCTGGATTTTTTTCAAAAAATCATATTGTGGTAAGACTGTAACATCTTCAAAATTTTGGAAGGTTTTCAGAGTTAGCTTGCAAATAGTCTGATAAGCATATCCTTTGCTTAATATTTACAATATTTCCCATTGTTCCAGGGCGTCTTTGCTTAAATTTTGCAACCAATTTAACTAACTACCTAAAGACCAATAGAAATCTGAAAGCAAAGTTTTTTAGTAGTTTCTTTCTGCTGTTTCTTAATCTGAAGAATGCATCAAAAGTAAAGGTCGCATTTACATTCTAAAAAGTAGCCTACTTAAAATCAACTAAGACAAACAGAACAGTTTAAAAAACTAACTAATTTTTCTCTATGAGTTTGATTCAGAGTCGCTGTCAATATGAACACTCACAGTAGAAAAAACATTAGACTTCGATAATTATATATGTGGATTTCTAACTGTCTGAATGTTGTGGTAATTCACGCAAAAATCTTCGAAATTCGGGAAGGTTTTTCGGAGTTAACTTGAAAATAGTTGGGTTAGCATAAAATATTTCTTTAATTATCGAAATTGTTGAATTTTGTTGAATTTCCTTGACTTGAATATTAGTACAGTGCTTGCTGATTGTTATAAACTTGCGGACATTCAGAAAAATTTAATGAAAATCCGGTTGGGAGTTATAGCTTATATTGTGAATATTGCAGTTAAAAAAATTGTCACTTTTACACTCTTGAAAAATACGCTATCTCAAACCTATTAGTCAAATTAAACATTTCTGGATTTTTTTCAAAAATTTCTATTTTGGCAAAACAGATAAATGTTTTGAATTATATTTATAGATTTTATTTGCCTGCATATTGTGGTAAGACTGTAAAATCTTCAAAATTTTGGAAGGTTTTCAGAGTTAGCAAATAGTCTGATGAGCATATCCTTTCCTTAAAATTTACAATATTTCTTATTGTTCTAGGGCGTCTTCGCTTATATTTTTCAACCAATTTTACTAACTACCTAAAGACCAATAGAAAACTAAAAGCAAAGTTTTTTAGTAGTTTCTTTCTGCTCTTTCTTAATCTGAAGAATACATCAAAAGTAAAGGTCGCATTTACATTCTAAAAAGTAGCCTACTTAAAATCAACTAAGAAAAACAAACAGTTTAAAAACTAACTAATTTTTTTCTATGAGTTTGATTCTGAGTCGCTTTCAATATGAACTTTCACTGTAGAAAAACATTAGACTTCGATATTATATATGTGGATTCTGACTGTCTGTTGAACATTCAGAAAAATTTAATGAAAATCCGGTTGGGAGTTTTAGCTTATATTGTGAATACTGCAGTTAAAAAAAATTGTCACTTTTTACAATCTTGAAAAATACGCTATCTCAAATCTGTTAGACAAATTAAACATTTCTGGATTTTTTTCAAAAAATTGCCTTTTTGGCAAAACAGATAAATGTTTTGAATTATATTTATAGATTTTATTTGCCTGCATATTGTGGTAAGACTGTAAAATCTTCAAAATTTTGGAAGGTTTTCAGAGTTAGCAAATAGTCTGATGAGCATATCCTTTCCTTAAAATTTACAATATTTCTTATTGTTCTAGGGCGTCTTCGCTTATATTTTTCAACCAATTTTACTAACTACCTAAAGACCAATAGAAAACTAAAAGCAAAGTTTTTTAGTAGTTTCTTTCTGCTCTTTCTTAATCTGAAGAATACATCAAAAGTAAAGGTCGCATTTACATTCTAAAAAGTAGCCTACTTAAAATCAACTAAGAAAAAACAAACAGTTTAAAAACTAACTAATTTTTCTCTATGAGTTTGATTCAGAGTCGCTGTCAATATGAACACTCACAGTAGAAAAAACATTAGACTTCGATAATTATATATGTGGATTCTAACTGTCTGAATGTTGTGGTAATTCACGCAAAAATCTTCGAAATTCGGGAAGGTTTTCGGAGTTAACTTAAAAATAGTTGGGTTAGCATAAAATATTTCTTTAATTATCGAAATTGTTGAATTTTGTTGAAGTTCCTTGACTTGAATATTAGTACAGTGCTTGCTGATTGTTATAAACTTGCGGACATTCAGAAAAATTTAATGAAAATCCGGTTGGGAGTTATAGCTATTGTGAATATTGCAGTTAAAAAAATTGTCACTTTTACACTCTTGAAAAATACGCTATCTCAAATCTGTTAGACAAATTAAACATTTCTGGATTTTTTTCAAAAAATTGCCTTTTTGGCAAAACAGATAAATGTTTTGAATTATATTTATAGATTTTATTTGCCTGCATATTGTGGTAAGACTGTAAAATCTTCAAAATTTTGGAAGGTTTTCAGAGTTAGCAAATAGACTGATGAGCATATCCTTTCCTTAAAATTTACAATATTTCTTATTGTTCTAGGGCGTCTTCGCTTATATTTTTCAACCAATTTTACTAACTACCTAAAGACCAATAGAAAACTAAAAGCAAAGTTTTTTAGTATTTTCTTTCTGCTCTTTCTTAATCTGAAGAATACATCAAAAGTAAAGGTCGCATTTCCATTCTAAAAAGTATCCTACTTAAAATCAACTAAGAAAAACAAACAGTTTAAAAACTAACTAATTTTTCTATATGAGTTTGATTCAGAGTCGCTGTCAATATGAACTCTCACAGTAGAAAAACATAAGACTTCGATATTATATATTTGGATTCTGACTGTCTGTTGGACATTCAGAAAAATTTAATGAAAATCCGGTTGGGAGTTTTAGTTTATATTGTGAATACTGCAGTTAAAAAAATTGTCACTTTTACACTCTTGAAAAATACGCTATCTCAAATCTGTTAGACAAATTAAACATTTCGGGATTTTTTTCAAAAAATTGCCTTTTTGGCAAAACAGATAAATGTTTTGAATTATATTTATAGATTTTATTTGCCTGCATATTGTGGTAAGACTGTAAAATCTTCAAAATTTTGGAAGGTTTTCAGAGTTAGCAAATAGTCTGATGAGCATATCCTTTCCTTAAAATTTACAATATTTCTTATTGTTCTAGGGCGTCTTCGCTTATATTTTTCAACCAATTTTACTAACTACCTAAAGACCAATAGAAAACTAAAAGCAAAGTTTTTTAGTAATTTCTTTCTGCTCTTTCTTAATCTGAAGAATACATCAAAAGTAAAGGTCGCATTTACATTCTTAAAAGTAGCCTTCTTAAAATAAACTAAGACAAACAGAACAGTTTAAAAACTAACTAATTTTTCTCTAAGAGTTTGATTCAGAGTCGCTGTCAATATGAACACTCACAGTAGAAAAAACATTAGACTTCGATAATTATATATGTGGATTCTAACTGTCTGAATGTTGTGGTAATTCACGCAAAAATCTTCGAAATTCGGGAAGGTTTTCGGAGTTAACTTAAAAATAGTTGGGTTAGCATAAAATATTTGTTTTTTTATCGAAACTGTTGAATTTTGTTGAATTTCCTTGACTTGAATATTAGTACAGTGCCTGCTGATTGTTATAAACTTGCGGACATTCAGAAAAATTTAATGAAAATCCGGTTGGGAGTAATAGCTTATATTGTGAATATTGCAGTTAAAAAAATTGTCACTTATACACTCTTGAAAAATAAGCTATCTCAAACCTCTTAGACAAATTAAACATTTCTGGATTTTTTTCAAAAATTGCTATTTTGGCAAAACAGATAAAGGTTTTGAATTATATTTATAGATTTTATTTAATTGCATATTGTGGTAAGACTGTAAAATCTTCAAAATTTTGGAAGGTTTTCAGAGTTAGCAAATAGTCTGATGAGCATATCCTTTCCTTAAAATTTACAATATTTCTTATTGTTCTAGGGCGTCTTCGCTTATATTTTTCAACCAATTTTACTAACTACCTAAAGACCAATAGAAAACTAAAAGCAAAGTTTTTTAGTAGTTTCTTTCTGCTCTTTCTTAATCTGAAGAATACATCAAAAGTAAAGGTCGCATTTACATTCTAAAAAGTAGCCTACTTAAAATCAACTAAGAAAAACAAACAGTTTAAAAACTAACTAATTTTTCTCTATGAGTTTGATTCAGAGTCGCTGTCAATATGAACTCTCACAGTAGAAAAACATAAGACTTCGATATTATATATTTGGATTCTGACTGTCTGTTGGACATTCAGAAAAATTTAATGAAAATCCGGTTGGGAGTTTAAGTTTATATTGTGAATACTGCAGTTAAAAAAATTGTCACTTTTACACTCTTGAAAAATACGCTATCTCAAATCTGTTAGACAAATTAAACATTTCGGGATTTTTTTCAAAAAATTGCCTTTTTGGCAAAACAGATAAATGTTTTGAATTATATTTATAGATTTTATTTGCCTGCATATTGTGGTAAGACTGTAAAATCTTCAAAATTTTGGAAGGTTTTCAGAGTTAGCAAATAGTCTGATGAGCATATCCTTTCCTTAAAATTTACAATATTTCTTATTGTTCTAGGGCGTCTTCGCTTATATTTTTCAACCAATTTTACTAACAACCTAACGACCAATAGAAAACTAAAAGCAAAGTTTTTTAGTAGTTTCTTTCTGCTCTTTCTTAATCTGAAGAATACATCAAAAGTAAAGGTCGCATTTACATTCTAAAAAGTAGTCTACTTAAAATCATCTAAGAAAAACAAACAGTTTAAAAACTAACTAATTTTTTTCTATGAGTTTGATTCTGAGTCGCTTTCAATATGAACTCTCACTGTAGAAAAACATTAGACTTCGATATTATATATGTGGATTCTGACTGTCTGTTGGACATTCAGAAAAATTTAATGAAAATCCGGTTGGGAGTTTTAGCTTATATTGTGAATACTGCAGTTAAAAAAATTGTCACTTTTACACTCTTGAAAAATACGCTATCTCAAATCTGTTAGACAAATTAAACATTTCTGGATTTTTTTCAAAAAATTGCCTTTTTGGCAAAACAGATAAATGTTTTGAATTATATTTATAGATTTTATTTGCCTGCATATTGTGGTAAGACTGTAAAATCTTCAAAATTTTGGAAGGTTTTCAGAGTTAGCAAATAGTCTGATGAGCATATCCTTTCCTTAAAATTTACAATATTTCTTATTGTTCTAGGGCGTCTTCGCTTATATTCTTCAACCAATTTTACTAACTACCTAAAGACCAATAGAAAACTAAAAGCAAAGTTTTTTAGTAGTTTCTGTCTGCTCTTTCTTAATCTGAAGAATACATCAAAAGTAAAGGTCGCATTTACATTCTAAAAAGTAGCCTACTTAAAATCAACTAAGAAAAAACAAACAGTTTAAAAACTAACTAATTTTTCTCTAAGAGTTTGATTCAGATTCGCTGTCAATATGAACACTCGCAGTAGAAAAACATTAGACTTCGATAAATATATATGTGGATTCTAACTGTCTGAATGTTGTGGTAATTCACGCAAAAATCTTCGAAATTCGGGAAGGTTTTCGGAGTTAACTTAAAAATAGTTGGGTTAGCATAAAATATTTCTTTAATTATCGAAATTGTTGAATTTTGTTGAAGTTCCTTGACTTGAATATTAGTACAGTGCTTGCTGATTGTTATAAACTTGCGGACATTCAGAAAAATTTAATGAAAATCCGGTTGGGAGTTATAGCTATTGTGAATATTGCAGTTAAAAAAATTGTCACTTTTACACTCTTGAAAAATACGCTATCTCAAATCTGTTAGACAAATTAAACATTTCTGGATTTTTTTCAAAAAATTGCCTTTTTGGCAAAACAGATAAATGTTTTGAATTATATTTATAGATTTTATTTGCCTGCATATTGTGGTAAGACTGTAAAATCTTCAAAATTTTGGGAAGGTTTTCAGAGTTAGCAAATAGTCTGATGAGCATATCCTTTCCTTAAAATTTACAATATTTCTTATTGTTCTAGGGCGTCTTCGCTTATATTTTTCAACCAATTTTACTAACTACCTAAAGACCAATAGAAAACTAAAAGCAAAGTTTTTTAGTAGTTTCTTTCTGCTCTTTCTTAATCTGAAGAATACATCAAAAGTAAAGGTCGCATTTCCATTCTAAAAAGTATCCTACTTAAAATCAACTAAGAAAAACAAACAGTTTAAAAACTAACTAATTTTTCTATATGAGTTTGATTCAGAGTCGCTGTCAATATGAACTCTCACTGTAGAAAAACATTAGACTTCAATATTATATATGTGGATTCTGACTGTCTGTTGGACATTCAGAAAAATTTAATGAAAATCCGGTTGGGAGTTTTAGTTTATATTGTGAATACTGCAGTTAAAAAAATTGTCACTTTTACACTCTTGAAAAATACGCTATCTCAAATCTGTTAGACAAATTAAACATTTCTGGATTTTTTTCAAAAAATTGCCTTTTTGGCAAAACAGATAAATGTTTTGAATTATATTTATAGATTTTATTTGCCTGCATATTGTGGTAAGACTGTAAAATCTTCAAATTTTTGGAAGGTTTTTAGAGTTAGCAAATAGTCTGATGAGCATATCCTTTCTTTAAAATTTACAATATTTCTTATTGTTCTAGGGCGTCTTCGCTTATATTTTTCAACCAATTTTACTAACTACCTAAAGACCAATAGAAAACTGAAAGCAAAGTTTTTTAGTAATTTCTTTCTGCTCTTTCTTAATCTGAAGAATACATCAAAAGTAAAGGTCGCATTTACATTCTAAAAAGTAGCCTACTTAAAATCAACTAAGAAAAAACAAACAGTTTAAAAACTAACTAATTTTTCTCTATGAGTTTGATTCAGATTCGCTGTCAATATGAACACTCGCAGTAGAAAAAACATTAGACTTCGATAATTATATATGTGGATTCTAACTGTCTGAATGTTGTGGTAATTCACGCAAAAATCTTCGAAATTCGGGAAGGTTTTCGGAGTTAACTTAAAAATAGTTGGGTTAGCATAAAATATTTCTTTAATTATCGAAATTGTTGAATTTTGTTGAATTTCCTTGACTTGAATATTAGTACAGTGCCTGCTGATTGTTATAAACTTGCGGACATTCAGAAAAATTTAATGAAAATCCGGTTGGGAGTTATAGCTTATATTGTGAATATTGCAGTTAAAAAAATTGTCACTTTTACACTCTTGAAAAATACGCTATCTCAAATCTGTTAGACAAATTAAACATTTCTGGATTTTTTTCAAAAAATTGCCTTTTTGGCAAAACAGATAAATGTTTTGAATTATATTTATAGATTTTATTTGCCTGCATATTATGGTAAGACTGTAAAATCTTCAAAATTTTGGAAGGTTTTCAGAGTTAGCAAATAGTCTGATGAGCATATCCTTTCCTTAAAATTTACAATATTTCTTATTGTTCTAGGGCGTCTTCGCTTATATTTTTCAACCAATTTTAATAACTACCTAAAGACCAATAGAAAACTAAAAGCAAAGTTTTTTAGTAGTTTCTTTCTGCTTCTTCTTAATCTGAAGAATACATCAAAAGTAAAGGTCGCATTTCCATTCTAAAAAGTATCCTTCTTAAAATCAACTAAGAAAAACAAACAGTTTAAAAACTAACTAATTTTTCTCTATGAGTTTGATTCAGAGTCGCTGTCAATATGAATTCTCACTGTAGAAAAACATTAGACTTCAATATTATATATGTGGAATCTGACTGTCTGTTGGACATTCAGAAAAATTTAATGAAAATCCGGTTGGGAGTTTTAGTTTATATTGTGAATACTGCAGTTAAAAAAATTGTCACTTTTACACTCTTGAAAAATACGCTATCTCAAATCTCTTAGACAAATTAAACATTTCTGGATTTTTTTCAAAAAATTGCCTTTTTGGCAAAACAGATAAATGTTTTGAATTATATTTATAGATTTTATTTGCCTGCATATTGTGGTAAGACTGTAAAATCTTCAAAATTTTGGAAGGTTTTCAGAGTTAGCAAATAGTCTGATGAGCATATCCTTTCCTTAAAATTTACAATATTTCCCATTGTTCTAGGGCGTCTTCGCTTATATTTTTCAACCAATTTTACTAACTACCTAAAGACCAATAGAAAACTAAATGCAAAGTTTTTTAGTAGTTTCTTTCTGCTCTTTCTTAATCTGAAGAATACATCAAAAGTAAAGGTCGCATTTCCATTCTAAAAAGTATCCTACTTAAAATCAACTAAGAAAAACAAACAGTTTAAAAACTAACTAATTTTTCTATATGAGTTTGATTCAGAGTCGCTGTCAATATGAACTCTCACTGCAGAAAAACATTAGACTTCAATATTATATATGTGGATTCTGACTGTCTGTTGGACATTCAGAAAAATTTAATGAAAATCCGGTTGGGAGTTTTAGTTCATATTGTGAATATAGCAGTTAAAAAAATTGTCACTTTTACACTCTTGAAAAATACGCTATCTCAAATCTGTTAGACAAATTAAACATTTCTGGATTTTTTTCAAAAAATTGCCTTTTTGGCAAAACAGATAAATGTTTTGAATTATATTTATAGATTTTATTTGCCTGCATATTGTGGTAAGACTGTAAAATCTTCAAATTTTTGGAAGGTTTTTAGAGTTAGCAAATAGTCTGATGAGCATATCCTTTCCTTAAAATTTACAATATTTCTTATTGTTCTAGGGCGTCTTCGCTTATATTTTTCAACCAATTTTACTAACTACCTAAAGACCAATAGAAAACTAAAAGCAAAGTTTTTTAGTAATTTCTCTCTGCTCTTTCTTAATCTGAAGAATACATCAAAAGTAAAGGTCGCATTTACATTCTAAAAAGTAGCCTACTTAAAATAAACTAAGACAAACAGAACAGTTTAAAAACTAACTAATTTTTCTCTAAGAGTTTGATTCAGAGTCGCTGTCAATATGAACACTCACAGTAGAAAAAACATTAGACTTCGATAATTATATATGTGGATTCTAACTGTCTGAATGTTGTGGTAATTCACGCAAAAATCTTCGAAATTCGGGAAGGTTTTCGGAGTTAACTTGAAAATAGTTGGGTTAGCATAAAATATTTCTTTAATTATCGAAATTGTTGAATTTTGTTGAAGTTCCTTGACTTGAATTATAGTACAGTGCTTGCTGATTGTTATAAACTTGCGGACATTCAGAAAAATTTAATGAAAATCCGGTTGGGAGTTATAGCTTATATTGTGAATATTGCAGTTAAAAAAATTGTCACTTTTACACTCTTGAAAAATACGGTATCTCAAACCTCTTAGACAAATTAAACATTTCTGGATTTTTTTCAAAAATTGCTATTTTGGCAAAACAGATAAATGTTTTGAATTATATATATAGATTTTATTTGCCTGCATATTGTGGTAAGACTGTAAAATCTTCAAAATTTTGGAAGGTTTTCAGAGTTAGCAAATAGTCTGATGAGCATATCCTTTCCTTAAAATTTACAATATTTCTTATTGTTATAGGGCGTCTTCGCTTATATTTTTCAACCAATTTTACTAACTACCTAAAGACCAATAGAAAACTAAAAGCAAAGTTTTTTAGTAGTTTCTTTCTGCTCTTTCTTAATCTGAAGAATACATCAAAAGTAAAGGTCGCATTTACATTCTAAAAAGTAACCTACTTAAAATCAACTAAGAAAAACAAACAGTTTGAAAACTAACTAATTTTTCTCTATGAGTTTGATTCAGAGTCGCTTTCAATATGAACTCTCACTGTAGAAAAACATTAGACTTCGATATTATATATGTGGATTCTGACTGTCTGTTGGACATTCAGAAAAATTTAATGAAAATCCGGTTGGAAGTTTTAGTTTATATTGTGAATACTGCAGTTAAAAAAATTGTCACTTTTACACTCTTGAAAAATACGCTATCTCAAATCTGTTAGACAAATTAAACATTTCTGGAATTTTTTCAAAAAATTGCCTTTTTGGCAAAACAGATAAATGTTTTGAATTATATTTATAGATTTTATTTGCCTGCATATTGTGGTAAGACTGTAAAATCATCAAAATTTTGGAAGGTTTTCAGAGTTAGCAAATAGTCTGATGAGCATATCCTTTCCTTAAAATTTACAATATTTCTTATTGTTCTAGGGCGTCATCGCTTATATTTTTCAACCAATTTTACTAACTACCTAAAGACCAATAGAAAACTAAAAGCAAAGTTTTTTAGTAGTTTCTTTCTGCTCTTTCTTAATCTGAAGAATACATCAAAAGTAAAGGTCGCATTTACATTCTAAAAAGTAGCCTACTTAAAATCAACTGAGAAAAACAAACAGTTTAAAAACTAACTAATTTTTCTCTAAGAGTTTGATTCAGAGTCGCTGTCAATATGAACACTCACAGTAGAAAAAACATTAGACTTCGATAATTATATATGTGGATTCTAACTGTCTGAATGTTGTGGTAATTCACGCAAAAATCTTCGAAATTCGGGAAGGTTTTCGGAGTTAACTTGAAAATAGTTGGGTTAGCATAAAATATTTCTTTAATTATCGAAATTGTTGAATTTTGTTGAAGTTCCTTGACTTCAATATTAGTACAGTGCTTGCTGATTGTTATAAACTTGCGGACATTCAGAAAAATTTAATGTAAATCCGGTTGGGAGTTATAGCTTATATTGTGAATATTGCAGTTAAAAAAATTGTCACTTTTACACTCTTGAAAAATACGCTATCTCAAACCTCTTAGACAAATTAAACATTTCTGGATTTTTTTCAAAAATTGCTATTTTGGCAAAACAAATAAATGTTTTGAATCATATTTATAGATTTTATTTGCCTGCATATTGTGGTAAGACTGTAAAATCATCAAAATTTTGGAAGGTTTTCAGAGTTAGCAAATAGTCTGATGAGCATATCCTTTCCTTAAAATTTACAATATTACTTATTGTTCTAGTGCGTCTTCGCTTATATTTTTCAACCAATTTTACTAACTACCTAAAGACCAATAGAAAACTAAAGACAAAGTTTTTTAGTACTTTCTTTCTGCTCTTTCTTAATCTGAAGAATACATCAAAAGTAAAGGTCGCATTTACATTCTAAAAAGTAACCTACTTAAAATCAACTAAGAAAAACAAACAGTTTAAAAACTAACTAATTTTTCTCTATGAGTTTGATTCAGAGTCGCTTTCAATATGAACTCTCACTGTAGAAAAACATTAGACTTCGATATTATATATGTGGATTCTGACTGTCTGTTGGACATTCAGAAAAATTTAATGAAAATCCGGTTGGGAGTTTTAGCTTATATTGTGAATACTGCAGTTAAAAAAATTGTCACTTTTAAACTCAAAAATACGCTATCTCAAATCTGTTAGACAAATTAAACATTTCTGGAATTTTTTCAAAAAATTGCCTTTTTGGCAAAACAGATAAATGTTTTGAATTATATTTATAGATTTTATTTGCCTGCATATTGTGGTAAGACTGTAAAATCTTCAAATTTTTGGAAGGTTTTCAGCGTTAGCAAATAGTCTGATGAGCATATCCTTTCCTTAAAATTTACAATATTTCTTATTGTTCTAGGGCGTCATCGCTTATATTTTTCAACCAATTTTACTAACTACCTAAAGACCAATAGAAAACTAAAAGCAAAGTTTTTTAGTAGTTTCTTTCTGCTCTTTCTTAATCTGAAGAATACATCAAAAGTAAAGGTCGCATTTACATTCTAAAAAGTAGCCTACTTAAAATCAACTGAGAAAAACAAACAGTTTAAAAACTAACTAATTTTTCTCTAAGAGTTTGATTCAGAGTCGCTGTCAATATGAACACTCACAGTAGAAAAAACATTAGACTTCGATAATTATATATGTGGATTCTAACTGTCTGAATGTTGTGATAATTCACGCAAAAATCTCTTCGAAATTCGGGAAGGTTTTCGGAATTAACTTAAAAATAGTTGGGTTAGCATAAAAAATTTCTTTAATTATCGAAATTGTTGAATTTTGTTGTAGTTCCTTGACTTGAATATTAGTACAGTGCTTGCGGATTGTTATAAACTTGCGGACATTCAGAAAAATTTAATGAAAATCCGGTTGGGAGTTATAGCTTATATTGTGAATATTGCAGTTAAAAAAATTGTCACTTTTACACTCTTGAAAAATACGCTATCTCAAACCTCTTAGACAAATTAAACATTTCTGGATTTTTTTCAAAAATTGCTATTTTGGCAAAACAGATAAATGTTTTGAATCATATTTATAGATTTTATTTGCCTGCATATTGTGGTAAGACTGTAAAATCATCAAAATTTTGGAAGGTTTTCAGAGTTAGCAAATAGTCTGATGAGCATATCCTTTCCTTAAAATTTACAATATTTCTTATTGTTCTAGTGCGTCTTCGCTTATATTTTTCAACCAATTTTACTAACTACCTAAAGACCAATAGAAAACTAAAGACAAAGTTTTTTAGTACTTTCTTTCTGCTCTTTCTTAATCTGAAGAATACATCAAAAGTAAAGGTCGCATTTACATTCTAAAAAGTAGCCTACTTAAAATCAACTAAGAAAAACAAACAGTTTAAAAAACTAACTAATTTTTTCTCTATGAGTTCGATTCAGAGTCGCTGTCAATATGAACTCTCACTGTAGAAAAACATTAGACTTCGATATTATATATGTGGATTCTGACTGACTGTTGGACATTCAGAAAAATTTAATGAAAATCCGGTTGGGAGTTTTAGTTTATATTGTGAATACTGCAGTTAAAAAATTTGTCACTTTTACACTCTTGAAAAATACGCTATCTCAAATCTGTTAGACAAATTAAACATTTCTGGATTTTTTTCAATAAATTGCCTTTTTGGCAAAACAGATAAATGTTTTGAATTATATTTATAGATTTTATTTGCCTGCATATTGTGGTAAGACTTTACTAACTACCTAAAGACCAATAGAAAACTAAAAGCAAAGTTTTTTAGTAGTTTCTTTCTGCTCTTTCTTAATCTTAAGAATACATCAAAAGTAAAGGTCGCATTTACATTCTAAAAAGTAGCCTACTTAAAATCAACTAAGAAAAACAAACAGTTTAAAAACTAACTAATTTTTCTCTATGAGTTTGATTCAGAGGCGCTTTCAATATGAACTCTCACTGTAGAAAAACATTAGACTTCGATATTATATATGTGGATTCTGACTGTCTGTTGGACATTCAGAAAAATTTAATAAAAATCCGGTTGGGAGTTTTAGCTTATATTGTGAATACTGCAGTTAAAAAAATTGTCACTTTTACACTCTTGAAAAATACGCTATCTCAAATCTGTTAGACAAATTAAACATTTCTAGATTTTTTTCAAAAAATTGCCTTTTTGGCAAAACAGATAAATGTTTTGAATTATATTTATAGATTTTATTTGCCTGCATATTGTGGTAAGACTGTAAAATCTTCAAAATTTTAGAAGGTTTTCAGAGTTAGCAAATAGTCTGATGAGCATATCCTTTCCTTAATATTTACAATATTTTCCTATTGTTCTAGGGCGTCTTCGCTTATATTTTTCAACCAATTTTACTAACTACTTAAAGACCAATAGAAAACTAAAAGCAAAGTTTTTTAGTAGTTTCTTTCTGCTCTTTCTTAATCTGAAGAATACATCAAAAGTAAAGGTCGCATTTACATTCTAAAAAGTAGCCTACTTAAAATCAACTAAGAAAAACAAACAGTTTAAAAACTAACTAATTTTTCTCTAAGAGTTTGATTCAGAGTCGCTGTCAATATGAACACTCACAGTAGAAAAAACATTAGACTTCGATAATTATATATGTGGATTCTAACTGTCTGAATGTTGTGGTAATTCACGCAAAAATATTCGAAATTCGGGAAGGTTTTCGGAGTTAACTTAAAAATAGTT
Source organism: Styela plicata (assembly GCA_963675895.2). Classification (NCBI taxonomy): domain Eukaryota; kingdom Metazoa; phylum Chordata; class Ascidiacea; order Stolidobranchia; family Styelidae; genus Styela; species Styela plicata. The sequence goes on along the minus strand of OZ023143.1, from coordinate 23,454,532 downwards.
GGGTTAGCATAAAATATTTCTTTAATTATCGGAATTGTTGAATTTTGTTGAAGTTCCTTGACTTGAATATTAGTACAGTGCTTGCTGATTGTTATAAACTTGCGGACATTCAGAAAAATTTAATGAAAATCCGGTTGGGAGTTATAGCTTATATTGTGAATATTGCAGTTAAAAAAATTGTCACTTTTACACTCTTGAAAAATACGCTATCTCAAACCTCTTAGACAAATTAAACATTTCTGGATTTTTTTCAAAAATTGCTATTTTGGCAAAACAGATAAATGTTTTGAATTATATTTATAGACTTTATTTGTCTGCATATTGTGGTAAGACTGTAAAATCATCAAAATTTTGGAAGGTTTTCAGAGTTAGCAAATAGTCTGATGAGCATATCCTTTCCTTAAAATTTACAATATTTCTTATTGTTCTAGGGCGTCTTCGCTTATATTTTTCAACCAATTTTACTAACTACCTAAAGACCAATAGAAAACTAAAAGCAAAGTTTTTTAGTAGTTTCTTTCTGCTCTTTCTTAATCTGAAGAATACATCAAAAGTAAAGGTCGCATTTACATTCTAAAAAGTAGCCTACTTAAAATCAACTGAGAAAAACAAACAGTTTAAAAACTAACTAATTTTTCTCTAAGAGTTTGATTCAGAGTCGCTGTCAATATGAACACTCACAGTAGAAAAAACATTAGACTTCGATAATTATATATGTGGATTCTAACTGTCTGAATGTTGTGATAATTCACGCAAAAATCTTCGAAATTCGGGAAGGTTTTCGGAATTAACTTAAAAATAGTTGGGTTAGCATAAAAAATTTCTTTAATTATCGAAATTGTTGAATTTTGTTGTAGTTCCTTGACTTGAATATTAGTACAGTGCTTGCGGATTGTTATAAACTTGCGGACATTCAGAAAAATTTAATGAAAATCCGGTTGGGAGTTATAGCTTATATTGTGAATATTGCAGTTAAAAAAATTGTCACTTTTACACTCTTGAAAAATACGCTATCTCAAACCTCTTAGACAAATTAAACATTTCTGGATTTTTTTCAAAAATTGCTATTTTGGCAAAACAGATAAATGTTTTGAATCATATTTATAGATTTTATTTGCCTGCATATTGTGGTAAGACTGTAAAATCATCAAAATTTTGGAAGGTTTTCAGAGTTAGCAAATAGTCTGATGAGCATATCCTTTCCTTAAAATTTACAATATTTCTTATTGTTCTAGTGCGTCTTCGCTTATATTTTTCAACCAATTTTACTAACTACCTAAAGACCAATAGAAAACTAAAGACAAAGTTTTTTAGTACTTTCTTTCTGCTCTTTCTTAATCTGAAGAATACATCAAAAGTAAAGGTCGCATTTACATTCTAAAAAGTAGCCTACTTAAAATCAACTAAGAAAAACAAACAGTTTAAAAACTAACTAATTTTTCTCTATGAGTTCGATTCAGAGTCGCTGTCAATATGAACTCTCACTGTAGAAAAACATTAGACTTCGATATTATATATGTGGATTCTGACTGACTGTTGGACATTCAGAAAAATTTAATGAAAATCCGGTTGGGAGTTTTAGTTTATATTGTGAATACTGCAGTTAAAAAATTTGTCACTTTTACACTCTTGAAAAATACGCTATCTCAAATCTGTTAGACAAATTAAACATTTCTGGATTTTTTTCAATAAATTGCCTTTTTGGCAAAACAGATAAATGTTTTGAATTATATTTATAGATTTTATTTGCCTGCATATTGTGGTAAGACTTTACTAACTACCTAAAGACCAATAGAAAACTAAAAGCAAAGTTTTTTAGTAGTTTCTTTCTGCTCTTTCTTAATCTTAAGAATACATCAAAAGTAAAGGTCGCATTTACATTCTAAAAAGTAGCCTACTTAAAATCAACTAAGAAAAACAAACAGTTTAAAACTAACTAATTTTTCTCTATGAGTTTGATTCAGAGGCGCTTTCAATATGAACTCTCACTGTAGAAAAACATTAGACTTCGATATTATATATGTGGATTCTGACTGTCTGTTGGACATTCAGAAAAATTTAATAAAAATCCGGTTGGGAGTTTTAGCTTATATTGTGAATACTGCAGTTAAAAAAATTGTCACTTTTACACTCTTGAAAAATACGCTATCTCAAATCTGTTAGACAAATTAAACATTTCTAGATTTTTTTCAAAAAATTGCCTTTTTGGCAAAACAGATAAATGTTTTGAATTATATTTATAGATTTTATTTGCCTGCATATTGTGGTAAGACTGTAAAATCTTCAAAATTTTAGAAGGTTTTCAGAGTTAGCAAATAGTCTGATGAGCATATCCTTTCCTTAATATTTACAATATTTCCTATTGTTCTAGGGCGTCTTCGCTTATATTTTTCAACCAATTTTACTAACTACTTAAAGACCAATAGAAAACTAAAAGCAAAGTTTTTTAGTAGTTTCTTTCTGCTCTTTCTTAATCTGAAGAATACATCAAAAGTAAAGGTCGCATTTACATTCTAAAAAGTAGCCTACTTAAAATCAACTAAGAAAAACAAACAGTTTAAAAACTAACTAATTTTTCTCTAAGAGTTTGATTCAGAGTCGCTGTCAATATGAACACTCACAGTAGAAAAAACATTAGACTTCGATAATTATATATGTGGATTCTAACTGTCTGAATGTTGTGGTAATTCACGCAAAAATATTCGAAATTCGGGAAGGTTTTTCGGAGTTAACTTAAAAATAGTTGGGTTAGCATAAAATATTTCTTTAATTATCGGAATTGTTGAATTTTGTTGAAGTTCCTTGACTTGAATATTAGTACAGTGCTTGCTGATTGTTATAAACTTGCGGACATTCAGAAAAATTTAATGAAAATCCGGTTGGGAGTTATAGCTTATATTGTGAATATTGCAGTTAAAAAAATTGTCACTTTTACACTCTTGAAAAAATACGCTATCTCAAACCTCTTAGACAAATTAAACATTTCTGGATTTTTTTCAAAAATTGCTATTTTGGCAAAACAGATAAATGTTTTGAATTATATTTATAGACTTTATTTGTCTGCATATTGTGGTAAGACTGTAAAATCATCAAAATTTTGGAAGGTTTTCAGAGTTAGCAAATAGTCTGATGAGCATATCCTTTCCTTAAAATTTACAATATTTCTTATTGTTCTAGGGCGTCTTCGCTTATATTTTTCAACCAATTTTACTAACTACTTAAAGACCAATAGAAAACTAAAAGCAAAGTTTTTTAGTAGTTTCTTTCTGCTCTTTCTTAATCTTAAGAATACATCAAAAGTAAAGGTCGCATTTACATTCTAAAAAGTAGCCTACTTAAAATCAACTAAGAAAAACAAACAGTTTAAAAACTAACTAATTTTTCTCTATGAGTTCGATTCAGAGTCGCTGTCAATATGAACTCTCACTGTAGAAAAACATTAGACTTCGATATTATATATGTGGATTCTGACTGTCTGTTGGACATTCAGAAAAATTTAATAAAAATCCGGTTGGGAGTTTTAGCTTATATTGTGAATACTGCAGTTAAAAAAATTGTCACTTTTACACTCTTGAAAAATATGCTATCTCAAATCTGTTAGACAAATTAAACATTTCTGGATTTTTTTCAAAAAATTGCCTTTTTGGCAAAACAGATACATGTTTTGAATTATATTTATAGATTTTATTTGCCTGCATATTGTGGTAAGACTTTACTAACTACCTAAAGACCAATAGAAAACTAAAAGCAAAGTTTTTTAGTAGTTTCTTTCTGCTCTTTCTTAATCTGAAGAATACATCAAAAGTAAAGGTCGCATTTACATTCTAAAAAGTATCCTACTTAAAATAAACTAAGACAAACAGAACAATTTAAAAACTAACTAATTTTTCTCTAAGAGTTTGATTCAGAGTCGCTGTCAATATGAACACTCACAGTAGGAAAAACATTAGACTTCGATAATTATATATGTGGATTCTAACTGTCTGAATGTTGTGGTAATTCACGCAAAAATCTTCGAAATTCGGGAAGGTTTTCGGAGTTAACTTAAAAATAGTTGGGTTAGCATAAAATATTTCTTTAATTATCGAAATTGTTGAATTTTGTTGAATTTCCTTGACTTGAATATTAGTACAGTGCTTGCTGATTGTTATAAACTTGCGGACATTCAGAAAAATTTAATGAAAATCCGGTTGGGAGTTATAGCTTATATTGTGAATATTGCAGTTAAAAAAATTGTCACTTTTACACTCTTGAAAAATACGCTATCTCAAACCTCTTAGTAAAAATTAAACATTTCTGGATTTTTTTCAAAAATTGCTATTTTGGCAAAACAGATAAATGTTTTGAATTATATTTATAGATTTTATTTGACTGCATATTGTGGTAAGACTGTAAAATCTTCAAAATTTTGGAAGGTTTTCAGAGTTAGCAAATAGTCTGATGAGCATATCCTTTCCTTAAAATTTACAATATTTCTTATTGTTCTAGGGCGTCTTCGCTTATATTTTTCAACCAATTTTACTAACTACCTAAAGACCAATAGAAAACTAAAAGCAAAGTTTTTTAGTAGTTTCTTTCTGCTCTTTCTTAATCTGAAGAATACATCAAAAGTAAAGGTCGCATTTACATTCTAAAAAGTAGCCTACTTAAAATCAACTAAGAAAAACAAACAGTTTAAAAACTAACTAATTTTTTTCTATGAGTTTGATTCTGAGTCGCTTTCAATATGAACTCTCACTGTAGAAAAACATTAGACTTCGATATTATATATGTGGATTCTGACTGTCTGTTGGACATTCAGAAAAATTTTAATGAAAATCCGGTTGGGAGTTTTAGCTTATATTGTGAATACTGCAGTTCTATCTCAAATCTGTTAGACAAAATTAAACATTTCTGGATTTTTTTCAAAAAATTGCCTTTTTGGCAAAACAGATAAATGTTTTGAATTATATTTATAGATTTTATTTGCCTGCATATTGTGGTAAGACTGTAAAATCTTCAAAATTTTGGAAGGTTTTCAGAGTTAGCAAATAGTCTGATGAGCATATCCTTTCCTTAAAATTTACAATATTTCTTATTGTTCTAGGGCGTCTTCGCTTATATTTTTCAACCAATTTTACTAACTACCTAAAGACCAATAGAAAACTAAAAGCAAAGTTTTTTAGTAGTTTCTTTCTGCTCTTTCTTAATCTGAAGAATACATCAAAAGTAAAGGTCGCATTTACATTCTAAAAAGTATCCTACTTAAAATCCACTAAGAAAAACAAACAGTTTAAAAACTAACTAATTTTTCTCTATGAGTTTGATTCAGAGTCGCTGTCAGTATGAACTCTCACTGTAGAAAAACATTAGACTTCGATATTATATATGTGGATTCTGACTGTCTGTTGGACATTCAGAAAAATTTAATGAAAATCCGGTTGGGAGTTTTAGTTTATATTGTGAATACTGCAGTTAAAAAAATTGTCACTTTTACACTCTTGAAAAATATGCTATCTCAAATCTGTTAGACAAATTAAACATTTCTGGATTTTTTTCAAAAAATTGCCTTTTTGGCAAAACAGATACATGTTTTGAATTATATTTATAGATTTTATTTGCCTGCATATTGTGGTAAGACTGTAAAATCTTCAAATTTTTGGAAGGTTTTTAGAGTTAGCAAATAGTCTGATGAGCATATCCTTTCCTTAAAATTTACAATATTTCTTATTGTTCTAGGGAGTCTTCGCTTATATTTTTCAACCAATTTCACTAACTACCTAAAGACCAATAGAAAACTAAAAGCAAAGTTTTTTAGTAACTTCTTTCTGCTCTTTCTTAATCTGAAGAATACATCAAAAGTAAAGGTCGCATTTACATTCTAAAAAGTATCCTACTTAAAATAAACTAAGACAAACAGAACAATTTAAAAACTAACTAATTTTTCTCTAAGAATTTGATTCAGAGTCGCTGTCAATATGAACACTCACAGTAGGAAAAACATTAGACTTCGATAATTATATATGTGGATTCTAACTGTCTGAATGTTGTGGTAATTCACGCAAAAATCTTCGAAATTCGGGAAGGTTTTCGGAGTTAACTTAAAAATAGTTGGGTTAGCATAAAATATTTCTTTAATTATCGTAATTGTTGAATTTTGTTGAATTTCCTTGACTTGAATATTAGTACAGTGCTTGCTGATTGTTATAAACTTGCGGACATTCAGAAAAATTTAATGAAAATCCGGTTGGGAGTTATAGCTTATATTGTGAATATTGCAGTTAAAAAAATTGTCACTTTTACACTCTTGAAAAATACGCTATCTCAAATCTGTTAGACAAATTAAACATTTCTGGATTTTTTTCAAAAAATTGCCTTTTTGGCAAAACAGATACATGTTTTGAATTATATTTATAGATTTTATTTGCCTGCATATTGTGGTAAGACTGTAAAATCTTCAAATTTTTGGAAGGTTTTTAGAGTTAGCAAATAGTCTGATGAGCATATCCTTTCCTTAAAATTTACAATATTTCTTATTGTTCTAGGGCGTCTTCGCTTATATTTTTCAACCAATTTTACTAACTACCTAAAGACCAATAGAAAACTAAAAGCAAAGTTTTTTAGTAGTTTCTTTCTGCTCTTTCTTAATCTGAAGAATACATCAAAAGTAAAGGTCGCATTTACATTCTAAAAAGTATCCTACTTAAAATCCACTAAGAAAAACAAACAGTTTAAAAACTAACTAATTTTTCTCTATGAGTTTGATTCAGAGTCGCTGTCAGTATGAACTCTCACTGTAGAAAAACATTAGACTTCGATATTATATATGTGGATTCTGACTGTCTGTTGGACATTCAGAAAAATTTAATGAAAATCCGGTTGGGAGTTTTAGTTTATATTGTGAATACTGCAGTTAAAAAAATTGTCACTTTTACACTCTTGAAAAATATGCTATCTCAAATCTGTTAGACAAATTAAACATTTCTGGATTTTTTTCAAAAAATTGCCTTTTTGGCAAAACAGATACATGTTTTGAATTATATTTATAGATTTTATTTGCCTGCATATTGTGGTAAGACTGTAAAATCTTCAAATTTTTGGAAGGTTTTTAGAGTTAGCAAATAGTCTGATGAGCATATCCTTTCCTTAAAATTTACAATATTTCTTATTGTTCTAGGGCGTCTTCGCTTATATTTTTCAACCAATTTTACTAACTACCTAAAGACCAATAGAAAACTAAAATCAAAGTTTTTTAGTAGTTTTTTTCTGCTCTTTCTTAATCTGAAGAATACATCAAAAGTAAAGGTCGCATTTACATTCTAAAAAGTATCCTACTTAAAATCAACTAAGAAAAACAAACAGTTTAAAAACTAACTAATTTTTCTCTATGAGTTTGATTCAGAGTCGCTGTCAATATGAACTCTCACTGTAGAAAAACATTAGACTTCGATATTATATATGTGGATTCTGACTGTCTGTTGGACATTCAGAAAAATTTAATGAAAATCCGGTTGGGAGTTTTAGTTTATATTGTGAATACTGCAGTTAAAAAAATTGTCACTTTTACACTCTTGAAAAATACGCTATCTCAAATCTGTTAGACAAATTAAACATTCCTGGATTTTTTTCAAAAATTGCTATTTTGGCAAAACAGATAAATGTTTTGAATTATATTTATAGACTTTATTTGCCTGCATATTGTGGTAAGACTGTAAAATCATCAAAATTTTGGAAGGTTTTCAGAGTTAGCAAATAGTCTGATGAGCATATCCTTTCCTTAAAATTTACAATATTTCTTATTGTTCTAGGGCGTCTTCGCTTATATTTTTCAACCAATTTTACTAACTACCTAAAGACCAATAGAAAACTAAAAGCAAAGTTTTTTAGTAGTTTCTTTCTGCTCTTTCTTAATCTGAAGAATACATCAAAAGTAAAGGTCGCATTTACATTCCAAAAAGTATCCTACTTAAAATCAACTAAGAAAAACAAACAGTTTAAAAACTAACTAATTTTTCTTTATGAGTTTGATTCAGAGTCGCTGTCAATATGAACTCTCACTGTAGAAAAACATTAGACTTCGATATTATATATGTGGATTCTGACTGGCTGTTGGACATTCAGAAAAAATAGTTAATTGAAAATCGGTTGGGAGTTTTTAGTTTAATATTGTGAAATACTGCAGTTAAAAAAATTGTCACTTTTACACTCTTGAAAAATACGCTATCTCAAATCTGTTAGACAAATTAAACATTTCTGGATTTTTTTCAAAAAATTGCCTTTTTGGCAAAACAGATAAATATTTGAATTATATTTATAGATTTTATTTGCCTGCATATTGTGGTAAGACTGTAAAATCTTCAAATTTTTGGAAGGTTTTTAGAGTTAGCAAATAGTCTGATGAGCATATCCTTTCCTTAAAATTTACAATATTTCTTATTGTTCTAGGGCGTCTTCGCTTATATTTTTCAACCAATTTTACTAACTACCTAAAGACCAATAGAAAACTAAAAGCAAAGCTTTTTAGTAATTTCTTTCTGCTCTTTCTTAATCTGAAGAATACATCAAAAGTAAAGGTCGCATTTACATTCTAAAAAGTAGTCTACTTAAAATAAACTAAGACAAACAGAACAGTTTAAAAACTAACTAATTTTTGTCTAAGAGTTTGATTCAGAGTTGCTGTCAATATGAACACTCACAGTAGAAAAAACATTAGACTTCGATAATTATATATGTGGATTCTAACTGTCTGAATGTTGTGGTAATTCACGCAAAAATCTTCGAAATTCGGGAAGGTTTTCGGAGTTAACTTAAAAATAGTTGGGTTAGCATAAAATATTTCTTTAATTATCGAAATTGTTGAATTTTGTTGAATTTTCCTTGACTTGAATATTAGTACAGTGCTTGCTGATTGTTATAAACTTGCGGACATTCAGAAAAAATTTAATGAAAATCCGGTTGGGAGTTATGGCTTATATTGTGAATATTGCAGTTAAAAAAATTGTCACTTTTACACTCTTGAAAAAATACGCTATCTCAAACCTCTTAGACAAATTAAACATTTCTGGATTTTTTTCAAAAATTGCTATTTTGGCAAAACAGATAAATGTTTTGAATTATATTTATAGATTTTATTTGCCTGCATATTGTGGTAAGACTGTAAAATCTTCAAATTTTGGAAGGTTTTCAGAGTTAGCAAATAGTCTGATGAGCATATCCTTTCCTTAAAATTTACAATATTTCTTATTGTTCTAGGGCGTCTTCGCTTATATTTTTCAACCAATTTTACTAACTACCTAAAGACCAATAGAAAACTAAAAGCAAAGTTTTTTAGTAGTTTCTTTCTGCTCTTTCTTAATCTGAAGAATACATCAAAAGTAAAGGTCGCATTTACATTCTAAAAAGTAGCCTACTTAAAATCAACTAAGAAAAACAAACAGTTTAAAAACTAACTAATTTTTCTCTATGAGTTTGATTCAGAGTCGCTTTCAATATGAACTCTCACTGTAGAAAAACATTAGACTTCGATATTATATATGTGGATTCTGACTGTCTGTTGGACATTCAGAAAAATTTAATAAAAATCCGGTTGGGAGTTTTAGCTTATATTGTGAATACTGCAGTTAAAAAAATTGTCACTTTTACACTCTTGAAAAATACGCTATCTCAAATCTGTTACACAAGTTAAACATTTCTGGATTTTTTTCAAAAAATTGCCTTTTTGGAAAAACAGATAAATGTTTTGAATTATATTTATAGATTTTATTTGCCTGCATATTGTGGTAAGACTGTAAAATCTTCAAAATTTTGGAAGGTTTTCAGAGTTAGCAAATAGTCTGATGAGCATATCCTTTCCTTAAAATTTACAATATTTCTTATTGTTCTAGGGCGTCTTCGCTTATATTTTTCAACCAATTTTACTAACTACCTAAAGACCAATAGAAAACTAAAAGCAAAGTTTTTTAGTAGTTTCTTTCTGCTCTTTCTTAATCTGAAGAATACATCAAAAGTAAAGGTCGCATTTACATTCTAAAAAGTATCCTACTTAAAATCAACTAAGAAAAACAAACAGTTTAAAAACTAACTAATTTTTCTCTGTGAGTTTGATTCAGAGTCGCTGTCAATATGAACTCTCACTGTAGAAAAAACATTAGACTTCGATATTATATATGTGGATTCTGACTGTCTGTTGGACATTCAGAAAAATTTAATGAAAATCCGGTTGGGAGTTTTTAGTTTTTATTGTGAATACTGCAGTTAAAAAAATTGTCACTTTTACACTCTTGAAAAATACGCTATCTCAAATCTGTTGGACAAATTAAACATTTCTGGATTTTTTTCAAAAAATTGCCTTTTTGGCAAAACAGATAAATGTTTTGAATTATATTTATAGATTTTATTTGCCTGCATATTGTGGTAAGACTGTAAAATCTTCAAAATTTTGGAAGGTTTTCAGAGTTAGCAAATAGTCTGATGAGCATATCCTTTCCTTAAAATTTACAATATTTCTTATTGTTCTAGGGCGTCTTCCTTTATTTTTCAACCAATTTTACTAACTACCTAAAGACCAATAGAAAACTAAAAGCAAAGTTTCTTAGTAGTTTCTTTCTGCTCTTTCCTAATCTGAAGAATACATCAAAAGTAAAGGTCGCATTTACATTCTAAAACGTAGCCTACTTAAAATCAACTAAGACAAACAGAACAGTTTAAAAACTAACTAATTTTTCTCTAAGAGTTTGATTCAGAGTCGCTTTCAATATGAACTCTCACTGTAGAAAAACATTAGACTTCGATATTATATATGTGGATTCTGACTGTCTGTTGGACATTCAGAAAAATTTAATGAAAATCCGGTTGGGAGTTTTAGTTTATATTGTGAATACTGCAGTTAAAAAAATTGTCACTTTTACACTCTTGAAAAATACGCTATCTCAAATCTGTTAGACAAATTAAACATTTCTGGATTTTTTTCAAAAAATTGCCTTTTTTTTCCAGGCAAAACAGATAAATGTTTTGAATTATATTTATAGATTTTATTTGCCTGCATATTGTGGTAAGACTTTACTAACTACCTAAAGACCAATAGAAAACTAAAAGCAAAGTTTTTTAGTAGTTTCTTTCTGCTCTTTCGTAATCTGAAGAATACATCAAAAGTAAAGGTCGCATTTACATTCTAAAAAGTAGCCTACTTAAAATCAACTAAGAAAAACAAACAGTTTAAAAACTAACTAATTTTTTCTCTATGAGTTTGATTCAGAGTCGCTTTCAATATGAACTCACACTGTAGAAAAACATTAGACTTCGATATTATATATGTGGATTTCTGACTGTCTGTTGGACATTCAGAAAAATTTAATAAAAATTTCGGTTGGGAGTTTTAGCTTATATTGTGAATACTGCAGTTAAAAAAATTGTCACTTTTACACTCTTGAAAAATACGCTATCTCAAATCTGTTAGACAAATTAAACATTTCTGGATTTTTTTCAAAAAATTGCCTTTTTGGCAAAACAGATAAATGTTTTGAATTATATTTATAGATTTTTATTTGCCTGCATATTGTGGTAAGACTGTAAAATCTTCAAAATTTTAGAAGGTTGTCAGAGTTAGCAAATAGTCTGATGAGCATATCCTTTCCTTAAAATTTACAATATTTCTTATTGTTCTAGGGCGTCTTCGCTTATATTTTTCAACCAATTTTACTAACTACCTAAAGACCAATAGAAAACTAAAAGCAAAGTTTTTTAGTAGTTTCTTTCTGCTCTTTCTTAATCTGAAGAATACATCAAAAGTAAAGGTCGCATTTACATTCTAAAAAGTAGCCTACTTAAAATCAACTAAGACAAACAGAACAGTTTAAAAACTAACTAATTTTTCTCTAAGAGTTTGATTCAGAGTCGCTGTCAATATGAACACTCACAGTAGAAAAAACATTAGACTTCGATAATTATATATGTGGATTCTAACTGTCTGAATGTTGTGGTAATTCACGCAAAAATCTTCGAAATTCGGGAAGGTTTTCGGAGTTAACTTAAAAATAGTTGGGTTAGCATAAAATATTTCTTTAATTATCGAAATTGTTGAATTTTGTTGAAGTTCCTTGACTTGAATATTAGTACAGTGCTTTGCTGATTGTTTATAAACTTGCGGACATTCAGAAAAATTTAATGAACATCCGGTGGGAGTTATAGCTTATATTGTGAATATTGCAGTTAAAAAAATTGTCACTTTTACACTCTTGAAAAATACGCTATCTCAAACCTCTTAGACAAATTAAAACATTTCTGGATTTTTTTTCAAAAATTGCTATTTTGGCAAAACAGATAAATGTTTTGAATTATATTTATAGACTTTATTTGCCTGCATATTGTGGTTAAACTGTAAAATCATCAAAATTTTGGAAGGTTTTCAGAGTTAGCAAATAGTCTGATGAGCATATCCTTTCCTTAAAATTTACAATATTTCTTATTGTTCTAGGGCGTCTTCGCTTATATTTTTCAACCAATTTTACTAACTACCTAAAGACCAATAGAAAACTAAAAGCAAAGTTTTTTAGTAGTTTCTTTTTCTGCTCTTTCTTAATCTGAAGAATACATCAAAAGTAAAGGTCGCATTTACATTCCAAAAAGTATCCTACTTAAAATCAACTAAGAAAAACAAACAGTTTAAAAACTAACTAATTTTTCTCTATGAGTTTGATTCAGAGTCGCTTTCAATATGAACTCTCACTGTAGAAAAACATTAGACTTCGATATTATATATGTGGATTCTGACTGTCTGTTGGACATTCAGAAAAATTTAATGAAAATCCGATTGGGAGTTTTAGTTTATATTGTGAAATACTGCAGTTAAAAAAATTTGTCACTTTTACACTCTTGAAAAATACGCTATCTCAAATCTGTTAGACAAATTAAACATTTCTGGATTTTTTTCAAAAAATTGCCTTTTTGGCAAAAACAGATAAATGTTTTGAATTATATTTATAGATTTTATTTGCCTGCATATTGTGGTAAGACTTTACTAACTACCTAAAGACCAATAGAAAACTAAAAGCAAAGTTTTTTAGTAGTTTCTTTCTGCTCTTTCGTAATCTGAAGAATACATCAAAAGTAAAGGTCGCATTTACATTCTAAAAAGTAGCCTACTTAAAATCAACTAAGAAAAACAAACAGTTTAAAAAAACTAACTAATTTTTCTCTATGAGTTTGATTCAGAGTCGCTTTCAATATGAACTCTCACTGTAGAAAAAACATTAGACTTCGATATTATATATGTGGATTCTGACTGTCTGTTGGACATTCAGAAAAATTTAATAAAAATTCGGTTGGGAGTTTTAGCTTATATTGTGAATACTGCAGTTAAAAAAATTGTCACTTTTTACACTCTTGAAAAATACGCTATCTCAAATCTGTTTAGACAAATTAAACATTTCTGGATTTTTTTCAAAAAATTGCCTTTTTGGCAAAACAGATAAATGTTTTGAATTATATTTTATAGATTTTATTTGCCTGCATATTGTGGAAAGACTGTAAAATCTTCAAAATTTTAGAAGGTTGTCAGAGTTAGCAAATAGTCTGATGAGCATATCCTTTCCTTAAAATTTACAATATTTCTTATTGTTCTAGGGGCGTCTTCGCTTATATTTTTCAACCAATTTTACTAACTACCTAAAGACCAATAGAAAACTAAAAGCAAAGTTTTTTAGTAGTTTCTTTCTGCTCTTTCTTAATCTGAAGAATACATCAAAAGTAAAGGTCGCATTTACATTCTAAAAAGTAGCCTACTTAAAATCAACTAAGACAAACAGAACAGTTTAAAAACTAACTAATTTTTCTCTAAGAGTTTGATTCAGAGTCGCTGTCAATATGAACACTCACAGTAGAAAAAACATTAGACTTCGATAATTATATATGTGGATTCTAACTGTCTGAATGTTGTGGTAATTCACGCAAAAATCTTCGAAATTCGGGAAGGTTTTCGGAGTTAACTTAAAAATAGTTGGGTTAGCATAAAATATTTCTTTAATTATCGAAATTGTTGAATTTTGTTGAAGTTCCTTGACTTGAATATTAGTACAGTGCTTGCTGATTGTTATAAAACTTGCGGACATTCAGAAAAATTTAATGAAAATCCGGTTGGGAGTTATAGCTTATATTGTGAATATTGCAGTTAAAAAAAATTGTCACTTTTACACTCTTGAAAAATACGCTATCTCAAACCTCTTAGACAAATTAAACATTTCTGGATTTTTTTCAAAAATTGCTATTTTGGCAAAACAGATAAATGTTTTGAATTATATTTATAGACTTTATTTGCCTGCATATTGTGGTAAGACTGTAAAATCATCAAAATTTTGGAAGGTTTTCAGAGTTAGCAAATAGTCTGATGAGCATATCCTTTCCTTAAAATTTACAATATTTCTTATTGTTCTAGGGCGTCTTCGCTTATATTTTTCAACCAATTTTACTAACTACCTAAAGACCAATAGAAAACTAAAAGCAAAGTTTTTTAGTAGTTTCTTTCTGCTCTTTCTTAATCTGAAGAATACATCAAAAGTAAAGGTCGCATTTACATTCCAAAAAGTATCCTACTTAAAATCAACTAAGAAAAACAAACAGTTTAAAAACTAACTAATTTTTCTCTATGAGTTTGATTCAGAGTCGCTTTCAATATGAACTCACACTGTAGAAAAACATTAGACTTCGATATTATATATGTGGATTCTGACTGTCTGTTGGACATTCAGAAAAATTTAATAAAAATTCGGTTGGGAGTTTTAGCTTATATTGTGAATACTGCAGTTAAAAAAATTGTCACTTTTACACTCTTGAAAAATACGCTATCTCAAATCTGTTAGACAAATTAAACATTTCTGGATTTTTTTCAAAAAATTGCCTTTTTGGCAAAACAGATAAATGTTTTGAATTATATTTATAGATTTTATTTGCCTGCATATTGTGGTAAGACTGTAAAATCTTCAAAATTTTAGAAGGTTGTCAGAGTTAGCAAATAGTCTGATGAGCATATCCTTTCCTTAAAATTTACAATATTTCTTATTGTTCTAGGGCGTCTTCGCTTATATTTTTCAACCAATTTTACTAACTACCTAAAGACCAATAGAAAACTAAAAGCAAAGTTTTTTAGTAGTTTCTTTCTGCTCTTTCTCAATCTGAAGAATACATCAAAAGTAAAGGTTGCATTTACATTCTAAAACGTAGCCTACTTAAAATCAACTAAGACAAACAGAACAGTTTAAAAACTAACTAATTTTTCTCTAAGAGTTTGATTCAGAGTCGCTGTCAATATGAACACTCACAGTAGAAAAAAACATTAGACTTCGATAATTATATATGTGGATTCTAACTGTCTGAATGTTGTGGTAATTCACGCAAAAATCTTCGAAATTCGGGAAGGTTTTCGGAGTTAACTTAAAAATAGTAGGGTTAGCATAAAATATTTCTTTAATTATCGAAATTGTTGAATTTTGTTGAAGTTCCTTGACTTGAATATTAGTACAGTGCTTGCTGATTGTTATAAACTTGCGGACATTCAGAAAAATTTAATCAAAATCCGGTTGAAAGTTATAGCTTATATTGTGAATATTGCAGTTAAAAAAATTGTCACTTTTACACTCTTGAAAAATACGCTATCTCAAACCTCTTAGACAAATTAAACATTTCTGGATTTTTTTCAAAAATTGCTATTTTGGCAAAACAGATAAATGTTTTGAATTATATTTATAGACTTTATTTGCCTGCATATTGTGGTAAGACTGTAAAATCATCAAAATTTTGGAAGGTTTTCAGAGTTAGCAAATAGTCTGATGAGCATATCCTTTCCTTAAAATTTACAATATTTCTTATTTGTTCTAGGGCGGTCTTCGCTTATATTTTTCAACCAATTTTACTAACTACCTAAAGACCAATAGAAAACTAAAAGCAAAATTTTTTAGTAGTTTCTTTCTGCTCTTTCTTACTCTGAAGAATACATCAAAAGTAAAGGTCGCATTTACATTCCAAAAAGTATCCTACTTAAAATCAACTAAGAAAAACAAACAGTTTAAAAACTAACTAATTTTTCTCTACGAGTTTGATTCAGAGTCGCTTTCAATATGAACTCTCACTGTAGAAAAACATTAGACTTCGATATTATATATGTGGATTCTGACTGTCTGTTGGACATTCAGAAAAATTTAATGAAAATCCGATTGGGAGTTTTAGTTTATATTGTGAATACTGCAGTTAAAAAAATTGTCACTTTTACACTCTTGAAAAATACGCTATCTCAAATCTGTTAGACAAATTAAACATTTCTGGATTTTTTTCAAAAAATTGCCTTTTTGGCAAAACAGATAAATGTTTTGAATTATATTTATAGATTTTATTTGCCTGCATATTGTGGTAAGACTTTACTAACTACCTAAAGACCAATAGAAAACTAAAAGCAAAGTTTTTTAGTAGTTTCTTTCTGCTCTTTCGTAATCTGAAGAATACATCAAAAGTAAAGGTCGCATTTACATTCTAAAAAGTAGCCTACTTAAAATCAACTAAGAAAAACAAACAGTTTAAAAACTAACTAATTTTTCTCTATGAGTTTGATTCAGAGTCGCTTTCAATATGAACTCTCACTATAGAAAAACATTAGACTTCGATATTATATATGTGGATTCTGACTGTCTGTTGGACATTCAGAAAAATTTAATAAAAATTCGGTTGGGAGTTTTAGCTTATATTGTGAATACTGCAGTTAAAAAAATTGTCACTTTTACACTCTTGAAAAATACGCTATCTCAAATCTGTTAGACAAATTAAACATTTCTGGATTTTTTTCAAAAAATTGCCTTTTTTGGCAAAAACAGATAAATGTTTTTGAATTATATTTATAGAGATTTTATTTGCCTGCATATTGTGGTAAGACTGTAAAATCTTCAAAATTTTTAGAAGGTTGTCAGAGTTAGCAAATAGTCTGATGAGCATAATCCTTTCCTTAAAATTTACAATATTTCTTATTGTTCTAGGGCGTCTTCGCTTATATTTTTCAACCAATTTTACTAACTACCTAAAGACCAATAGAAAACTAAAAGCAAAGTTTTTTAGTAGTTTCTTTCTGCTCTTTCTTAATCTGAAGAATACATCAAAAGTAAAGGTCGCATTTACATTCTAAAAAGTAGCCTACTTAAAATCAACTAAGACAAACAGAACAGTTTAAAAACTAACTAATTTTTCTCTAAGAGTTTGATTCAGAGTCGCTGTCAATATGAACACTCACAGTGGAAAAAACATTAGACTTCGATAATTATATATGTGGATTCTAACTGTCTGAATGTTGTGGTAATTCACGCAAAAATCTTCGAAATTCGGGAAGGTTTTCGGAGTTAACTTAAAAATAGTAGGGTTAGCATAAAATATTTCTTTAATTATCGAAATTGTTGAATTTTGTTGAAGTTCCTTGACTTGAATATTAGTACAGTGCTTGCTGATTGTTATAAACTTGCGGACATTCAGAAAAATTTAATGAAAATCCGGTTGGGAGTTATAGCTTATATTGTGAATATTGCAGTTAAAAAAATTGTCACTTTTACACTCTTGAAAAATACGCTATCTCAAATCTGTTAGACAAATTAAACATTTCTGGATTTTTTTCAAAAAATTGCCTTTTTGGCAAAACAGATAAATGTTTTGAATTATATTTATAGATTTTATTTGCCTGCATATTGTGGTAAGACTTTACTAACTACCTAAAGACCAATAGAAAACTAAAAGCAAAGTTTTTTAGTAATTTCTTTCTGCTCTTTCTTAATCTGAAGAATACATCAAAAGTAAAGGTCGCATTTACATTCTAAAAAGTATCCTACTTAAAATCAACTAAGAAAAACAAACAGTTTAAAAACTAACTAATTTTTCTCTATGAGTTTGATTCAGAGTCGCTTTCAATATGAACTCTCACTGTAGAAAAACATTAGACTTCAATATTATATATGTGGATTCTGACTGTCTGTTGGACATTCAGAAAAATTTAATGAAAATCCGGTTGGGAGTTTTAGCTTATATTGTGAATACTGCAGTTAAAAAAAATTGTCACTTTTACACTCTTGAAAAATACGCTATCTCAAATCTTTTAGACAAATTAAACATTCCTGGATTTTTTTTCAAAAATTGCTATTTTGGCAAAACAGATAAATGTTTTTTGAATTATATTTATAGACTTTATTTGCCTGCATATTGTGGTAAGACTGTAAAATCATCAAAATTTTAGAAGGTTGTCAGAGTTAGCAAATAGTCTGATGAGCATATCCTTTCCCTTAAAATTTACAATATTTCTTATTGTTCTAGGGCGTCTTCGCTTATATTTTTCAACCAATTTTACTAACTACCTAAAGACCAATAGAAAACTAAAAGCAAAGTTTTTTTAGTAGTTTCTTTTTCTGCTCTTTCTTAATCTGAAGAATACATCAAAAGTAAAGGTCGCATTTACATTCTAAAAAGTAGCCTACTTAAAATCAACTAAGACAAACAGAACAGTTTAAAAAACTAACTAATTTTTCTCTAAGAGTTTGATTCAGAGTCGCTGTCAATATGAACACTCACCACAGTAGAAAAAACATTAGACTTCGATAATTATATATGTGGATTATAACTGTCTGAATGTTGTGGTAATTCACGCAAAAATCTTCGAAATTCGGGAAGGTTTTCGGAGTTAACTTAAAAATAGTTGGGTTAGCATAAAATATTTCTTTAATTATCGAAATTGTTGAATTTTGTTGAAGTTCCTTGACTTGAATATTAGTACAGTTGCTTGCTGATTGTTATAAACTTGCGGACATTCAGAAAAATTTAATGAAAATCCGGTTGGGAGTTATAGCTTATATTGTGAATATTGCAGTTAAAAAAAATTGTCACTTTTACACTCTTGAAAAATACGCTATCTCAAACCTCTTAGACAAATTAAACATTTCTGGATTTTTTTTCAAAAATTGCTATTTTGGCAAAACAGATAAATGTTTTGAATTATATTTTATAGACTTTATTTGCCTGCATATTGTGGTAAGACTGTAAAATCATCAAAATTTTGGAAGGT
The DNA here is from genome assembly GCA_963675895.2 of Styela plicata. NCBI lineage: Eukaryota > Metazoa > Chordata > Ascidiacea > Stolidobranchia > Styelidae > Styela > Styela plicata. The sequence continues at coordinate 23,435,481 of OZ023143.1, read as the reverse complement.
TTTCAGAGTTAGCAAATAGTCCTGATGAGCATATCCTTTCCTTAAAATTTACAATATTTCTTATTGTTCTAGGGCGTCTTCGCTTATATTTTTCAACCAATTTTACTAACTACCTAAAGACCAATAGAAAACTAAAAGCAAAGTTTTTTTAGTAGTTTCTTTCTGCTCTTTCTTAATCTGAAGAATTACATCAAAAGTAAAGGTCGCATTTACATTCCAAAAAGTATCCTACTTAAAATCAACTAAGAAAAAACAAACAGTTTAAAAACTAACTAATTTTTCTCTATGAGTTTTTGATTCAGAGTCGCTTTCAATATGAACTCTCACTGTAGAAAAACATTAGACTTCGATATTATATATGTGGATTCTGACTGTCTGTTGGACATTCAGAAAAATTTAATGAAAATCCGATTGGGAGTTTTAGTTTATATTGTGAATACTGCAGTTAAAAAAATTGTCACTTTTACACTCTTGAAAAATACGCTATCTCAAATCTGTTAGACAAATTAAACATTTCTGGATTTTTTTCAAAAAATTGCCTTTTTGGCAAAACAGATAAATGTTTTGAATTATATTTATAGCTTTTATTTGCCTGCATATTGTGGTAAGACTTTACTAACTACCTAAAGACCAATAGAAAACTAAAAGCAAAGTTTTTTAGTAGTTTCTTTCTGCTCTTTCGTAATCTGAAGAATACATCAAAAGTAAAGGTCGCATTTACATTCTAAAAAGTAGCCTACTTAAAATCAACTAAGAAAAACAAACAGTTTTAAAAACTAACTAATTTTTCTCTATGAGTTTGATTCAGAGTCGCTTTCAATATGAACTCTCACTGTAGAAAAACATTAGACTTCGATATTATATATGTGGATTCTGACTGTCTGTTGGACATTCAAAAAAATTTAATAAAAATTCGGTTGGGAGTTTTAGCTTATATTGTGAATACTGCAGTTAAAAAAATTGTCACTTTTACACTCTTGAAAAATACGCTATCTCAAATCTGTTAGACAAATTAAACATTTCTGGATTTTTTTCAAAAAATTGCCTTTTTGGCAAAACAGATAAATGTTTTGAATTATATTTATAGATTTTATTTGCCTGCATATTGTGGTAAGACTGTAAAATCTTCAAAATTTTAGAAGGTTGTCAGAATTAGCAAATAGTCTGATGAGCATATCCTTTCCTTAAAATTTACAATATTTTTTATTGTTCTAGGGCGTCTTCGCTTATATTTTTCAACCAATTTTACTAACTACCTAAAGACCAATAGAAAACTAAAAGCAAAGTTTTTTAGTAGTTTCTTTCTGCTCTTTCTTAATCTGAAGAATACATCAAAAGTAAAGGTCGCATTTACATTCTATAAAGTAGCCTACTTAAAATCAACTAAGACAAACAGAACAGTTTAAAAACTAACTAATTTTTCTCTAAGAGTTTGATTCAGAGTCGCTGTCAATATGAACACTCAACAGTAGAAAAAACATTAGACTTCGATAATTATATATGTGGATTCTAACTGTCTGAATGTTGTGGTAATTCACGCAAAAATCTTCGAAATTCGGGAAGGTTTTCGGAGTTAACTTAAAAATAGTTGGGTTAGCATAAAATATTTCTTTAATTATCGAAATTGTTGAATTTTGTTGAAGTTCCTTGACTTGAATATTAGTACAGTGCTTGCTGATTGTTATAAACTTGCGGACATTCAGAAAAATTTAATGAAAATCCGGTTGGGAGTTATAGCTTATATTGTGAATATTGCAGTTAAAAAAATTGTCACTTTTACACTCTTGAAAAATACGCTATCTCAAACCTCTTAGACAAATTAAACATTTCTGGATTTTTTTCAAAAATTGCTATTTGGGCAAAACAGATAAATGTTTTGAATTATATTTATAGACTTTATTTGCCTGCATATTGTGGTAAGACTGTAAAATCATCAAAATTTTGGAAGGTTTTCAGAGTTAGCAAATAGTCTGATGAGCATATCCTTTCCTTAAAATTTACAATATTTCTTATTGTTCTAGTGCGTCTTCGCTTATATTTTTCAACCAATTTTTACTAACTACCTAAAGACCAATAGAAAACTAAAAGCAAAGTTTTTTTAGTAGTTTCTTTTCTGCTCTTTCTTAATCTGAAGAATACATCAAAAGTAAAGGTCGCATTTACATTCCAAAAAGTATCCTACTTAAAATCAACTAAGAAAAACAAACAGTTTAAAAAACTAACTAATTTTTCTCTATGAGTTTGATTCAGAGTCGCTTTCAATATGAACTCTCACTGTAGAAAAACATTAGACTTCGATATTATATATGTGGATTCTGGCTGTCTGTTGGACATTCAGAAAAATTTAATGAAAATCCGGTTGGGAGTTTTAGTTTATTTTGTGAATACTGCAGTTAAAAAAATTGTCACTTTTACACTCTTGAAAAATACGCTATCTCAAATCTGTTAGACAAATTAAACATTTCTGGATTTTTTTCAAAAAATTGCCTTTTTGGCAAAACAGATAAATGTTTTGAATTATATTTATAGATTTTATTTGCCTGCATATTGTGGTAAGACTTTACTAACTACCTAAAGACCAATAGAAAACTAAAAGCAAAGTTTTTTAGTAGTTTCTTTCTGCTCTTTCGTAATCTGAAGAATACATCAAAAGTAAAGGTCGCATTTACATTCTAAAAAGTAGCCTACTTAAAATCAACTAAGAAAAACAAACAGTTTAAAAAACTAACTAATTTTTCTCTATGAGTTTGATTCAGAGGCGCTTTCAATATGAACTCTCACTGTAGAAAAACATTAGACTTCGATATTATATATGTGGATTCTGACTGTCTGTTGGACATTCAGAAAAAATTTAATAAAAATCCGGTTGGGAGTTTTAGCTTATATTGTGAATACTGCAGTTAAAAAAATTGTCACTTTTACACTCTCTTGAAAAATACGCTATCTCAAATCTGTTAGACAAATTAAACATTTCTGGATTTTTTTTCAAAAAATTGCCTTTTTGGCAAAACAGATAAATGTTTTGAATTATATTTATAGATTTTATTTGCCTGCATATTGTGGTAAGACTGTAAAATCTTCAAAATTTTGGAAGGTTTTCAGAGTTAGCAAATAGTCTGATGAGCATATCCTTTCCTTAAAATTTACAATATTTCTTATTGTTCTAGGGCGTCTTCGCTTATATTTTTCAACCAATTTTACTAACTACCTAAAGACCAATAGAAAACTAAAAGCAAAGTTTTTTAGTAGTTTCTTTCTGCTCTTTCTTAATCTGAAGAATACATCAAAAGTAAAGGTCGCATTTACATTCTAAAAAGTAGCCTACTTAAAATAAACTAAGAAAAACAAACAGTTTAAAAACTAACTAATTTTTTCTCTAAGAGTTTGATTCAGAGTCGCTGTCAATATGAAACACTCACAGTAGAAAAAAAATTAGGCTTCGATAATTATATATGTGGATTCTAACTGTCTGAATGTTGTGGTAATTCACGCAAAAATCTTCGAAATTCGGGAAGGTTTTCGGAGTTAACTTAAAAATAGTTGGGTTAGCATAAAATATTTCTTTAATTATCGAAATTGTTGAATTTTGTTGAAGTTCCTTGACTTGAATATTAGTACAGTGCTTGCTGATTGTTATAAACTTGCGGACATTCAGCAAAATTTAATGAAAATCCGGTTGGGAGTTATAGCTTATATTGTGAATATTGCAGTTAAAAAAATTGTCACTTTTACACTCTTGAAAAATAAGCTATCTCAAACCTCTTAGACAAATTAAACATTTCTAGATTTTTTTCAAAAATTGCTATTTTGGCAAAACAGATAAATGTTTTGAATTATATTTATAGACTTTATTTGCCTGCATATTGTGGTAAGACTGTAAAATCATCAAAATTTTGGAAGGTTTTCAGAGTTAGCAAATAGTCTGATGAGCATATCCTTTCCTTAAAATTTACAATATTTCTTATTGTTCTAGGGCGTCTTCGCTTATATTTTTCAACCAATTTTACTAACTACCTGAAGACCAATAGAAAACTAAAAGCAAAGTTTTTTTAGTAGTTTCTTTCTGCTCTTTCTTAATCTGAAGAATACATCAAAAGTAAAGGTCGCATTTACATTCCAAAAAGTATCCTACTTAAAATCAACTAAGAAAAACAAACAGTTTAAAAAACTAACTAATTTTTCTCTATGAGTTTGATTCAGAGTCGCTGTCAATATGAACTCTCACTGTAGAAAAACATTAGACTTCGATATTATATATGTGGATTCTGACTGTCTGTTGGACATTCAGAAAAATTTAATGAAAATCCGGTTGGGAGTTTTAGCTTATATTGTGAATACTGCAGTTCTATCTCAAATCTGTTAGACAAATTAAACATTTCTGGATTTTTTTCAAAAAATTGCCTTTTTGGCAAAACAGATAAATGTTTTGAATTATATTTATAGATTTTATTTGCCTGCATATTGTGGTAAGACTGTAAAATCTTCAAAATTTTGGAAGGTTTTCAGAGTTAGCAAATAGTCTGATGAGCATATCCTTTCCTTAAAATTTACAATATTTCTTATTGTTCTAGGGCGTCTTCGCTTATATTTTTCAACCAATTTTACTAACTACCTAAAGACCAATAGAAAACTAAAAGCAAAGTTTTTTAGTAGTTTCTTTCTGCTCTTTCTTAATCTGAAGAATACATCAAAAGTAAAGGTCGCATTTACATTCTAAAAAGTAGCCTACTTAAAATCAACTAAGAAAAACAAACAGTTTAAAAACTAAACTAATTTTTTTCTATGAGTTTGATTCTGAGTCGCTTTCAATATGAACTCTCACTGTAGAAAAACATTAGACTTCGATATTATATATGTGGATTCTGACTGTCTGTTGGACATTCAGAAAAATTTAATGAAAATCCGGTTGGGAGTTTTAGCTTATATTGTGAATACTGCAGTTCTATCTCAAATCTGTTAGACAAATTAAACATTTCTGGATTTTTTTCAAAAAATTGCCTTTTTGGCAAAACAGATAAATGTTTTGAATTATATTTATAGATTTTATTTGCCTGCATATTGTGGTAAGACTGTAAAATCTTCAAAATTTTGGAAGGTTTTCAGAGTTAGCAAATAGTCTGATGAGCATATCCTTTCCTTAAAATTTACAATATTTCTTATTGTTCTAGGGCGTCTTCGCTTATATTTTTCAACCAATTTTACTAACTACCTAAAGACCAATAGAAAACTAAAAGCAAAGTTTTTTAGTAGTTTCTTTCTGCTCTTTCTTAATCTGAAGAATACATCAAAAGTAAAGGTCGCATTTACATTCTAAAAAGTATCCTACTTAAAATCAACTAAGAAAAACAAACAGTTTAAAAAACTAACTAATTTTTCTCTATGAGTTTGATTCAGAGTCGCTGTCAATATGAACTCTCACTGTAGAAAAACATTAGACTTCGATATTATATATGTGGATTCTGACTGTCTGTTGGACATTCAGAAAAATTTAATGAAAATCCGGTTGGGAGTTTTAGTTTATATTGTGAATACTGCAGTTAAAAAAAATTGTCACTTTTACACTCTTGAAAAATACGCTATCTCAAATCTGTTAGACAAATTAAACATTTCTGGATTTTTTTTTCAAAAAATTGCCTTTTTGGCAAAACAGATAAATGTTTTGAATTATATTTATAGATTTTATTTGCCTGCATATTGTGGTAAGACTGTAAAATCTTCAAATTTTTTGGAAGGTTTTTAGAGTTAGCAAATAGTCTGATGAGCATATCCTTTCCTTAAAATTTACAATATTTCTTATTGTTCTAGGGAGTCTTCGCTTATATTTTTCAACCAATTTTACTAACTACCTAAAGACCAATAGAAAACTAAAAGCAAAGTTTTTTAGTAACTTTCTTTCTGCTCTTTCTTAATCTGAAGAATACATCAAAAGTAAAGGTCGCATTTACATTCTAAAAAGTATCCTACTTAAAATAAACTAAGACAAACAGAACAATTTTAAAAACTAACTAATTTTTCTCTAAGAGTTTTGATTCAGAGTCGCTGTCAATATGAACACTCACAGTAGGAAAAACATTAGACTTCGATAATTATATATGTGGATTCTAACTGTCTGAATGTTGTGGTAATTCACGCAAAAATCTTCGAAATTCGGGAAGGTTTTCGGAGTTAACTTAAAAATAGTTTGGGTTAGCATAAAATATTTCTTTAATTATCGTAATTGTTGAATTTTGTTGAATTTCCTTGACTTGAATATTAGTACAGTGCTTGCTGATTGTTATAAACTTGCGGACATTCAGAAAAATTTAATGAAAATCCGGTTGGGAGTTATAGCTTATATTGTGAATATTGCAGTTAAAAAAATTGTCACTTTTACACTCTTGAAAAATACGCTATCTCAAACCTCTTAGTAAAATTAAACATTTCTGGATTTTTTTCAAAAATTGCTATTTTGGCAAAACAGATAAATGTTTTGAATTATATTTATAGATTTTATTTGACTGCATATTGTGGTAAGACTGTAAAATCTTCAAAATTTTGGAAGGTTTTCAGAGTTAGCAAATAGTCTGATGAGCATATCCTTTCCTTAAAATTTACAATATTTCTTATTGTTCTAGGGCGTCTTCGCTTATATTTTTCAACCAATTTTACTAACTACCTAAAGACCAATAGAAAACTAAAAGCAAAGTTTTTTAGTAGTTTCTTTCTGCTCTTTCTCAATCTGAAGAATACATCAAAAGTAAAGGTCGCATTTACATTCTAAAAAGTAGCCTACTTAAAATCAACTAAGAAAAACAAACAGTTTAAAAACTAACTAATTTTTTTCTATGAGTTTGATTCTGAGTCGCTTTCAATATGAACTCTCACTGTAGAAAAACATTAGACTTCGATATTATATATGTGGATTCTGACTGTCTGTTGGACATTCAGAAAAATTTAATGAAAATCCGGTTGGGAGTTTTAGCTTATATTGTGAATACTGCAGTTCTATCTCAAATCTGTTAGACAAATTAAACATTTCTGGATTTTTTTCAAAAAATTGCCTTTTTGGCAAAACAGATAAATGTTTTGAATTATATTTATAGATTTTATTTGCCTGCATATTGTGGTAAGACTGTAAAATCTTCAAAATTTTGGAAGGTTTTCAGAGTTAGCAAATAGTCTGATGAGCATATCCTTTCCTTAAAATTTACAATATTTTCTTATTGTTCTAGGGCGTCTTCGCTTATATTTTTCAACCAATTTTACTAACTACCTAAAGACCAATAGAAAACTAAAAGCAAAGTTTTTTAGTAGTTTCTTTCTGCTCTTTCTTAATCTGAAGAATACATCAAAAGTAAGGTCGCATTTACATTCTAAAAAGTATCCTACTTAAAATCCACTAAGAAAAAACAAACAGTTTAAAAACTAACTAATTTTTCTCTATGAGTTTGATTCAGAGTCGCTGTCAATATGAACTCTCACTGTAGAAAAACATTAGACTTCGATATTATATATGTGGATTCTGACTGTCTGTTGGACATTCAGAAAAATTTAATGAAAATCCGGTTGGGAGTTTTAGTTTATATTGTGAATACTGCAGTTAAAAAAAATTGTCACTTTTACACTCTTGAAAAATATGCTATCTCAAATCTGTTAGACAAATTAAAACATTTCTGGATTTTTTTCAAAAAATTGCCTTTTTGGCAAAACAGATACATGTTTTGAATTATATTTATAGATTTTATTTGCCTGCATATTGTGGTAAGACTGTAAAATCTTCAAATTTTTGGAAGGTTTTTAGAGTTAGCAAATAGTCTGATGAGCATATCCTTTCCTTAAAATTTACAATATTTCTTATTGTTCTAGGGAGTCTTCGCTTATATTTTTCAACCAATTTTACTAACTACCTAAAGACCAATAGAAAACTAAAAGCAAAGTTTTTTAGTAACTTCTTTCTGCTCTTTCTTAATCTGAAGAATACATCAAAAGTAAAGGTCGCATTTACATTCTAAAAAGTATCCTACTTAAAATAAACTAAGACAAACAGAACAATTTAAAAACTAACTAATTTTTCTCTAAGAGTTTGATTCAGAGTCGCTGTCAATATGAACACTCACAGTAGGAAAAACATTAGACTTCGATAATTATATATGTGGATTCTAACTGTCTGAATGTTGTGGTAATTCACGCAAAAATCTTCGAAATTCGGGAAGGTTTTCGGAGTTAACTTAAAAATAGTTGGGTTAGCATAAAATATTTCTTTAATTATCGTAATTGTTGAATTTTGTTGAATTTCCTTGACTTGAATATTAGTACAGTGCTTGCTGATTGTTATAAACTTGCGGACATTCAGAAAAAATTTAATGAAAAATCCGGTTGGGAGTTATAGCTTATATTGTGAATATTGCAGTTAAAAAAATTGTCACTTTTACACTCTTGAAAATACGCTATCTCAAACCTCTTAGTAAAATTAAACATTTCTGGATTTTTTTTCAAAAATTGCTATTTTGGCAAAACAGATAAATGTTTTGAATTATATTTATAGATTTTATTTGACTGCATATTGTGGTAAGACTGTAAAATCTTCAAAATTTTGGAAGGTTTTCAGAGTTAGCAAATAGTCTGATGAGCATATCCTTTCCTTAAAATTTACAATATTTTCTTATTGTTTCTAGGGCGTCTTCGCTTATATTTTTCAACCAATTTTACTAACTACCTAAAGACCAATAGAAAACTAAAAAGCAAAGTTTTTTTAGTAGTTTTTCTTTCTGCTCTTTCTCAATCTGAAGAATACATCAAAAGTAAAGGTCGCATTTACATTCTAAAAAGTAGCCTACTTAAAATCAACTAAGAAAAACAAACAGTTTAAAAACTAACTAATTTTTTTCTATGAGTTTGATTCTGAGTCGCTTTCAATATGAACTCTCACTGTAGAAAAAACATTAGACTTCGATATTATATATGTGGATTCTGACTGTCTGTTGGACATTCAGAAAAATTTAATGAAAATCCGGTTGGGAGTTTTAGCTTATATTGTGAATACTGCAGTTCCTATCTCAAATCTGTTAGACAAATTAAACATTTCTGGATTTTTTTCAAAAAATTGCTATTTTTTGGCAAAACAGATAAAATGTTTTGAATTATATTTATAGATTTTATTTGCCTGCATATTGTGGTAAGACTGTAAAATCTTCAAAATTTTGAAGGTTTTCAGAGTTAGCAAATAGTTCGATGAGCATATCCTTTCCTTAAAATTTACAATATTTTCTTATTGTTCTAGGGCGTCTTCGCTTATATTTTTCAACCAATTTTACTAACTACCTAAAGACCAATAGAAAACTAAAAGCAAAGTTTTTTAGTAGTTTCTTTCTGCTCTTTCTTAATCTGAAGAATACATCAAAAGTAAAGGTCGCATTTACATTCTAAAAAGTATCCTACTTAAAATCAACTAAGAAAAACAAACAGTTTAGTTTAAAAACTAACTAATTTTTCTCTATGAGTTTGATTCAGAGTCGCTGTCAGTATGAACTCTCACTGTAGAAAAACATTAGACTTCGATATTATATATGTGGATTCTGACTGTCTGTTGGACATTCAGAAAAATTTAATGAAAATCCGGTTGGGAGTTTTAGTTTTATATTGTGAATACTGCAGTTAAAAAAAATTGTCACTTTTACACTCTTGAAAAATACGCTATCTCAAATCTGTTAGACAAATTAAACATTTCTGGATTTTTTTCAAAAAATTGCCTTTTTGGCAAAACAGATAAATGTTTTGAATTATATTTATAGATTTTATTTGCCTGCATATTGTGGTAAGACTGTAAAATCTTCAAATTTTTGGAAGGTTTTTAGAGTTAGCAAATAGTCTGATGAGCATATCCTTTCCTTAAAATTTACAATATTTCTTATTGTTCTAGGGAGTCTTCGCTTATATTTTTCAACCAATTTTACTAACTACCTAAAGACCAATAGAAAACTAAAAGCAAAGTTTTTTAGTAACTTCTTTCTGCTCTTTCTTAATCTGAAGAATACATCAAAAGTAAAGGTCGCATTTACATTCTAAAAAGTATCCTACTTAAAATAAACTAAGACAAACAGAACAATTTAAAAACTAACTAATTTTTCTCTCTAAGAGTTTGATTCAGAGTCGCTGTCAATATGAACACTCACAGTAGGAAAAACATTAGACTTCGATAAATTATATATGTGGATTCTAACTGTCTGAATGTTGTGGTAATTCACGCAAAAATCTTCGAAATTCGGGAAGGTTTTCGGAGTTAACTTAAAAATAGTTGGGTTAGCATAAAATATTTCTTTAATTATCGTAATTGTTGAATTTTGTTGAATTTCCTTGACTTGAATATTAGTACAGTGCTTGCTGATTGTTATAAACTTGCGGACATTCAGAAAAATTTAATGAAAATCCGGTTGGGAGTTATAGCTTATATTGTGAATATTGCAGTTAAAAAAATTGTCACTTTTACACTCTTGAAAAATACGCTATCTCAAACCTCTTAGTAAAATTAAACATTTCTGGAATTTTTTCAAAAATTGCTATTTTGGCAAAACAGATAAATGTTTTGAATTATATTTATAGATTTTATTTGCCTGCATATTGTGGTAAGACTGTAAAATCTTCAAAATTTTGGAAGGTTTTCAGAGTTAGCAAATAGTCTGATGAGCATATCCTTTCCTTAAAATTTACAATATTTCTTATTGTTCTAGGGCGTCTTCGCTTATATTTTTCAACCAATTTTACTAACTACCTAAAGACCAATAGAAAACTAAAAGCAAAGTTTTTTAGTAGTTTCTTTCTGCTCTTTCTTAATCTGAAGAATACATCAAAAGTAAAGGTCGCATTTTACATTCTAAAAAGTAGCCTACTTAAAATCAACTAAGAAAAACAAACAGTTTAAAAACTAACTAATTTTTTTCTATGAGTTTGATTCTGAGTCGCTTTCAATATGAACTCTCACTGTAGAAAAACATTAGACTTCGATATTATATATGTGGATTCTGACTGTCTATTGGACATTCAGAAAAATTTAATGAAAATCCGGTTGGGAGTTTTAGCTTATATTGTGAATACTGCAGTTCACTATCTCAAAATCTGTTAGACAAATTAAACATTTCTGGATTTTTTTCAAAAAAATTGCCTTTTTGGTAAAACAGATAAATGTTTTGAATTATATTTATAGATTTTATTTGCCTGCATATTGTGGTAAGACTGTAAAATCTTCAAAATTTTGGAAGGTTTTCAGAGTTAGCAAATAGTCTGATGAGCATATCCTTTCCTTAAAATTTACAATATTTCTTATTGTTCTAGGGCGTCTTCGCTTATATTTTTCAACCAATTTTACTAACTACCTAAAGACCAATAGAAAACTAAAAGCAAAGTTTTTTAGTAGTTTCTTTCTGCTCTTTCTTAATCTGAAGAATACATCAAAAGTAAAGGTCGCATTTACATTCTAAAAAAGTAGCCTACTTAAAATCAACTAAGAAAAAACAAACAGTTTAAAAAACTAACTAATTTTTCTCTATGAGTTTGATTCAGAGTCGCTGTCAATATGAACACTCACAGTAGAAAAAACATTAGACTTCGATAATTATATATGTGGATTCTAACTGTCTGAATGTTGTGGTAATTCACGCAAAAATCTTCGAAATTCGGGAAGGTTTTCGGAGTTAACTTAAAAATAGTTGGGTTAGCATAAAATATTTCTTTAATTATCGAAATTGTTGAATTTTGTTGAAGTTCCTTGACTTGAATATTAGTACAGTGCTTGCTGATTGTTATAAACTTGCGGACATTCAGAAAAATTTAATGAAAATCCGGTTGGGAGTTATAGCTATTGTGAATATTGCAGTTAAAAAAATTTGTTCACTTTTACACTCTTGAAAAATACGCTATCTCAAATCTGTTAGACAAATTAAACATTTCTGGATTTTTTTCAAAAAATTGCCTTTTTGGCAAAACAGATAAATGTTTTGAATTATATTTATAGATTTTATTTGCCTGCATATTGTGGTAAGACTGTAAAATCTTCAAAATTTTGGAAGGTTTTCAGAGTTAGCAAATAGTCTGATGAGCATATCCTTTCCTTAAAATTTACAATATTTCTTATTGTTCTAGGGCGTCTTCGCTTATATTTTTTCAACCAATTTTACTAACTACCTAAAGACCAATAGAAAACTAAAAGCAAAGTTTTTTAGTAGTTTCTTTCTGCTCTTTCTTAATCTGAAGAATACATCAAAAGTAAAGGTCGCATTTACATTCTAAAAAGTATCCTACTTAAAATCAACTAAGAAAAACAAACAGTTTAAAAACTAACTAATTTTTCTCTATGAGTTTGATTCAGAGTCGCTGTCAATATGAATTTCCTTGACTTGAATATTAGTACAGTGCTTGCTGATTGTTATAAACTTGCGGACATTCAGAAAAATTTAATGAAAATCCGGTTGGGAGTTATAGCTTATATTGTGAATATTGCAGTTAAAAAAATTGTCACTTTTACACTCTTGAAAAATACGCTATCTCAAACCTCTTAGTAAAATTAAACATTTCTGGATTTTTTTCAAAAATTGCTATTTTTGGCAAAACAGATAAATGTTTTGAATTATATTTATAGATTTTATTTGCCTGCATATTGTGGTAAGACTGTAAAATCTTCAAAATTTTGGAAGGTTTTCAGAGTTAGCAAATAGTCTGATGAGCATATCCTTTCCTTAAAATTTACAATATTTCTTATTGTTCTAGGGCGTCTTCGCTTATATTTTTCAACCAATTTTACTAACTACCTAAAGACCAATAGAAAACTAAAAGCAAAGTTTTTTAGTAGTTTCTTTCTGCTCTTTCTTAATCTGAAGAATACATCAAAAGTAAAGGTCGCATTTACATTCTAAAAAGTATCCTACTTAAAATCAACTAAGAAAAACAAACAGTTTAAAAACTAACTAATTTTTCTCTATGAGTTTGATTCAGAGTCGCTGTCAATATGAATTTCCTTGACTTGAATATTAGTACAGTGCTTGCTGATTGTTATAAACTTGCGGACATTCAGAAAAATTTAATGAAAATCCGGTTGGGAGTTATAGCTTATATTGTGAATATTGCAGTTAAAAAAATTGTCACTTTTACACTCTTGAAAAATACGCTATCTCAAACCTCTTAGTAAAATTAAACATTTCTGGATTTTTTTCAAAAATTGCTATTTTGGCAAAACAGATAAATGTTTTGAATTATATTTATAGATTTTATTTGCCTGCATATTGTGGTAAGACTGTAAAATCTTCAAAATTTTGGAAGGTTTTCAGAGTTAGCAAATAGTCTGATGAGCATATCCTTTCCTTAAAATTTACAATATTTCTTATTGTTCTAGGGCGTCTTCGCTTATATTTTTCAACCAATTTTACTAACTACCTAAAGACCAATAGAAAACTAAAAGCAAAGTTTTTTAGTAGTTTCTTTCTGCTCTTTCTTAATCTGAAGAATACATCAAAAGTAAAGGTCGCATTTACATTCTAAAAAGTAGCCTACTTAAAATCAACTAAGAAAAACAAACAGTTTAAAAACTAACTAATTTTTTTCTATGAGTTTGATTCTGAGTCGCTTTCAATATGAACTCTCACTGTAGAAAAAACATTAGACTTCGATATTATATATGTGGATTCTGACTGTCTATTGGACATTCAGAAAAATTTAATGAAAATCCGGTTGGGAGTTTTAGCTTATATTGTGAATACTGCAGTTCTATCTCAAATCTGTTAGACAAATTAAACATTTCTGGATTTTTTTCAAAAAATTGCCTTTTTTGGCAAAACAGATAAATGTTTTGAATTATATTTATAGATTTTATTTGCCTGCATATTGTGGTAAGACTGTAAAATCTTCAAAATTTTGGAAGGTTTTCAGAGTTAGCAAATAGTCTGATGAGCATATCCTTTCCTTAAAATTTACAATATTTCTTATTGTTCTAGGGCGTCTTCGCTTATATTTTTCAACCAATTTTACTAACTACCTAAAGACCAATAGAAAACTAAAAGCAAAGTTTTTTAGTAGTTTCTTTCTGCTCTTTCTTAATCTGAAGAATACATCAAAAGTAAAGGTCGCATTTACATTCTAAAAAGTAGCCTACTTAAAATCAACTAAGAAAAAACAAACAGTTTAAAAACTAACTAATTTTTCTCTATGAGTTTGATTCAGAGTCGCTGTCAATATGAACACTCACAGTAGAAAAAACATTAGACTTCGATAATTATATATGTGGATTCTAACTGTCTGAATGTTGTGGTAATTCACGCAAAAATCTTCGAAATTCGGGAAGGTTTTCGGAGTTAACTTAAAAATAGTTGGGTTAGCATAAAATATTTCTTTAATTATCGAAATTGTTGAATTTTGTTGAAGTTCCTTGACTTGAATATTAGTACAGTGCTTGCTGATTGTTATAAACTTGCGGACATTCAGAAAAATTTAATGAAAATCCGGTTGGGAGTTATAGCTATTGTGAATATTGCAGTTAAAAAAATTGTCACTTTTACACTCTTGAAAAATACGCTATCTCAAATCTGTTAGACAAATTAAACATTTTCTGGATTTTTTTTTCAAAAAATTGCCTTTTTGGCAAAACAGATAAAATGTTTTGAATTATATTTATAGATTTTATTTGCCTGCATATTGTGGTAAGACTGTAAAATCTTCAAAATTTTGGAAGGTTTTCAGAGTTAGCAAATAGTCTGATGAGCATATCCTTTCCTTAAAATTTACAATATTTCTTATTGTTCTAGGGCGTCTTCGCTTATATTTTTCAACCAATTTTACTAACTACCTAAAGACCAATAGAAAACTAAAAGCAAAGTTTTTTAGTAGTTTCTTTCTGCTCTTTCTTAATCTGAAGAATACATCAAAAGTAAAGGTCGCATTTACATTCTAAAAAGTATCCTACTTAAAATCAACTAAGAAAAACAAACAGTTTAAAAACTAACTAATTTTTCTCTATGAGTTTGATTCAGAGTCGCTGTCAATATGAACTCTCACTGTAGAAAAACATTAGACTTCGATATTATATATGTGGATTCTGACTGTCTGTTGGACATTCAGAAAAATTTAATGAAAATCCGGTTGGGAGTTTTAGTTTATATTGTGAATACTGGAGTTAAAAAAATTGTCACTTTTACACTCTTGAAAAATACGCTATCTCCAATCTGTTAGACAAATTAAACATTTCTGGATTTTTTTTCAAAAAATTGCCTTTTTGGCAAAACAGATAAATGTTTTGAATTATATTTATAGATTTTATTTGCCTGCATATTGTGGTAAGACTGTAAAATCTTCAAATTTTTGGAAGGTTTTTAGAGTTAGCAAATAGTCTGATGAGCATATCCTTTCCTTAAAATTTACAATATTTTTTATTGTTCTAGGGAGTCTTCGCTGATATTTTTCAACCAATTTTACTAACTACCTAAAGACCAATAGAAAACTAAAAGCAAAGTTTTTTAGTAACTTCTTTCTGCTCTTTCTTAATCTGAAGAATACATCAAAAGTAAAGGTCGCATTTACATTCTAAAAAGTATCCTACTTAAAATAAACTAAGACAAACAGAACAATTTAAAAACTAACTAATTTTTCTCTAAGAGTTTGATTCAGAGTCGCTGTCAATATGAACACTCACAGTAGGAAAAACATTAGACTTCGATAATTATATATGTGGATTCTAACTGTCTGAATGTTGTGGTAATTCACGCAAAAATCTTCGAAATTCGGGAAGGTTTTCGGAGTTAACTTAAAAATAGTTGGGTTAGCATAAAATATTTCTTTAATTATCGAAATTGTTGAATTTTGTTGAATTTCCTTGACTTGAATATTAGTACAGTGCTTGCTGATTGTTATAAACTTGCGGACATTCAGAAAAATTTAATGAAAATCCGGTTGGGAGTTATAGCTTATATTGTGAATATTGCGGTTAAAAAAATTGTCACTTTTACACTCTTGAAAAATACGCTATCTCAAACCTCTTAGTAAAATTAAACATTTCTGGATTTTTTTCAAAAATTGCTATTTTGGCAAAACAGATAAATGTTTTGAATTATATTTATAGATTTTATTTGCCTGCATATTGTGGTAAGACTGTAAAAATCTTCAAAATTTTGGAAGGTTTTCAGAGTTAGCAAATAGTCTGATGAGCATATCCTTTCCTTAAAATTTACAATATTTCTTATTGTTCTAGGGCGTCTTCGCTTATATTTTTCAAACCAATTTTACTAACTACCTAAAGACCAATAGAAAACTAAAAGCAAAGTTTTTTAGTAGTTTCTTTCTGCTCTTTCTTAATCTGAAGAATACATCAAAAGTAAAGGTCGCATTTACATTCTAAAAAGTAGCCTACTTAAAATCAACTAAGAAAAACAAACAGTTTAAAAACTAACTAATTTTTTTCTATGAGTTTGATTCTGAGTCGCTTTCAATATGAACTCTCACTGTAGAAAAACATTAGACTTCGATATTATATATGTGGATTCTGACTGTCTGTTGGACATTCAGAAAAATTTAATGAAAATCCGGTTGGGAGTTTTAGCTTATATTGTGAATACTGCATTTCTATCTCAAATCTGTTAGACAAATTAAACATTTCTGGATTTTTTTCAAAAAATTGCCTTTTTGGCAAAACAGATAAATGTTTTGAATTATATTTATAGATTTTATTTGCCTGCATATTGTGGTAAGACTGTAAAATCTTCAAAATTTTGGAAGGTTTTCAGAGTTAGCAAATAGTCTGATGAGCATATCCTTTCCTTAAAATTTACAATATTTCTTATTGTTTTCTAGGGCGTCTTCGCTTATATTTTTCAACCAATTTTACTAACTACCTAAAGACCAATAGAAAACTAAAAGCAAAGTTTTTTAGTAGTTTCTTTCTGCTCTTTCTTAATCTGAAGAATACATCAAAAGTAAAGGTCGCATTTACATTCTAAAAAGTAGCCTACTTAAAATCAACTAAGAAAAAACAAACAGTTTAAAAACTAACTAATTTTTCTCTATGAGTTTGATTCAGAGTCGCTGTCAATATGAACACTCACAGTAGAAAAAAACATTAGACTTCGATAATTATATATGTGGATTCTAACTGTCTGAATGTTGTGGTAATTCACGCAAAAATCTTCGAAATTCGGGAAGGTTTTCGGAGTTAACTTAAAAATAGTTGGGTTAGCATAAAATATTTCTTTAATTATCGAAATTGTTGAATTTTGTTGAAGTTCCTTGACTTGAATATTAGTACAGTGCTTGCTGATTGTTATAAACTTGCGGACATTCAGAAAAATTTAATGAAAATCCGGTTGGGAGTTATAGCTATTGTGAATATTGCAGTTAAAAAAAATTGTCACTTTTTACACTCTTGAAAAATACGCTATCTCAAATCTGTTAGACAAATTAAACATTTCTGGATTTTTTTCAAAAAAATTGCCTTTTTGGCAAAACAGATAAATGTTTTGAATTATATTTATAGATTTTATTTGCCTGCATATTGTGGTAAGACTGTAAAATCTTCAAAATTTTGGAAGGTTTTCAGAGTTAGCAAATAGTCTGATGAGCATATCCTTTCCTTAAAATTTACAATATTTCTTATTGTTCTAGGGCGTCTTCGCTTATATTTTTCAACCAATTTTACTAACTACCTAAAGACCAATAGAAAACTAAAAGCAAAGTTTTTTTTAGTAGTTTCTTTCTGCTCTTTCTTAATCTGAAGAATACATCAAAAGTAAAGGTCGCATTTCCATTCTAAAAAGTATCCTACTTAAAATCAACTAAGAAAAACAAACAGTTTAAAAACTAACTAATTTTTCTATATGAGTTTGATTCATCGTCGCTGTCAATATGAACTCTCACTGTAGAAAAACATTAGACTTCAATATTATATATGTGGATTCTGACTGTCTGTTGGACATTCAGAAAAATTTAATGAAAATCCGGTTGGGAGTTTTAGTTCATATTGTGAATACTGCAGTTAAAAAAAATTGTCACTTTTACACTCTTGAAAAATACGCTATCTCAAATCTGTTAGACAAATTAAAACATTTCTGGATTTTTTTCAAAAAATTGCCTTTTTGGCAAAACAGATAAATGTTTTGAATTATATTTATAGATTTTATTTGCCTGCATATTGTGGTAAGACTGTAAAATCTTCAATTTTTTGGAAGGTTTTTAGAGTTAGCAAATAGTCTGATGAGCATATCCTTTCCTTAAAATTTACAATATTTCTTATTGTTCTAGGGCGTCTTCGCTTATATTTTTCAACCAATTTTACTAACTACCTAAAGACCAATAGAAAACTAAAAGCAAAGTTTTTTAGTAATTTCTTTCTGCTCTTTCTTAATCTGAAGAATACATCAAAAGTAAAGGTCGCATTTACATTCTAAAAAGTATCCTACTTAAAATCAACTAAGAAAAACAAACAGTTTAAAAACTAACTAATTTTTCTCTATGAGTTTGATTCAGAGTCGCTGTCAATATGAACTCTCACTGTAGAAAAACATTAGACTTCGATATTATATATGTGGATTCTGACTGTCTGTTTGACATTCAGAAAAATTTAATGAAAAATCCGGTTGGGAGTTTTAGCTTATATTGTGAATACTGCAGTTAAAAAAATTGTCACTTTTACACTCTTGAAAAATACGCTATCTCAATTCTGTTAGACAAATTAAACATTTCTGGATTTTTTTCAAAAAATTGCCTTTTTGGCAAAACAGATAAATGTTTTGAATTATATTTATAGATTTTATTTGCCTGCATATTGTGGTAAGACTGTAAAATCTTCAAAATTTTGGAAGGTTTTCAGAGTTAGCAAATAGTCTGATGAGCATATCCTTTCCTTAAAATTTACAATATTTCTTATTGTTTCTAGGGCGTCTTCGCTTATATTTTTCAACCAATTTTACTAACTACCTAAAGACCAATAGAAAACTAAAAGCAAAGTTTTTTAGTAGTTTCTTTCTGCTCTTTCTTAATCTGAAGAATACATCAAAAGTAAAGGTCGCATTTACATTCTAAAAAAGTAGCCTACTTAAAATCAACTAAGAAAAAACAAACAGTTTAAAAAACTAACTAATTTTTTCTCTATGAGTTTGATTCAGAGTCGCTGTCAATATGAACACTCACAGTAGAAAAAACATTAGACTTCGATAATTATATATGTGGATTCTAACTGTCTGAATGTTGTGGTAATTCACGCAAAAATCTTCGAAATTTGGGAAGGTTTTCGGAGTTAACTTAAAAATAGTTGGGTTAGCATAAAATATTTCTTTAATTATCGAAATTGTTGAATTTTGTTGAAGTTCCTTGACTTGAATATTAGTACAGTGCTTGCTGATTGTTATAAACTTGCGGACATTCAGAAAAATTTAATGAAAATCCGGTTGGGAGTTATAGCTATTGTGAATATTGCAGTTAAAAAAATTGTCACTTTTACACTCTTGAAAAATACGCTATCTCAAATCTGTTAGACAAATTAAACATTTCTGGATTTTTTTCAAAAAATTGCCTTTTTGGCAAAACAGATAAATGTTTTGAATTATATTTATAGATTTTATTTGCCTGCATATTGTGGTAAGACTGTAAAATCTTCAAAATTTTGGAAGGTTTTCAGAGTTAGCAAATAGTCTGATGAGCATATCCTTTCCTTAAAATTTACAATATTTCTTATTGTTCTAGGGCGTCTTCGCTTATATTTTTCAACCAATTTTACTAACTACCTAAAGACCAATAGAAAACTAAAAGCAAAGTTTTTTTAGTAGTTTTCTTTCTGCTCTTTCTTAATCTGAAGAATACATCAAAAGTAAAGGTCGCATTTCCATTCTAAAAAGTATCCTACTTAAAATCAACTAAGAAAAACAAACAGTTTAAAAACTAACTAATTTTTCTATATGAGTTTGATTCATCGTCGCTGTCAATATGAACTCTCACTGTAGAAAAACATTAGACTTCAATATTATATATGTGGATTCTGACTGTCTGTTGGACATTCAGAAAAATTTAATGAAAATCCGGTTGGGAGTTTTAGTTCATATTGTGAATACTGCAGTTAAAAAAATTGTCACTTTTACACTCTTGAAAAATACGCTACCTCAAATCTGTTAGACAAATTAAACATTTCATTTCTGGATTTTTTTTCAAAAATTGCCTTTTTGGCAAAACAGATAAATGTTTTGAATTATATTTATAGATTTTATTTGCCTGCATATTGTGGTAAGACTGTAAAATCTTCAATTTTTTGGAAGGTTTTTAGAGTTAGCAAATAGTCTGATGAGCATATCCTTTCCTTAAAATTTACAATATTTCTTATTGTTCTAGGGCGTCTTCGCTTATATTTTTCAACCAATTTTACTAACTACCTAAAGACCAATAGAAAACTAAAAGCAAAGTTTTTTAGTAGTTTCTTTCTGCTCTTTCTTAATCTGAAGAATACATCAAAAGTAAAGGTCGCATTTCCATTCTAAAAAGTATCCTACTTAAAATCAACTAAGAAAAACAAACAGTTTAAAAACTAACTAATTTTTCTATATGAGTTTGATTCATCGTCGCTGTCAATATGAACTCTCACTGTAGAAAAAAACATTAGACTTCAATATTATATATGTGGATTCTGACTGTCTGTTGGACATTCAGAAAAATTTAATGAAAATCCGGTTGGGAGTTTTAGTTCATATTGTGAATACTGCAGTTAAAAAAATTGTCACTTTTACACTCTTGAAAAATACGCTATCTCAAATCTGTTAGACAAATTAAACATTTCTGGATTTTTTTCAAAAAATTGCCTTTTTGGCAAAACAGATAAATGTTTTGAATTATATTTATAGATTTTATTTGCCTGCATATTGTGGTAAGACTGTAAAATCTTCAATTTTTTGGAAGGTTTTTAGAGTTAGCAAATAGTCTGATGAGCATATCCTTTCCTTAAAATTTACAATATTTCTTATTGTTCTAGGGCGTCTTCGCTTATATTTTTCAACCAATTTTACTAACTACCTAAAGACCAATAGAAAACTAAAAGCAAAGTTTTTTAGTAATTTCTTTCTGCTCTTTCTTAATCTGAAGAATACATCAAAAGTAAAGGTCGCATTTACATTCTAAAAAGTATCCTACTTAAAATCAACTAAGAAAAACAAACAGTTTAAAAACTAACTAATTTTTCTCTATGAGTTTGATTCAGAGTCGCTGTCAATATGAACTCTCACTGTAGAAAAACATTAGACTTCGATATTATATATGTGGATTCTGACTGTCTGTTTGACATTCAGAAAAATTTAATGAAAATCCGGTTGGGAGTTTTAGCTTATATTGTGAATACTGCAGTTAAAAAAATTGTCACTTTTACACTCTTGAAAAATACGCTATCTCAATTCTGTTAGACAAATTAAACATTTCTGGATTTTTTTTCAAAAAATTGCCTTTTTTGGCAAAACAGATAAATGTTTTGAATTATATTTATAGATTTTATTTGCCTGCATATTGTGGTAAGACTGTAAAATCTTCAAAAATTTTGGAAGGTTTTCAGAGTTAGCAAATAGTCTGATGAGCATATCCTTTCCTTAAAATTTTACAATATTTCTTATTGTTCTAGGGCGTCTTCGCTTATATTTTTCAACCAATTTTACTAACTACCTAAAGACCAATAGAAAACTAAAAGCAAAGTTTTTTAGTAGTTTCTTTCTGCTCTTTCTTAATCTGAAGAATACATCAAAAGTAAAGGTCGCATTTACATTCTAAAAAGTAGCCTACTTAAAATCAACTAAGAAAAAACAAACAGTTTAAAAACTAACTAATTTTTCTCTATGAGTTTGATTCAGAGTCGCTGTCAATATGAACACTCACAGTAGAAAAAACATTAGACTTCGATAATTATATATGTGGATTCTAACTGTCTGAATGTTGTGGTAATTCACGCAAAAATCTTCGAAATTTGGGAAGGTTTTCGGAGTTAACTTAAAAATAGTTGGGTTAGCATAAAATATTTCTTTAATTATCGAAATTGTTGAATTTTGTTGAAGTTCCTTGACTTGAATATTAGTACAGTGCTTGCTGATTGTTATAAACTTGCGGACATTCAGAAAAAATTAATGAAAATCCGGTTGGGAGTTTATAGCTATTGTGAATATTGCAGTTAAAAAAATTGTCACTTTTACACTCTTGAAAAATACGCTATCTCAAACCTCTTAGACAAATTAAACATTTCTGGATTTTTTTCAAAAAATTGCCTTTTTGGCAAAACAGATAAATGTTTTGAATTATATTTATAGATTTTATTTGCCTGCATATTGTGGTAAGACTGTAAAATCTTCAAAATTTTGGAAGGTTTTCAGAGTTAGCAAATAGTCTGATGAGCATATCCTTTCCTTAAAATTTACAATATTTCTTATTGTTCTAGGGCGTCTTCGCTTATATTTTTCAACCAATTTTACTAACTACCTAAAGACCAATAGAAAACTAAAAGCAAAGTTTTTTAGTAGTTTCTTTCTGCTCTTTCTTAATCTGAAGAATACATCAAAAGTAAAGGTCGCATTTCCATTCTAAAAAGTATCCTACTTAAAATCAACTAAGAAAAACAAACAGTTTAAAAACTAACTAATTTTTCTATATGAGTTTGATTCATCGTCGCTGTCAATATGAACTCTCACTGTAGAAAAACATTAGACTTCAATATTATATATGTGGATTCTGACTGTCTGTTGGACATTCAGAAAAATTTAATGAAAATCCGGTTGGGAGTTTTAGTTCATATTGTGAATACTGCAGTTAAAAAAATTGTCACTTTTACACTCTTGAAAAATACGCTATCTCAAATCTGTTAGACAAATTAAACATTTCTGGATTTTTTTCAAAAAATTGCCTTTTTGGCAAAACAGATAAATGTTTTGAATTATATTTATAGATTTTATTTGCCTGCATATTGTGGTAAGACTGTAAAATCTTCAATTTTTTGGAAGGTTTTTAGAGTTAGCAAATAGTCTGATGAGCATATCCTTTCCTTAAAATTTACAATATTTCTTATTGTTCTAGGGCGTCTTCGCTTATATTTTTCAACCAATTTTACTAACTACCTAAAGACCCAATAGAAAACTAAAAGCAAAGTTTTTTTTAATAATTTCTTTCTGCTCTTTCTTAATCTGAAGAATACATCAAAAGTAAAAGGTCGCATTTACATTCTAAAAAGTATCCTACTTAAAATCAACTAAGAAAAACAAACAGTTTAAAAAACTAACTAATTTTTCTCTATGAGTTTGATTCAGAGTCGCTGTCAATATGAACTCTCACTGTAGAAAAACATTAGACTTCGATATTATATATGTGGATTCTGACTGTCTGTTTGACATTCAGAAAAATTTAATGAAAATCCGGTTGGGAGTTTTAGCTTATATTGTGAATACTGCAGTTAAAAAAATTGTCACTTTTACACTCTTGAAAAATACGCTATCTCAATTCTGTTAGACAAATTAAACATTTCTGGATTTTTTTCAAAAAATTGCCTTTTTGGCAAAACAGATAAATGTTTTGAATTATATTTATAGATTTTATTTGCCTGCATATTGTGGTAAGACTGTAAAATCTTCAAAATTTTGGAAGGTTTTCAGAGTTAGCAAATAGTCTGATGAGCATATCCTTTCCTTAAAATTTACAATATTTCTTATTGTTCTAGGGCGTCTTCGCTTATATTTTTCAACCAATTTTACTAACTACCTAAAGACCAATAGAAAACTAAAAGCAAAGTTTTTTAGTAGTTTCTTTATGCTCTTTCTTAATCTGAAGAATACATCAAAAGTAGAGTTCGCATTTACATTCTAAAAAGTAGCCTACTTAAAATCAACTAAGACAAACAGAACAGTTTAAAAACTAACTAATTTTTCTCTAAGAGTTTGATTCAGAGTCGCTGTCAATATGAACACTCACAGTAGAAAAAACATTAGACTTCGATAATTATATATGTGGATTCTAACTGTCTGAATGTTGTGGTAATTCACGCAAAAATCTTCGAAATTCGGGAAGGTTTTCGGAGTTAACTTAAAAATAGTTGGGTTATCATAAAATATTTCTTTAATTATGGAAATTGTTGAATTTTGTTGAAGTTCCTTGACTTGAATATTAGTACAGTGCTTGCTGATTGTTATAAACTTGCGGACATTCAGAAAAATTTAATGAAAATCCGGTTGGGAGTTATAGCTTATATTGTGAATATTGCAGTTAAAAAAATTGTCACTTTTACACTCTTGAAAAATACGCTATCTCAAATCTGTTAGACAAATTAAACATTTCTGAATTTTTTTTAAAAAAGTGCCTTTTTGGCAAAACAGATAAATGTTTTGAATTATATTTATAGATTTTATTTGCCTGCATATTGTGGTAAGACTGTGACATCTTCAAAATTTTGGAAGGTTTTCAGAGTTAGCTTGCAAATAGTCTGATAAGCATATCATTTCCTTAATATTTACAATATTTCCCATTGTTCCAGGGCGTCTTTGCTTAAATTTTGCAACCAATTTAACTAACTACCTAAAGACCAATAGAAATCTGAAAGCAAAGTTTTTTAGTAGTTTCTTTCTGCTGTTTCTTAATCTGAAGAATGCATCAAAAGTAAAGGTCGCATTTACATTCTAAAAAGTAGCCTACTTAAAATCAACTAAGACAAACAGAACAGTTTAAAAACTAACTAATTTTTCTCTAAGAGTTTAATTCAGAGTCGCTGTCAATATGAACACTCACAGTAGAGAAAACATTAGACTTCGATAATTATATATGTGGATTCTAACTGTCTGAATGTTGTGGTAATTCACGCAAAAATCTTCGAAATTCGGGAAGGTTTTCGGAGTTAACTTGAAAATAGTTGGGTTAGCATAAAATATTTCTTTAATTATCGAAATTGTTGAATTTTGTTGAAGTTCCTTGACTTGAATATTAGCACAGTGCTTGCTGATTGTTATAAACTTGCGGACATCCAGAAAAATTTAATGAAAATCCGGTTGGGAGTTATAGCTTATATTGTGAATATTGCAGTTAAAAAAATTGTCACTTTTACACTCTTGAAAAATACGGTATCTCAAACCTCTTAGACAAATTAAACATTTCTGGATTTTTTTCAAAAATTGCTATTTTGGCAAAACAGATAAATGTTTTGAATTATATATATAGATTTTATTTGCCTGCATATTGTGGTAAGACTGTAAAATCTTCAAAATTTTGGAAGGTTTTCAGAGTTAGCAAATAGTCTGATGAGCATATCCTTTCCTTAAAATTTACAATATTTCTTATTGTTCTAGGGCGTCTTCGCTTATATTTTTCAACCAATTTTACTAACTACCTAAAGACCAATAGAAAACTAAAAGCAAAGTTTTTTAGTAGTTTCTTTCTGCTCTTTCTTAATCTGAAGAATACATCAAAAGTAAAGGTCGCATTTACATTCTAAAAAGTAACCTACTTAAAATCAACTAAGAAAAACAAACAGTTTAAAAACTAACTAATTTTTCTCTATGAGTTTGATTCAGAGTCGCTTTCAATATGAACTCTCACTGTAGAAAAACATTAGACTTCGATATTATATATGTGGATTCTGACTGTCTGTTGGACATTCAGAAAAATTTACTGAAAATCCGGTTGGGAGTTTTAGCTTATATTGTGAATACTGCAGTTAAAAAAATTGTCACTTTTAAACTCAAAAATACGCTATCTCAAATCTGTTAGACAAATTAAACATTTCTGGATTTTTTTCAAAAAATTGCCTTTTTGGCAAAACAGATAAATGTTTTGAATTATATTTATAGATTTTATTTGCCTGCATATTGTGGTAAGACTGTAAAATCTTCGAAATTTTGGAAGGTTTTCAGAGTTAGCAAATAGTCTGATGAGCATATCCTTTCCTTAAAATTTACAATATTTCTTATTGTTCTAGGGCGTCTTCGCTTATATTTTTCAACCAATTTTACTAACTACCTAAAGACCAATAGAAAACTAAAAGCAAAGTTTTTTAGTAGTTTCTTTCTGCTCTTTCTTAATCTGAAGAATACATCAAAAGTAAAGATCGCATTTACATTCTAAAAAGTAGCCTACTTAAAATCAACTAAGAAAAACAAACAGTTTAAAAACTAACTAATTTTTCTCTAAGAGTTTGATTCAGAGTCGCTGTCAATATGAACACTCACAGTAGAAAAAACATTAGACTTCGATAATTATATATGTGGATTCTAACTGTCTGAATGTTGTGGTAATTCACGCAAAAATCTTCGAAATTCGGGAAGGTTTTCGGAATTAACTTAAAAATAGTTGGGTTAGCATAAAAAATTTCTTTAATTATCGAAATTGTTGAATTTTGTTGAAGTTCCTTGACTTGAATATTAGTACAGTGCTTGCTGATTGTTATAAACTGCGGACATTCAGAAAAATTTAATGAAAATCCGGTTGGGAGTTATAGCTTATATTGTGAATATTGCAGTTAAAAAAATTGTCACTTTTACACTCTTGAAAAATACGCTATCTCAAACCTCTTAGACAAATTAAACATTTCTGGATTTTTTTCAAAAATTGCTAATTTGGCAAAACAGATAAATGTTTTGAATCATATTTATAGATTTTATTTGCCTGCATATTGTGGTAAGACTGTAAAATCATCAAAATTTTGGAAGGTTTTCAGAGTTAGCAAATAGTCTGATGAGCATATCCTTTCCTTAAAATTTACAATATTTCTTATTGTTCTAGTGCGTCTTCGCTTATATTTTTCAACCAATTTTACTAACTACCTAAAGACCAATAGAAAACTAAAGACAAAGTTTTTTAGTACTTTCTTTCTGCTCTTTCTTAATCTGAAGAATACATCAAAAGTAAAGGTCGCATTTACATTCTAAAAAGTAGCCTACTTAAAATCAACTAAGAAAAACAAACAGTTTAAAAACTAACTAATTTTTCTCTATGAGTTTGATTCAGAGTCGCTGTCAATATGAACTCTCACTGTAGAAAAACATTAGACTTCGATATTATAAATGTGGATTCTGACTGTCTGTTGGACATTCAGAAAAATTTAATGAAAATCCGGTTGGGAGTTTTAGTTTATATTGTGAATACTGCAGTTAAAAAAATTGTCACTTTTACACTCTTGAAAAATACGCTATCTCAAATCTGTTAGACAAATTAAACATTTCTGGATTTTTTTCAATAAATTGCCTTTTTGGCAAAACAGATAAATGCTTTGAATTATATTTATAGATTTTATTTGCCTGCATATTGTGGTAAGACTGTAAAATCTTCAAAATTTTGGAAGGTTTTCAGAGTTAGCAAATAGTCTGATGAGCATATCCTTTCTTAAAATTTACAATATTTCTTATTGTTCAAGGGCGTCTTCGCTTATATTTTTCAACCAATTTTACTAACTACTTAAAGACCAATAGAAAACTAAAAGCAAAGTTTTTTAGTAGTTTCTTTCTGCTCTTTCTTAATCGGAAGAATACATCAAAAGTAAAGGTCGCATTTACATTCTAAAAAGTAGCCTACTTAAAATCAACTAAGAAAAACAAACAGTTTAAAAACTAACTAATTTTTCTCTATGAGTTTGATTCAGAGACGCTGTCAATATGAACTCTCACTGTAGAAAAACATTAGACTTCGATATTATATATGTGGATTCTGACTGTCTGTTGGACATTCAGAAAAATTTAATGAAAATCCGGTTGGGAGTTTTAGCTTATATTGTGAATACTGTAGTTAAAAAAATTGTCACTTTTACACTCTTGAAAAATACGCTGTCTCAAATCTGTTAGACAAATTAAACATTTCAGGATTTTTTTCAAAAAATTGCCTTTTTGGCAAAACAGATAAATGTTTTGAATTATATTTATAGATTTTATTTGCCTGCATATTGTGGTAAGACTGTAAAATCTTCAAAATTTTGGAATGTTTTCAGAGTTAGCAAATAGTCTGATGAGCATTTCCTTTCCTTAAAATTTACAATATTTCTTATTGTTCTAGGGCGTCTTCGCTTATATTTTTCAACCAATTTTACTAACTACCTAAAGACCAATAGAAAACTAAAAGCAAAGTTTTTTAGTAGTTTCTTTCTGCTCTTTCTTAATCTGAAGAATACATCAAAAGTAAAGTTCGCATTTACATTCTAAAAAGTAGCCTACTTAAAATCAACTAAGACAAACAGATTTACAGCTTATATTGTGAATATTGCAGTAAAAAAAATTGTCACTTTTACACTCTTGAAAAATACGCTATCTCAAATCTGTTAGACAAATTAAACATTTCTGGATTTTTTTCAAAATATTGCCTTTTTGGCAAAACAGATAAATGTTTTGAATTATTATTATAGATTTTTGTTTCCTGCATATTGTGGTAAGACTGTAAAATCTTCAAAATTTTGGAAGATTTTCAGAGTTAGCTTGCAAATAGTCTGATGAGCATATTCTTTCCTTAAAATTTACAATATTTCTTATTGTTCTAGAGCGTCTTCTCTTAAATTTTGCAACCAATTTTACTAACTACCTAAAGACCAATAGAAAACTAAAAGCAAAGTTTTTTATTATTTCTTTCTGCTCTTTCTTAATCTGAAGAATGCATCAAAAGTAAAGGTCGCATTTACATTCTAAAAAGTAGCCTACTTAAAATCAACTAAGACGAACAGAACAGTTTCGAAACTAACTAATTTTTCTCTAAGAGTTTGACTCAGAGTCGCTGTCAATATGAACACTCACTGTAGAAAAACATTAGACTTCGATATTATATATGTGGATTCTAACTGTCTGAATGATGTGGTAATTCACGCAAAAATCTTCGAAATTCGGGAAGGTTTTCGGAGTTAACTTAAAAATAGTTGGGTTAGCATAAAATATTTCTTTATTTATCGAAATTGTTGAATTTTGACTTGAATATTAGTACAATGCTTGCTGCTTGGTATAAACTGGCGAACATTCAGAAAAATTTAATGAAAATCCGGTTGGGAGTTTAATATTGTGAATATTGCAGTTAAAAAAATTGTCACTTTTACAGTCTTGAAAAATAAGCTATCTCAAGTCTGTTAGACAAATTAAACATTTCTGGATTTTTTTCAAAAAATTGCCTTTTTGGCAAAACAGATAAATGTTTTGAATTATATTTATGGATTTTATTTGCCTGCATATTGTGGTAAGACTGTAAAATCTTCAAAATTTTGGAAGGTTTTCAGAGTTAGCTTGCAAATAGTCTGATGAGCATATTCTTTCCTTAAAATTTGCAATATTTCTTATTGTTCTAGGGCGTCTTCGCTTAAACTTTGCAACCAATTTTACTAACTACCTAAAGACCAATAGAAAACTAAAAGCAAAGTTTTATAGTAGTTTCTTTCTGCTCTTTCTTAATCTGAAGAATAAATCAGAACTAAAGGTCGCATTTACATTCTAAGACGTAGCCTACTTAAAATCAACTAAGACCAACAGAACAGTTTAAAAACTAACTAATTTTTCTCTAAGAGTTTGATTCAGAGTCGTTGTCAATATGTACACTCACTGTAGAAAAACATTAGACTTCGATATTATATATGTGGATTCTAACTGTCTGAATGTTGTGGTAATTCACGCAAAAATCTTCGAAATTCGGGAAGGTTTTCGGAGTTAACTTAAAAATAGTTGGGTTAGCATAAAATATTTCTTTAATTCTCGAAATTGTTGAATTTTGTTGAAGTTCCTTGACTTGAATATTAGTACAATGCTTGCTGTTTGTTATAAACTGGCGGACATTCAGAAAAATTTAATGAAAATCCGGTTGGGAGTTATCGCTTATATTGTGAATATTGCAGTTATAAAAATTGTAACGCTATCTCAAATCTGTCAGACAAATTAAACATTTCTGGATTTTTTTCAAAAAATTGCCTTTTTGGCAAAACAGACAAATGTTTTGAATTATATTTATAGATTTTATTTGCCTGCATATTGTGGTAAAACTGTAAAATCTTCAAAATTTTTAAAGGTTTTCAGAGTTAGCTTGCAAATAGTCTGATAAGCATATCCATTCCTTAAAATTTACAATATTTCCTATTGTTCCAGGGCGTCTTTGCTTAAATTTTGCAACCAATTTAACTAACTACCTAAAGAACAATAGAAAACTGAAAGAAAAGTTTTTTAGTAGTTTCTTTACGCTCTTTCTTAATCTGAAGAATGCATCAAAAGTAAAGGTCGCATTTACGTTCTAAGAAGTAGCCCACTTAAAATCAATTAAGACCAACAGAACAGTTTAAAAACTAACTAATTCTTCTCTGTGAGTTTGATCTAAAGTCGCCGTCAATATGTACACTCACTGTAGAAAAACATTAAAGTTCGATATTAAATATGTGGATTCTAACTGTCTGAATGTTGTGGTAATTCACGCAAAAATCTTCGAAATTCGGGAAGGTTTTCAGAGTAAACTTAAAAATAGTTGGGTTAGCATAAAATATTTCTTTAATTATCGAAATTGTTGAATTTTGTTGAAGTTCCTTGACTTGAATATTAGTACAGTGCTTGCTGCTTGTTATAAACTGGCGGACATTCAGAAAAATTTAATGAAAATCCGGTTGGGAGTCTTAGCTTATATTGTGAATATTGCAGTTAAAAAAATTGTCACTTTTACACTCTTGAAAAATACGCTATCTCAAATCTGTTAGACAAATTAAACATTTCTGAATTTTTTTCAAAAAATTGCCTTTTTGGCAAAACAGATAAATGTTTAGAATTATATTTATAGATTTTATTTGCCTGCATATTGTGGTAAGACTGTAAAATCTTCAAAATTTTGGAAGGTTTTCCGAGTTAGCTTGCAAATAGTCTGATGAGCATATTCTTTCCTTAAAATTTACAATATTTCTTATTGTTCTAGAGCGTCTTCTCTTAAATTTTGCAACCAATTTTACTAACTACCTAAAGACCAATAGAAAACTAAAAGCAAAGTTTTTTATTATTTCTTTCTGCTCTTTCTTAATCTGAAGAATACATCAGAAGTAAAGGTCGCATTTACATTCTAAAAAGAAGCCTACTTAAAATCAACTAAGAAAAACAGAACAGTTTAAAAACTAACTAATTTTTCTCTATGAGTTTGATCTAAAGTCGCCGTCAATATGAACACTCACTGTAGAAAAACATTAAAGTTCGATATTAAATATGTGGATTCTAACTGTCTGAATGTTGTGGTAATTCACGCAAAAATCTTCGAAATTCGGGAAGGTTTTCAGAGTAAACTTAAAAATAGTTGGGTTAGCTTAAACTATTTCTTTAATTATCGAAATTGTTGAATTTTGTTGAAGTTCCTTGACTTGAATATTAGTACAGTGCTTGCTGCTTGTTATAAACTGGCGGACATTCAGAAAAATTTAATGAAAATCCGGTTGGGAGTTTTAGCTTATATTGTGAATATTGCAGTTAAAAAAATTGTCACTTTCACACTCTTGAAAAATACGCTATCTCAAATCTGTTAGACAAATTAAACATTTCTGGATTTTTTTCAAAATATTGCCTTTTTGGCAAAACAGATAAATGTTTTGAATTATTATTATAGATTTTATTTTCCTGCATATTGTGGTAAGACTGTAAAATCTTCAAAATTTTGGAAGATTTTCAGAGTTAGCTTGCAAATAGTCTGATGAGCATATCCTTTCCTTAAAATTTACCATATTTCTTATTGTTCTAGGGCGTCTTCGCTTAAATTTTGCAACCAATTTTACTAACTACCTAAAGACCAATAGAAAACTAAAAGCAAAGTTTTTTAGTAGTTTCTTTCTGCTCTTTCTTAATCTGAAGAATGCATCAAAAGTAAAGGTCGCATTTACATTCTAAAAAGTAGCCTACTTAAAATCAACTAAGACGAACAGAACAGTTTCGAAACTAACTAATTTTTCTCTAAGAGTTTGACTCAGAGTCGCTGTCAATATGAACACTCACTGTAGAAAAACATTAGACTTCGATATTATATATGTGGATTCTAACTGTCTGAATGATGTGGTAATTCACGCAAAAATCTTCGAAATTCGGGAAGGTTTTCGGAGTTAACTTAAAAATAGTTGGGTTAGCATAAAATATTTCTTTATTTATCGAAATTGTTGAATTTTGACTTGAATATTAGTACAATGCTTGCTGCTTGGTATAAACTGGCGAACATTCAGAAAAATTTAATGAAAATCCGGTTGGGAGTTTAATATTGTGAATATTGCAGTTAAAAAAATTGTCACTTTTACAGTCTTGAAAAATAAGCTATCTCAAGTCTGTTAGACAAATTAAACATTTCTGGATTTTTTTCAAAAAATTGCCTTTTTGGCAAAACAGATAAATGTTTTGAATTATATTTATGGATTTTATTTGCCTGCATATTGTGGTAAGACTGTAAAATCTTCAAAATTTTGGAAGGTTTTCAGAGTTAGCTTGCAAATAGTCTGATGAGCATATTCTTTCCTTAAAATTTGCAATATTTCTTATTGTTCTAGGGCGTCTTCGCTTAAACTTTGCAACCAATTTTACTAACTACCTAAAGACCAATAGAAAACTAAAAGCAAAGTTTTATAGTAGTTTCTTTCTGCTCTTTCTTAATCTGAAGAATAAATCAGAACTAAAGGTCGCATTTACATTCTAAGACGTAGCCTACTTAAAATCAACTAAGACCAACAGAACAGTTTAAAAACTAACTAATTTTTCTCTAAGAGTTTGATTCAGAGTCGTTGTCAATATGTACACTCACTGTAGAAAAACATTAGACTTCGATATTATATATGTGGATTCTAACTGTCTGAATGTTGTGGTAATTCACGCAAAAATCTTCGAAATTCGGGAAGGTTTTCGGAGATAACTTAAAAATAGTTGGGTTAGCATAAAATATTTCTTTAATTCTCGAAATTGTTGAATTTTGTTGAAGTTCCTTGACTTGAATATTAGTACAATGCTTGCTGTTTGTTATAAACTGGCGGACATTCAGAAAAATTTAATGAAAATCCGGTTGGGAGTTATCGCTTATATTGTGAATATTGCAGTTATAAAAATTGTAACGCTATCTCAAATCTGTCAGACAAATTAAACATTTCTGGATTTTTTTCAAAAAATTGCCTTTTTGGCAAAACAGACAAATGTTTTGAATTATATTTATAGATTTTATTTGCCTGCATATTGTGGTAAAACTGTAAAATCTTCAAAATTTTTAAAGGTTTTCAGAGTTAGCTTGCAAATAGTCTGATGAGCATATCCATTCCTTAAAATTTACAATATTTCCTATTGTTCCAGGGCGTCTTTGCTTAAATTTTGCAACCAATTTAACTAACTACCTAAAGAACAATAGAAAACTGAAAGAAAAGTTTTTTAGTAGTTTCTTTACGCTCTTTCTTAATCTGAAGAATGCATCAAAAGTAAAGGTCGCATTTACGTTCTAAGAAGTAGCCCACTTAAAATCAATTAAGACCAACAGAACAGTTTAAAAACTAACTAATTCTTCTCTGTGAGTTTGATCTAAAGTCGCCGTCAATATGTACACTCACTGTAGAAAAACATTAAAGTTCGATATTAAATATGTGGATTCTAACTGTCTGAATGTTGTGGTAATTCACGCAAAAATCTTCGAAATTCGGGAAGGTTTTCAGAGTAAAACTTAAAAATAGTTGGGTTAGCATAAAATATTTCTTTAATTATCGAAATTGTTGAATTTTGTTGAAGTTCCTTGACTTGAATATTAGTACAGTGCTTGCTGCTTGTTATAAACTGGCGGACATTCAGAAAAATTTAATGAAAATCCGGTTGGGAGTCTTAGCTTATATTGTGAATATTGCAGTTAAAAAAATTGTCACTTTTACACTCTTGAAAAATACGCTATCTCAAATCTGTTAGACAAATTAAACATTTCTGAATTTTTTTCAAAAAATTGCCTTTTTGGCAAAACAGATAAATGTTTAGAATTATATTTATAGATTTTATTTGCCTGCATATTGTGGTAAGACTGTAAAATCTTCAAAATTTTGGAAGGTTTTCCGAGTTAGCTTGCAAATAGTCTGATGAGCATATCCTTTCCTTAAAATTTACAATATGTCCTATTGTTCCATGGCGTCTCTGCTGAAATTTTGCAACCAATTTTACTAACTACCTAAAGACCAATAGAAAACTAAAAGCAAAGTTTTTTAGTAGTTTCTTTCTGCTCTTTCTTAATCTGAAGAATACATCAAAAGTAAAGGTCGCATTTACATTCTAAAAAGTAGCCTACTTAAAATCAACTAAGAAAAACAGAACAATTTAAAAACTAACTAATTTTTCTCTAAGAGTTTGATTCAGAGTCGTTGTCAATATGAACACTCACTGCAGAAAAACATTAGACTTCGATATTATATATGTGGATTCTAACTGTCTGAATGTTGTGGTAATTCACGCAAAAATCTTCGAAATTCGGGAAGGTTTTCAGAGGTAACTTGAAAATAGTTGGGTTAGCATAAACTATTTCTTTAATTATCGAAATTGTTGAATTTTGTTGAAGTTCCTTGACTTGAATATTAGTACAGTGCATGCTGCTTGTTATAAACTGGCGGACATTCAGAAAAATTCAATGAAAATCCGGTTGAGATTTATAGCTTATATTTTGAATATTGCAGTAAAAAAAATTGTCACTTTTACACTCTTTAAAAATACGCTATCTCAAATCTGTTAGACAAATTAAACATTTCTGGATTTTTTTCAAAATATTGCCTTTTTGGCAAAACAGATAAATGTTTTGAATTATTATTATAGATTTTAGTTTCCTGCATATTGTGGTAAGACTGTAAAATCTTCAAAATTTTGGAAGATTTTCAGAGATAGCTTGCAAATAGTCTGATGAGCATATCCTTTCCTTAAAATTTACAATATTTCTTATTGTTCTAGAGCGTCTTCTCTTAAATTTTGCAACCAATTTTACTAACTACCTAAAGACCAATAGAAAACTAAAAGCAAAGTTTTTTAGTAGTTTCTTTCTGCTCTTTCTTAATCTGAAGAATACATCAGAAGTAAAGGTCGCATTTACATTCTAAAAAGTAGCCTACTTAAAATCAACTAAGGAAAACAGAACAGTTTAAAAACTAACTAATTTTTCTCTATGAGTTTGATCTAGAGTCGCCGTCAATATGAACACTCACTGTAGAAAAACAGTAAAGTTCGATATTAAATATGTGGATTCTAACTGTCTGAATGTTGTGGTAATTCACGCAAAAATCTTCGAAATTCGGGAAGGTTTTCAGAGTAAACTTAAAAGAAGTTGGGTAGCTTAAACTATTTCTTTAATTATCGAAATTGTTGAATTTTGTTGAAGTTCCTTGACTTGAATATTAGTACAGTGCTTGCTGCTTGGTATAAACTGGCGGACATTCAGAAAAATTTAATGAAAATCCGGTTGGGAGTTTTAGCTTATATTGTGAATATTGCAGTTAAAAAAATTGTCACTTTTACACTCTTGAAAAATACGCTTTCTCAAATCTGTTAGACAAATTAAACATTTCTGGATTTTTTTCAAAATATTGCCTTTTTGGCAAAACAGATAAATGTTTTGAATTATTATTATAGATTTTAATTTCCTGCATATTGTGGTAAGACTGTAAAATCTTCAAAATTTTGGAAGATTTTCAGAGTTAGCTTGCAAATAGTCTGATGAGCATATCCTTTCCTTAAAATTTACAATATTTCTTATTGTTCTAGGGCGTCTTCGCTTAAATTTTGCAACCAATTTTACTAACTACCTAAAGACCAATAGAAAACTAAAAGCAAAGTTTTTTAGTAGTTTCTTTCTGCTCTTTCTTAATCTGAAGAATGCATCAAAAGTAAACGTCGCATTTACATTCTAAAAAGTAGCCTACTTAAAATCAACTAAGACGAACAGAACAGTTTCGAAACTAACTAATTTTTCTCTAAGAGTTTGACTCAGAGTCGCTGTCAATATGAACACACACTGTAGAAAAACATTAGACTTCGATATTATATATGTGGATTCTAACTGTCTGAATGTTGTGGTAATTCACGCAAAAATCTTCGAAATTCGGGAAGGTTTTCGGAGTTAACTTAAAAATAGTTGGGTTAGCATAAAATATTTCTTCATTTATCGAAATTGTTGAATTTTGACTTGAATATTAGTACAATGCTTGCTGCTTGTTATAAACTGGCGAACATTCAGAAAAATTTAATGAAAATCCGGTTGGGAGTTTAATATTGTGAATAATGCAGTTAAAAAAATTGTCACTTTTACAGTCTTGAAAAATAAGCTATCTCAAGTCTGTTAGACAAATTAAACATTTCTGGATTTTTTTCAAAAAATTGCCTTTTTGGCAAAACAGATAAATGTTTTGAATTATATTTATGGATTTTATTTGCCTGCATATTGTGGTAAGACTGTAAAATCTTCAAAATTTTGGAAGGTTTTCAGAGTTAGCTTGCAAATAGTCTGATGAGCATATTCTTTCCTTAAAATTTACAATATTTCTTATTGTTCTAGGACGTCTTCGCTTAAACTTTGCAACCAATTTTACTAACTACCTAAAGACCAATAGAAAACTAAAAGCAAAGTTTTTTAGTAATTTCTTTCTGCTCTTTCTTAATCTGAAGAATAAATCAGAACTAAAGGTCGCATTTACATTCTAAGAAGTAGCCTACTTAAAATCAACTAAGACCAACAGAACAGTTTAAAAACTAACTAATTTTTCTCTAAGAGTTTGATTCAGAGTCGTTGTCAATATGTACACTCACTGTAGAAAAACATTAGACTTCGATATTATATATGTGGATTCTAACTGTCTGAATGTTGTGGTAATTCACGCAAAAATCTTCGAAATTCGGGAAGGTTTTCGGAGTTAACTTAAAAATAGTTGGGTTAGCATAAAATATTTCTTTAATTCTCGAAATTGTTGAATTTTGTTGAAGTTCCTTGACTTGAATATTAGGACAGTGCTTGCTGTTTGTTATAAACTGGCGGACATTCAGAAAAATTTAATGAAAATCCGGTTGGGAGTTATCGCTTATATTGTGAATATTGCAGTTAAAAAAATTGTAACGCTATCTCAAATCTGTCAGACAAATTAAACATTTCTGGATTTTTTTCAAAAAATTGCCTTTTTGGCAAAACAGACAAATGTTTTGAATTATATTTATAGATTTTATTTGCCTGCATATTGTGGTAAGACTGTAAAATCTTCAAAATTTTTAAAGGTTTTCAGAGTTAGCTTGCAAATAGTCTGATAAGCATATCCTTTCCTTAAAATTTACAATATTTCCTATTGTTCCAGGGGGTCTTTGCTTAAATTTTGCAACCAATTTAACTAACTACCTAAAGAACAATAGAAAACTGAAAGAAAAGTTTTTTAGTAGTTTCTTTACGCTCTTTCTTAATCTGAAGAATACATCAAAAGTAAAGGTCGCATTTACATTCTAAAAAGTAGCCTACTTAAAATCAACTAAGAAAAACAGAACAGTTTAAAAACTAACTAGTTTTTCTCTATGAGTTTGATTCAGAGTCGCTGGCAATATGAACGCTCACTGTAGAAAAACATTAGACTTCGATATTATATATGTGGATTCTAAATGTCTGGCGGACATTCAGAAAAATTTAATGAAAATCCGGTTGGGAGTTTCAGCTTATATTGTGAATATTGCGGTTGAAAAATTGTCACTTTTACACTCTTGAAAAATACGCTATCTCAAATCTGTTAGACAAATCAAACATTTCTGAATTTTTTTCAAAAAATTGCCTTTTTG
Organism: Styela plicata; assembly: GCA_963675895.2. Taxonomy (NCBI): domain Eukaryota; kingdom Metazoa; phylum Chordata; class Ascidiacea; order Stolidobranchia; family Styelidae; genus Styela; species Styela plicata. The sequence goes on along the minus strand of OZ023143.1, from coordinate 23,397,787 downwards.
GCAAAACAGATAAATGTTTTGAATTATATTTATAGATTTTATTTGCCTGCATATTGTGGTAAGACTGTAAAATCTTCAAAATTTTGAAAGGTTTTCAGAGTTAGCTTGCAAATAGTCTGATAAGCATATCCTTTCCTTAAAATTTACAATATTTCCTATTGTTCCAGGGCGTCTTTGCTTAAATTTTGCAACCAATTTAACTAACTACCTAAAGACCAATAGAACACTGAAAGAAAGGTTTTTTAGTAGTTTCTTTCTGCTCTTTCTTAATCTGAAGAATGCATCAAAAGTGAAGGTCGCATTCACATTCCAAAAAGTAGCCTACTTAAAATCAACTAAGACGAACAGAACAGTGTCGAAACTAACTAATTTTCTCTAAGAGTTTGACTCAGAGTTGCTGTCAATATGACCACTCACTGTAGAAAAACATTAAACTTCGATATTAAATATGTGGATTCTAACTGTCTGAATGTTGTGGTAATTCACGCAAAAATCTTCGAAATTCGGGAAGGTTTATAGTCTAAACTTAAAAATAGTTGGGTTAGCATAAACTATTTCTTTAATTATCGAAATTGTTGAATTTTGTTGGAGTTACTTTACTTGAGTATTAGTACAGTGCTTGCTATTTGTTGTAAACTGGCTGACATTCAGAAAAATTTAATGAAAATCCGGTTGGGAGTTATAGCTTATATTGTGAGTATTGCAGTTAAAAACATTGTCACTTTTACACTCTTTAAAAATGCGCTATCTCAAATCTGTTAGACAAATTAAACATTTCTGGATTTTTTTTCAAAAAATTGCCTTTTTGGCAAAACAGATAAATGTTTTGAATCATATTTATAGATTTTATTTTCCTGCATATTGTGGTAAGACTGTAAAATCTTCAAAATTTTGGAAGGTTTTCAGAGTTAGCTTGCAAATAGTCTGATGAGCATATCCTTTCCTTAAAATTTACAATATTTCTTATTGTTCTCGGGCGTCTTCGCTTAAATTATGCAACCAATTTTACTAACAACCTAAAGACCAATAGAAAACTAAAAGCAAAGTTTTTTAGTATTTTCTTTCTGCTCTTTCTTAATCTGAAGAATTCATCAGAAGTAAAGGTCGCATTTACATTCTAAAAAGTAGCCTACTTAAAATCAACTAAGACAAGCAGAACAGGTTCGAAAACAGTTTCGAAACTAACTAATTTTTCTCTAAGAGTTTGACTCAGAGTCGCTGTCAATATGACCACTCACTGTTGAAAAACATTAAACTTCGATATTAAATATGTGGATTCTAACTGTCTGAATGTTGTGGTAATTCACGCAAAAATCTTTGAAATTCGGGAAGATTTTCAGAGTAAACTTAAAAATAGTTGGGTTAGCATAAAATATTTCTTTAATTATCGAAATTGTTGAATTTTGTTGGAGTTCCTTAACTTGAGTATTAGTACAGTGCCTGCTGTTTGTTATAAACTGGCTGACATTCAGAAAAAATTAATGAAAATCCGGTTGGGAGTTATAGCTTATATTGTGAATATTGCAGTTAAAAAATTTTCACTTTTAAACTCTTTAAAAATACGCTATCTCAAATCTGTTAGACAAATTAAACATTTCTGGATTTTTTTCAAAAAATTGCCTTTTTGGCATAACAGATAAATGTTTTGAATTATATTTATAGATTTTATTTGCCTGCATATTGTGGTAAGACTGTAAAATCTTCAAAATTTTGAAAGGTTTTCAGAGTTAGCTTGCAAATAGTCTGATAAGCATATCCTTTCCTTAAAATTTACAATATTTCCTATTGTTCCAGGGCGTCTTTGCTTAAATTTTGCAACCAATTTAACTAACTACCTAAAAACCAATAGAACACTGAAAGAAAGGTTTTTTAGTAGTTTCTTTCTGCTTTTTCTTAATCTGAAGAATGCATCAAAAGTGAAGGTCGCATTTACATTCTAAAAAGTAGCCTACTTAAAATCAACTATGACGAACAGAACAGTGTCGAAACTAACTAATTTTTCTCTAAGAGTTTGACTCAGAGTTGCTGTCAATATGACCACTCACTGTAGAAAAACATTAAACTTCGATATCTTTAATTATCGAAATTGTTGAATTTTGTTGGAGTTCCTTAACTTGAGTATTAGTACAGTGCTTGCTGTTTGTTATAAACTGGCTGAAATTCAGAAAAAATTAATGAAAATCCGGTTGGGAGTTATAGCTTATATTGTGAATATTGCAGTTAAAAAAATTTTCACTTTTAAACTCTTTAAAAATACGCTATCTCAAATCTGTTAGACAAATTAAACATTTCTGGATTTTTTTTCAAAAAAATGCCTTTTTAGCAAAACAGGTAAATGTTTTGATTCTAACTGTCTGAATGTTGTGGTAATTCACGCAAAAATCTTCGAAATTCGGGAAGGTTTTCAGACTAAACTTAAAAATAGTTGGGTTAGCATAAACTATTTCTTTAATTATCGAAATTGTTGAATTTTGTTGGAGTTACTTTACTTGAGTATTAGCACAGTGCTTGCTATTTGTTATAAACTGGCTGACATTCAGAAAAATTTAATGAAAATCCGGTTGGGAGTTATAGCTTATATTGTGAGTATTGCAGTTAAAAAAATTGTCACTTTTACACTCTTTAAAAATGCGCTATCTCAAATCTGTTAGACAAATTAAACATTTCTGGATTTTTTTCAAAAAATTGCCTTTTCGGCAAAACAGATAAATGTTTTGAATCATATTTATAGATTTTATTTTCCTGCATATTGTGGTAAGACTGTAAAATCTTCAAAATTTTGGAAGGTTTTCAGAGTTAGCTTGCAAATAGTCTGATGAGCAAATCCTTTCCTTAAAATTTACAATATTTCTTATTGTTCTCGGGCGTCTTCGCTTAAATTTTGCAACCAATTTTACTAACAACCTAAAGACCAATAGAAAACTAAAAGCAAAGTTTTTTAGTAGTTTCTTTCTGCTCTTTCTTAATCTGAAGAATACATCAGAAGTAAAGGTCGCATTTACATTCTAAAAAGTAGCCTACTTAAAATCAACTAAGACAAGCAGAACAGGTTCGAAAACAGTTTCGAAACTAACTAATTTTTCTCTAAGAGTTTGACTCAGAGTCGCTATCAATATGACCACTCACTGTTGAAAAACATTAAACTTCGATATTAAATATGTGGATTCTAACTGTCTGAATGTTGTGGTAATTCACGCAAAAATCTTCGAAATTCGGGAAGATTTTCAGAGTAAACTTAAAAATAGTTGTGTTAGCATAAAATATTTCTTTAATTATCGAAATTGTTGAATTTTGTTGGAGTTCCTTAACTTGAGTATTAGTACACTGCTTGCTGTTTGTTATAAACTGGCTGAAATTCAGAAAAAATTAATGAAAATCCGGTTGGGAGTTATAGCTTATATTGTGAATATTGCAGTTAAAAAAATTTTCACTTTTAAACTCTTTAAAAATACGCTATCTCAAATCTGTTAGACAAATTAAACATTTCTGGATTTTTTTTCAAAAAAATGCCTTTTTAGCAAAACAGATAAATGTTTTGAATTATTATTATAGATTTTAGTTTCCTGCATATTGTGGTAAGACTGTAAAATCTTCAAAATTTTGGAAGATTTTCAGAGATAGCTTGCAAATAGTCTGATGAGCATATCCTTTCCTTAAAATTTACAATATTTCTTATTGTTCTAGAGCGTCTTCTCTTAAATTTTGCAACCAATTTTACTAACTACCTAAAGACCAATAGAAAACTAAAAGCAAAGTTTTTTAGTAGTTTCTTTCTGCTCTTTCTTAATCTGAAGAATACATCAGAAGTAAAGGTCGCATTTACATTCTAAAAAGTAGCCTACTTAAAATCAACTAAGGAAAACAGAACAGTTTAAAAACTAACTAATTTTTCTCTATGAGTTTGATCTAGAGTCGCCGTCAATATGAACACTCACTGTAGAAAAACAGTAAAGTTCGATATTAAATATGTGGATTCTAACTGTCTGAATGTTGTGGTAATTCACGCAAAAATCTTCGAAATTCGGGAAGGTTTTCAGAGTAAACTTAAAAATAGTTGGGTAGCTTAAACTATTTCTTTAATTATCGAAATTGTTGAATTTTGTTGAAGTTCCTTGACTTGAATATTAGTACAGTGCTTGCTGCTTGGTATAAACTGGCGGACATTCAGAAAAATTTAATGAAAATCCGGTTGGGAGTTTTAGCTTATATTGTGAATATTGCAGTTAAAAAAATTGTCACTTTTACACTCTTGAAAAATACGCTTTCTCAAATCTGTTAGACAAATTAAACATTTCTGGATTTTTTTCAAAATATTGCCTTTTTGGCAAAACAGATAAATGTTTTGAATTATTATTATAGATTTTAGTTTCCTGCATATTGTGGTAAGACTGTAAAATCTTCAAAATTTTGGAAGATTTTCAGAGTTAGCTTGCAAATAGTCTGATGAGCATATCCTTTCCTTAAAATTTACAATATTTCTTATTGTTCTAGGGCGTCTTCGCTTAAATTTTGCAACCAATTTTACTAACTACCTAAAGACCATTAGAAAACTAAAAGCAAAGTTTTTTAGTAGTTTCTTTCTGCTCTTTCTTAATCTGAAGAATGCATCAAAAGTAAACGTCGCATTTACATTCTAAAAAGTAGCCTACTTAAAATCAACTAAGACGAACAGAACAGTTTCGAAACTAACTAATTTTTCTCTAAGAGTTTGACTCAGAGTCGCTGTCAATATGAACACACACTGTAGAAAAACATTAGACTTCGATATTATATATGTGGATTCTAACTGTCTGAATGTTGTGGTAATTCACGCAAAAATCTTCGAAATTCGGGAAGGTTTTCGGAGTTAACTTAAAAATAGTTGGGTTAGCATAAAATATTTCTTCATTTATCGAAATTGTTGAATTTTGACTTGAATATTAGTACAATGCTTGCTGCTTGTTATAAACTGGCGAACATTCAGAAAAATTTAATGAAAATCCGGTTGGGAGTTTAATATTGTGAATAATGCAGTTAAAAAAATTGTCACTTTTACAGTCTTGAAAAATAAGCTATCTCAAGTCTGTTAGACAAATTAAACATTTCTGGATTTTTTTCAAAAAATTGCCTTTTTGGCAAAACAGATAAATGTTTTGAATTATATTTATGGATTTTATTTGCCTGCATATTGTGGTAAGACTGTAAAATCTTCAAAATTTTGGAAGGTTTTCAGAGTTAGCTTGCAAATAGTCTGATGAGCATATTCTTTCCTTAAAATTTACAATATTTCTTATTGTTCTAGGACGTCTTCGCTTAAACTTTGCAACCAATTTTACTAACTACCTAAAGACCAATAGAAAACTAAAAGCAAAGTTTTTTAGTAATTTCTTTCTGCTCTTTCTTAATCTGAAGAATAAATCAGAACTAAAGGTCGCATTTACATTCTAAGAAGTAGCCTACTTAAAATCAACTAAGACCAACAGAACAGTTTTTAAAAACTAACTAATTTTTCTCTAAGAGTTTGATTCAGAGTCGTTGTCAATATGTACACTCACTGTAGAAAAACATTAGACTTCGATATTATATATGTGGATTCTAACTGTCTGAATGTTGTGGTAATTCACGCAAAAATCTTCGAAATTCGGGAAGGTTTTCGGAGTTAACTTAAAAATAGTTGGGTTAGCATAAAATATTTCTTTAATTCTCGAAATTGTTGAATTTTGTTGAAGTTCCTTGACTTGAATATTAGGACAGTGCTTGCTGTTTGTTATAAACTGGCGGACATTCAGAAAAATTTAATGAAAATCCGGTTGGGAGTTATCGCTTATATTGTGAATATTGCAGTTAAAAAAATTGTAACGCTATCTCAAATCTGTCAGACAAATTAAACATTTCTGGATTTTTTTCAAAAAATTGCCTTTTTGGCAAAACAGACAAATGTTTTGAATTATATTTATAGATTTTATTTGCCTGCATATTGTGGTAAGACTGTAAAATCTTCAAAATTTTTAAAGGTTTTCAGAGTTAGCTTGCAAATAGTCTGATAAGCATATCCTTTCCTTAAAATTTACAATATTTCCTATTGTTCCAGGGCGTCTTTGCTTAAATTTTGCAACCAATTTAACTAACTACCTAAAGAACAATAGAAAACTGAAAGAAAAGTTTTTTAGTAGTTTCTTTACGCTCTTTCTTAATCTGAAGAATACATCAAAAGTAAAGGTCGCATTTACATTCTAAAAAGTAGCCTACTTAAAATCAACTAAGAAAAACAGAACAGTTTAAAAACTAACTAGTTTTTCTCTATGAGTTTGATTCAGAGTCGCTGGCAATATGAACGCTCACTGTAGAAAAACATTAGACTTCGATATTATATATGTGGATTCTAAATGTCTGGCGGACATTCAGAAAAATTTAATGAAAATCCGGTTGGGAGTTTCAGCTTATATTGTGAATATTGCGGTTGAAAAATTGTCACTTTTACACTCTTGAAAAATACGCTATCTCAAATCTGTTAGACAAATCAAACATTTCTGAATTTTTTTCAAAAAATTGCCTTTTTGGCAAAACAGATAAATGTTTTGAATTATATTTATAGATTTTATTTGCCTGCATATTGTGGTAAGACTGTAAAATCTTCAAAATTTTGAAAGGTTTTCAGAGTTAGCTTGCAAATAGTCTGATAAGCATATCCTTTCCTTAAAATTTACAATATTTCCTATTGTTCCAGGGCGTCTTTGCTTAAATTTTGCAACCAATTTAACTAACTACCTAAAGACCAATAGAACACTGAAAGAAAGGTTTTTTAGTAGTTTCTTTCTGCTCTTTTTCTTAATCTGAAGAATGCATCAAAAGTGAAGGTCGCATTCACATTCCAAAAAGTAGCCTACTTAAAATCAACTAAGACGAACAGAACAGTGTCGAAACTAACTAATTTTCTCTAAGAGTTTGACTCAGAGTTGCTGTCAATATGACCACTCACTGTAGAAAAACATTAAACTTCGATATTAAATATGTGGATTCTAACTGTCTGAATGTTGTGGTAATTCACGCAAAAATCTTCGAAATTCGGGAAGGTTTATAGTCTAAACTTAAAAATAGTTGGGTTAGCATAAACTATTTCTTTAATTATCGAAATTGTTGAATTTTGTTGGAGTTACTTTACTTGAGTATTAGTACAGTGCTTGCTATTTGTTGTAAACTGGCTGACATTCAGAAAAATTTAATGAAAATCCGGTTGGGAGTTATAGCTTATATTGTGAGTATTGCAGTTAAAAAACATTGTCACTTTTACACTCTTTAAAAATGCGCTATCTCAAATCTGTTAGACAAATTAAACATTTCTGGATTTTTTTTCAAAAAATTGCTTTTTTGGCAAAACAGATAAATGTTTTGAATCATATTTATAGATTTTATTTTCCTGCATATTGTGGTAAGACTGTAAAATCTTCAAAATTTTGGAAGGTTTTCAGAGTTAGCTTGCAAATAGTCTGATGAGCATATCCTTTCCTTAAAATTTACAATATTTCTTATTGTTCTCGGGCGTCTTCGCTTAAATTATGCAACCAATTTTACTAACAACCTAAAGACCAATAGAAAACTAAAAGCAAAGTTTTTTAGTATTTTCTTTCTGCTCTTTCTTAATCTGAAGAATTCATCAGAAGTAAAGGTCGCATTTACATTCTAAAAAGTAGCCTACTTAAAATCAACTAAGACAAGCAGAACAGGTTCGAAAACAGTTTCGAAACTAACTAATTTTTCTCTAAGAGTTTGACTCAGAGTCGCTGTCAATATGACCACTCACTGTTGAAAAACATTAAACTTCGATATTAAATATGTGGATTCTAACTGTCTGAATGTTGTGGTAATTCACGCAAAAATCTTTGAAATTCGGGAAGATTTTCAGAGTAAACTTAAAAATAGTTGGGTTAGCATAAAATATTTCTTTAATTATCGAAATTGTTGAATTTTGTTGGAGTTCCTTAACTTGAGTATTAGTACAGTGCCTGCTGTTTGTTATAAACTGGCTGACATTCAGAAAAAATTAATGAAAATCCGGTTGGGAGTTATAGCTTATATTGTGAATATTGCTGTTAAAAAATTTTCACTTTTAAACTCTTTAAAAATACCCTATCTCAAATCTGTTAGACAAATTAAACATTTCTGGATTTTTTTCAAAAAATTGCCTTTTTGGCATAACAGATAAATGTTTTGAATTATATTTATAGATTTTATTTGCCTGCATATTGTGGTAAGACTGTAAAATCTTCAAAATTTTGAAAGGTTTTCAGAGTTAGCTTGCAAATAGTCTGATAAGCATATCCTTTCCTTAAAATTTACAATATTTCCTATTGTTCCAGGGCGTCTTTGCTTAAATTTTGCAACCAATTTAACTAACTACCTAAAAACCAATAGAACACTGAAAGAAAGGTTTTTTAGTAGTTTCTTTCTGCTTTTTCTTAATCTGAAGAATGCATCAAAAGTGAAGGTCGCATTTACATTCTAAAAAGTAGCCTACTTAAAATCAACTATGACGAACAGAACAGTGTCGAAACTAACTAATTTTTCTCTAAGAGTTTGACTCAGAGTTGCTGTCAATATGACCACTCACTGTAGAAAAACATTAAACTTCGATATCTTTAATTATCGAAATTGTTGAATTTTGTTGGAGTTCCTTAGCTTGAGTATTAGTACAGTGCTTGCTGTTTGTTATAAACTGGCTGAAATTCAGAAAAAATTAATGAAAATCCGGTTGGGAGTTATAGCTTATATTGTGAATATTGCAGTTAAAAAAATTTTCACTTTTAAACTCTTTAAAAATACGCTATCTCAAATCTGTTAGACAAATTAAACATTTCTGGATTTTAAAAAATTAATGAAAATCCGGTTGGGAGTTATAGCTTATATTGTGAATATTGCAGTTAAAAAAATTTTCACTTTTAAACTCTTTAAAAATACGCTATCTCAAATCTGTTAGACAAATTAAACATTTCTGGATTTTTTTCAAAAAAATGCCTTTTTAGCAAAACAGATAAATGTTTTGAATTATATTTATAGATTTTATTTGCCTGCATATTGTGGTAAGACTGTAAAATCTTCAAAATTTTGAAAGGTTTTCAGAGTTAGCTTGCAAATAGTCTGATAAGCATATCCTTTCCTTAAAATTTACAATATTTCCTATTGTTCCAGGGCGCCTTTGCTTAAATTTTGCAACCAATTTAACTAACTACCTGAAGACCATTAGAAAACTGAAAGCAAAGTTTTTTAGTTGTTTCTTTCTGCTCTTTCTTAATCTGAAGAATGCATCAAAAGTAAAGGTCGCATTTACATTCTAAAAAGTAGCCTACTTAAAATCAACTAAGACAAAGAGAACAGTTTCGAAACTAAATATTTTTTCTCTAGGAGTTTGATTCAGAGTCGCTGTCAATACGAACACTCACTGTAGAAAAACATTAGACTCCGATATTATATATGTGGATTCTAACTGTCTGAATGTTGTGGTAACTCACGCAAAAATCTTCGAAATTCGGGAAGGTTTTCGGAGTTGACTTAAAAATAGTTGGGTTAGCATAAAATATTTCTTTAATTATCGAAATTGTTGAATTTTGTTGAAGTTCCTTGACTTGAATATTAGTACAATGCTTACAGTTTGTTATAAACTTGCGGACATTCAGAAAAATTTAATGAAAATCCGGTTGGGAGTTATAGCTTATATTGTGAATATTGCAGTTAAAAAAATTGTTACGCTATCTCAAATCTGTTAGACAAATTAAACATTTCTGGATTTTTTTTCAAAAAATTGCCTTTTTGGCAAATCAGATAAATGTTTTGAATTATATTTATAGATTTTATTTGCCTGCATATTGTGGTAAGACTGTAAAATCTTCAAAATTTTAGAAGGTTTTCAGAGTTAGCTTGCAAATAGTCTGATAAGCATATCCTTTCCTTAATATTTACAATATTTCCTATTGTTCCATGGCGTCTTTGCTTAAATTTTGCAACCAATTTAACTAACTACCTAAAGACCAATAGAAAACTAAAAGCAAAGTTTTTTAGTAATTTCTTTCTGCTCTATCTTAATCTGAAGAATACATCAAAAGTAAAGGTCGCATTTACATTCTAAAAAGTAGCCTACTAAAATCAAGTAAGACCAACAGAGCAGTTTAAAAACTAACTAATTTTTCTCTAAGAGTTTGATTCAGAGTCGTTGTCAATATGAACACTCACTGTAGAAAAACATTAGACTTCGATATAATATATGTGGATTCTAACTGTCTGAATGTTGTGGTAACTCACGCAAAAATCTTCGAAATTCGGGAAGATTTTCGGAGTTGACTTAAAAATAGTTGGGTTAACATAAACTATTTCTTTAATTATCGAAATTGTTGAATTATGTTGAAGTTCCTTGACTTGAATATTAGTACAGTGCTTGCTGCTTGTTATAAACTGGCGGACATTCAGAAAAATTTAATGAAAATCTGGTTGGGAGTTATAGTTTATATTGTGAATATTGCAGTTAAACAAATTGTCACTTTTACACTCTTTAAAAATACGCTATCTCAAACCTGTTAGACAAATTAAACATTTCTGAATTTTTTCAAAAAATTCCCTTTTTGGCAAAACAGATAAATGTTTTGAATTATATTTATAGAATTTATTTGCCTGCATATTGTGGTAAGACTGTAAAATCTTCAAAATTTTGGAAGGTTTTCAGAGTTAGCTTGCAAATAGTCTGATGAGCATATCCTTTTCTTAATATTTACAATATTTCATATTGTTCAAGGGCGTCTTCGCTTAAATTTTGCAACCAATTTTACTAACTACCTAAAAACCAATAGAAAACTAAAAGCAAAGTTTTTTTGTAGTTTCTTTCTGATCTTTCTCAATCTGAAGAATGCATCAAAAAAAGTAAAGGTCGCATTTACATTCTAAAAAGTAGCCTACTTAAAATCAACTAAGACAAAGAGAACAGTTTCGAAACTAACTATTTTTTCTCTAGGAGTTTGATTCAGAGTCGCTGTCAATACGAACACTCACTGTAGAAAAACATTAGACTTCGATATTATATATGTGGATTCTAACTGTCTGAATGTTGTGGTAACTCACGCAAAAATCTTCGAAATTCGGGAAGATTTTCGGAGTTGACTTAAAAATAGTTGGGTTAGCATAAAATATTTCTTTAATTATCGAAATTGTTGAATTTTGTTGAAGTTCCTTGACTTGAATATTAGTACAATACTTGCTGCTTGTTATAAACTGGCGGACATTCACAAAAATTTAATGAAAATCCGGTTGGGAGTTTAATATTGTTAATATTGCTGTTAAAAAAATTGTCACTTTTACAGTCTTGAAAAATAAGCTATCTCAAGTCTGTTAGACAAATTAAACATTTCTGGATTTTTTTCAAAAAATTGCCTTTTTGGCAAAACAGATAAAAAGTTTTGAATTATATTTTTGGATTTTATTTGCCTGCATATTGTGGTAAGACTGTAAAATCTTCAAAATTTTGGAAGGTTTTCCGAGTTAGCTTGAAAATAGTCCTTTTTGGCAAAACAGATAAATGTTTTGAATCATATTTATAGATTTTATTTTCCTGCATATTGTGGTAAGACTGTAAAATCTTCAAAATTTTGGAAGGTTTTCAGAGTTAGCTTGCAAATAGTCTGATGAGCAAATCCTTTCCTTAAAATTTACAATATTTCTTATTGTTCTCGGGCGACTTCGCTTAAATTTTGCAACCAATTTTACTAACAACCTAAAGACCAATAGAAAACTAAAAGCAAAGTTTTTTAGTAGTTTCTTTCTGCTCTTTCTTAATCTGAAGAATACATCAGAAGTAAAGGTCGCATTTACATTCTAAAAAGTAGCCTACTTAAAATCAACTAAGACAAGCAGAACAGGTTCGAAAACAGTTTCGAAACTAACTAATTTTTCTCTAAGAGTTTGACTCAGAGTCGCTGTCAATATGACCACTCTCTGTTGAAAAACATTAAACTTCGATATTAAATATATGGATTCTAACTGTCTGAATGTTGTGGTAATTCACGCAAAAATCTTCGAAATTTGGGAAGATTTTCAGAGTAAACTTAAAAATAGTTGGGTTAGCATAAAATATTTCTTTAATTATCGAAATTGTTGAATTTTGTTGGAGTTCCTTAACTTGAGTATTAGTACAGTGCTTGCTGTTTGTTATAAACTGGCTGACATTCAGAAAAAATTAATGAAAATCCGGTTGGGAGTTATAGCTTATATTGTGAATATTGCAGTTAAAAAAATTTTCACTTTTAAACTCTTTAAAAATACGCTATCTCAAATCTGTTAGACAAATTATACATTTCTGGATTTTTTTTCAAAAAAATGCCTTTTTAGCAAAACGGGTAAATGTTTTGAATTATATTTATAGATTTTATTTGCCTGCATATCGTGGTAAGACTGTAAAATCTTCAAAATTTTGGAAGGTTTTCAGAGTTAGCTTGCAAATAGTCTGATGAGCATATCCTTTCCTTAAAATTTACAATATTTCTTATTGTTCTAGGGCGTCTTCGCTTAAATTTTGCAACCAATTTTACTAACTACCTAAAGACCAATAGAAAACTAAAAGCAATGTTTTTTAGTAGTTTCTTTCTGCTCTTTCTTAATCTGAAGAATGCATCAAAAGTAAAGGTCGCATTTACATTCTAAAAAGTAGCCTACTTAAAATCAACTAAGAAAAACAGAACAGTTTAAAAACTAACTAATTTTTCTCTATGAGTTTGATTCAGAGTCGCTGGCAATATGAACACTCACTGTAGAAAAACATTAGACTTCGATATTATATATGTGGATTCTAAATGTCTGGCGGACATTCAGAAAAATTTGATAAAAATCCGGTTGGGAGTTTTAGCTTATATTGTGAATATTGCAGTTACGCTATCTCAAATCTGTTAGACAAATTAAACATTTCTGAATTTTTTTCAAAAAATTGCCTTTTTGGCAAAACAAATAAATGTTTTGAATTATATTTATAGATTTTATTTGCCTGCACATTGTGGTAAGACTGTAAAATCTTCAAAATTTTGAAAGGTTTTCAGAGTTAGCTTGCAAATAGTCTGATAAGCATATCCTTTCCTTAAAATTTACAATATTTCCTATTGTTCCAGGGCGCCTTTGCTTAAATTTTGCAACCAATTTAACTAACTACCTGAAGACCAATAGAAAACTAAAAGCAAAGTTTTTTAGTAGTTTCTTTCTGCTCTTTCTTAATCTGAAGAATACATCAGAAGTAAAGGTCGCATTTACATTCTAAGAAGTAGCCTACTTAAAATCAACTAATACCAACAGAACAGTTTAAAAACTAACTAATTTTTCTCTAAGAGTTTGATTCAGAGTCGTTGTCAATATGAACACTCACTGCAGAAAAACATTAGACTTCGATATTATATATGTGGATTCTAACTGTCTGAATGTTGTGGTAATTCACGCAAAAATCTTCGAAATTCGGGAAGATTTTCAGAGTAAACTTAAAAATAGTTGGGTTAGCATAAACTATTTCTTTAATTATCGAAATTGTTGAATTTTGTTGGAGTTCCCTAACTTGAGTATTAGTACAGTGCTTGCTGTTTGTTATAAACTGGCTGACATTCAGAAAAAATTAATGAAAATCCGGTTTGGAGTTATAGATTATATTGTGAATATTGCAGTTAAAAAAATTTTCACTTTTAAACTCTTTAAAAATACGCTATCTCAAATCTGTTAGACAAATTAAACATTTCTGGTTTTTTTTTCAAAAAAATGCCTTTTTAGCAAAACGGGTAAATGTTTTGAATTATATTTATAGATTTTATTTGCCTGCATATTGTGGTAAGACTGTAAAATCTTCAAAATTTTGGAAGGTTTTCAGAGTTAGCTTGCAAATAGTCTGATGAGCATATCCTTTCCTTAAAATTTACAATATTTCTTATTGTTCTAGGGCGTCTTCGCTTAAATTTTGCAACCAATTTTACTAACTACCTAAAGACCAATAGAAAACTAAAAGCAATGTTTTTTAGTAGTTTCTTTCTGCTCTTTCTTAATCTGAAGAATACATCAAAAGTAAAGGTCGCATTTACATTCTAAAAAGTAGCCTACTTAAAATCAACTAAGAAAAACAGAACAGTTTAAAAACTAACCAATTTTTCTCTATGAGTTTGATTCAGAGTCGCATGCAATATGAACACTCACTGTAGAAAAACATTAGACTTCGATATTATATATGTGGATTCTAAATGTCTGGCGGACATTCAGAAAAATTTGATGAAAATCCGGTTGGGAGTTTTAGCTTATATTGTGAATATTGCAGTTACGCTATCACAAATCTGTTAGACAAATTAAACATTTCTGAATTTTTTTCAAAAAATTGCCTTTTTGGCAAAACAGATAAATGTTTTGAATTATATTTATAGACTTTATTTGCCTGCATATTGTGGTAAGACTGTAAAATCTTCAAAATTTTGAAAGGTTTTCAGAGTTAGCTTGCAAATAGTCTGATAAGCATATCCTTTCCTTAAAATTTACAATATTTCCTATTGTTCCAGGGCGCCTTTGCTTAAATTTTGCAACCAATTTAACTAACTACCTGAAGACCAATAGAAAACTAAAAGCAAAGTTTTTTAGTAGTTTCTTTCTGCTCTTTCTTAATCTGAAGAATACATCAGAAGTAAAGGTCGCATTTACATTCTAAGAAGTAGCCTACTTAAAATCAACTAATACCAACAGAACAGTTTAAAAACTAACTAATTTTTCTCTAAGAGTTTGATTCAGAGTCGTTGTCAATATGAACACTCACTGCAGAAAAACATTAGACTTCGATATTATATATGTGGATTCTAACTGTCTGAATGTTGTGGTAATTCACGCAAAAATCTTCGAAATTCGGGAAGATTTTCAGAGTAAACTTAAAAATAGTTGGGTTAGCATAAACTATTTCTTTAATTATCGAAATTGTTGAATTTTGTTGAAGTTCCTTAATTTGAATATCAGTACAGTGCTTGATGTTTGTTATAAACTGGCGGACATTCAGAAAAATTTAATGAAAATCCGGTTGGGAGTTATAGCTTATATTGTGAATATTGCAGTTAAAAAAATTGTCACTTTTAAACTCTTTAAAAATACGCTTTCTCAAATCTGTTGGACAAATTAAACATTTCTGGATTTTTTTTCAAAAAAATGCCTTTTTGGCAAAACAGATGTTTTGAATTATATTTATAGATTTTATTTGCCTGCATATTGTGGTAAGACTGTAAAATCTTCAAAATTTTGGAAGGTTTTCAGAGTTAGCTTGCAAATAGTCTGATGAGGATATCCTTTCCTTAAAATTTACAATATTTCTTATTGTTCAAGGGCGTCTTCGCTTAAATTTTGCAACCAATTTTACTAACTACCTAAAGACCAATAGAAAACTAAAAGCAAAGTTTTTTAGTAGTTTCTTTCTGCTCTTTCTTAATCTGAAGAATATATCAAAAGTAAAGATCGCATTTACATCCTGAAAAGTAGCCTGCTTAAAATCAACTAAGAAAAACAGAACAGTTTAAAAACTAACTAGTTTTTCTCTATGAGTTTGATTCAGAGTCGCTGGCAATATGAACGCTCACTGTAGAAAAACATTAGACTTCGATATTATATATGTGGATTCTAAATGTCTGGCGGACATTCAGAAAAATTTAATGAAAATCCGGTTGGGAGTTTTAGCTTATATTGTGAATATTGCAGTTGAAAAATTGTCACTTTTACACTCTTGAAAAATACGCTATCTCAAATCTGTTAGACAAATTAATCATTTCTGGATTTTTTTCAAAAAATTGCCTTTTTGGCAAAACAGATAAATGTTTTGAATTATATTTATAGATTTTATTTGCCTGCATATTGTGGTAAGACTGTAAAATCTTCAAAATTTTGAAAGGTTTTCAGAGTTAGCTTGCAAATAGTCTGATAAGCATATCCTTTCCTTAAAATTTACAATATTTCCTATTGTTCCAGGGCGTCTTTGCTTAAATTTTGCAAGCAATTTAACTAACTACCTAAAGACCAATAGAACACTGAAAGAAAGGTTTTTTAGTAGTTTCTTTCTGCTCTTTCTTAATCTGAAGAATGCATCAAAAGTGAAGGTCGCATTTACATTCTAAAAAGTAGCCTACTTAAAATCAACTAAGACAAGCAGAACAGTTTCGAAAACAGTTTTACACTTTTACACTCTTGCAAAATGCGCTATCTCAAATCTGTTAGACAAATTAAACATTTCTGGATTTTTTTCAAAAAATTGCCTTTTTGGCAAAACAGATAAATGTTTTGAATTATATTTATAGATTTTATTTGCCTGCATATTGTGGTAAGACTGTAAAATCTTCAAAATTTTGAAAGGTTTTCAGAGTTAGCTTGCAAATAGTCTGATAAGCATATCCTTTCCTTAAAATTTACAATATTTCCTATTGTTCCAGGGCGTCTTTGCTTAAATTTTGCAATCAATTTAACTAACTACCTAAAGACCAATAGAACACTGAAAGAAAGGTTTCTTAGTAGTTTCTTTCTGCTCTTTCTTAATCTGAAGAATGCATCAAAAGTGTAGGTCGCATTTACATTCTAAAAAGTAACCTACTTAAAATCAACTAAGACGAACAGAACAGTGTCGAAACTAACTAATTTTTCTCTAAGAGTTTGACTCAGAGTTGCTGTCAATATGACCACTCACTGTAGAAAAACATTAAACTTCGATATCTTTAATTATCGAAATTGTTGAATTTTGTTGGAGTTCCTTAACTTGAGTATTAGTACAGTGCTTGCTGTTTGTTATAAACTGGCTGAAATTCAGAAAAAATTAATGAAAATCCGGTTGGAAGTTATAGCTTATATTGTGAATATTGCAGTTAAAAAAATTTTCACTTTTAAACTCTTTAAAAATACGCTATCTCAAATCTGTTAGACAAATTAAACATTTCTGGATTTTTTTTCAAAAAAATGCCTTTTTAGCAAAACAGGTAAATGTTTTGATTCTAACTGTCTGAATGTTGTGGTAATTCACGCAAAAATCTTCGAAATTCGGGAAGGTTTTCAGACTAAACTTAAAAATAGTTGGGTTAGCATAAACTATTTCTTTAATTATCGAAATTGTTGAATTTTGTTGGAGTTACTTTACTTGAGTATTAGCACAGTGCTTGCTATTTGTTATAAACTGGCTGACATTCAGAAAAATTTAATGAAAATCCGGTTGGGAGTTATAGCTTATATTGTGAGTATTGCAGTTAAAGAAATTGTCACTTTTACACTCTTTAAAAATGCGCTATCTCAAATCTGTTAGACAAATTAAACATTTCTGGATTTTTTTTCAAAAAATTGCCTTTTTGGCAAAACAGATAAATGTTTTGAATCATATTTATAGATTTTATTTTTCTGCATATTGTGGTAAGACTGTAAAATCTTCAAAATTTTGGAAGGTTTTCAGAGTTAGCTTGCAAATAGTCTGATGAGCAAATCCTTTCCTTAAAATTTACAATATTTCTTATTGTTCTCGGGCGACTTCGCTTAAATTTTGCAACCAATTTTACTAACAACCTAAAGACCAATAGAAAACTAAAAGCAAAGTTTTTTAGTAGTTTCTTTCTGCTCTTTCTTAATCTGAAGAATACATCAGAAGTAAAGGTCGCATTTACATTCTAAAAAGTAACCTACTTAAAATCAACTAAGACAAGCAGAACAGGTTCGAAAACAGTTTCGAAACTAACTAATTTTTCTCTAAGAGTTTGACTCAGAGTCGCTGTCAATATGACCACTCTCTGTTGAAAAACATTAAACTTCGATATTAAATATGTGGATTCTAACTGTCTGAATGTTGTGGTAATTCACGCAAAAATCTTCGAAATTTGGGAAGATTTTCAGAGTAAACTTAAAAATAGTTGGGTTAGCATAAAATATTTCTTTAATTATCAAAATTGTTGAATTTTGTTGGAGTTCCTTAACTTGAGTATTAGTACAGTGCTTGCTGTTTGTTATAAACTGGCTGACATTCAGAAAAAATTAATGAAAATCCGGTTGGGAGTTATAGCTTATATTGTGAATATTGCAGTTAAAAAAATTTTTACTTTTAAACTCTTTAAAAATACGCTATCTCAAATCTGTTAGACAAATTAAACATTTCTGGATTTTTTTTCAAAAAAATGCCTTTTTAGCAAAACGGGTAAATGTTTTGAATTATATTTATAGATTTTATTTGCCTGCATATTGTGGTAAGACTGTAAAATCTTCAAAATTTTGGAAGGTTTTCAGAGTTAGCTTGCAAATAGTCTGATGAGCATATCCTTTCCTTAAAATTTACAATATTTCTTATTTTTCTAGGGCGTCTTCGCTTAAATTTTGCAACCAATTTTACTAACTACCTAAAGACCAATAGAAAACTAAAAGCAATGTTTTTTAGTAGTTTCTTTCTGCTCTTTCTTAATCTGAAGAATGCATCAAAAGTAAAGGTCGCATTTACATTCTAAAAAGTAGCCTACTTAAAATCAACTAAGAAAAACAGAACAGTTTAAAAACTAACTAATTTTTCTCTATGAGTTTGATCTAGAGTCGCCGTCAATATGAACACTCACTGTAGAAAAACATTAAAGTTCGATATTAAATATGTGGATTCTAACTGTCTGAATGTTGTGGTAATTCACGCAAAAATCTTCGAAATTCGGGAAGGTTTTCACAGTAAACTTAAAAATAGTTGGGTTAGCTTAAACTATTTCTTTAATTATCGAAATTGTTGAATTTTGTTGATGTTCCTTGACTTGAATATTAGTACAGTGCTTGCTGCTTGTTATAAACTTGCGGACATTCAGAAAAATTTAATGAAAATCCGGTTGGGAGTTTTAGCTTATATTGTGAATATTGCAGTTAAAAAAATTGTCACTTTTAAACTCTTTAAAAATACGCTATCTCAAATCTGTTAGACAAATTAAACATTTCTGGATTTTTTTTCAAAAAAATGCCTTTTTGGCAAAACAGATAAATGTCTTGAATTATATTTATAGATTTTATTTGCCTGCATATTGTGGTAAGACTGTAAAATCTTCAAAATTTTGGAAGGTTTTCAGAGTTAGCTTGCAAATAGTCTGATGAGCATATCCTTTCCTTAAAATTTACAATATTTCTTATTGTTCTATGGCGTCTTCGCTTAAATTTTGCAACCAATTTTACTAACTACCTAAAGACCAATAGAAAACTAAAAGCAATGTTTTTTAGTAGTTTCTTTCTGCTCTTTCTTAATCTGAAGAATACATCAAAAGTAAAGGTCGCATTTACATTCTAAAAAGTAGCCTACTTAAAATCAACTAAGAAAAACAGAACAGTTTAAAAACTAACTAATTTTTCTCTATGAGTTTGATTCAGAGTCGCTGGCAATATGAACACTCACTGCAGAAAAACATTAGACTTCAATATTATATATGTGGATTCTAACTGTCTGAATGTTGTGGTAATTCACGCAAAAATCTTCGAAATTCGGGAAGGTTTTCGGAGTTAACTTAAAAATAGTTGGGTTAGCATAAACTATTTCTTTAATTACCGAAATTGTTGAAATTTGTTGAAGTTCCTTGACTTTAGTACAGTGCTTGCTGCTTGTTATAAACTGGCGGACATTCAGAAAAATTTAATGAAAATCCGGTTGGGATTTATATCTTATATTGTGAATATTGCACTTAAAAAAATTGTCACTATCTCAAATCTGTTAGACAAATTAAACATTTCTGGATTTTTTCAAAATTTTGCCTTTTTGGCAAATCAGACAAATGTTTTGAATTATTATTATAGATTTTAGTTTCCTGCATATTGTGGTAAGACTGTAAAATCTTCAAAATTTTGGAGGATTTTCAGAGTTAGCTTGCAAATAGTCTGATGAGCATATCCTTTCCTTAAAATTTACAATATTTCTTATTGTTCTAGGGCGTCTTCTCTTAAATTTTGCAACCAATTTTACCAACTACCTAAAGACCAATAGAAAACTAAAAGCAAAGTTTTTTAGTAGTTTCTTTCTGCTCTTTCTTAATCTGAAGAATACATAAGAAGTAAAGGTCGCATTTACATTCTAAAAAGTAGCCTACTTAAAATCAACTAAGAAAAACAGAACAGCTTAAAAACTAACTAATTTTTCTCTATGAGTTTGATCTAGAGTCGCCGTCAATATGAACACTCACTGTAGAAAAACATTAAAGTTCGATATTAAATATGTGGATTCTAACTGTCTGAATGTTGTGGTAATTCACGCAAAAATCTTCGAAATTCGGGAAGATTTTCAGAGTAAACTTAAAAATAGTTGGGTTAGCATACAATATTTCTTTAATTATCGAAATTGTTGAATTTTGTTGTAGTTCCTTAACTTGAGTATTAGTACAGTGCTTGCTGTTTGTTATAAACTATCTGACATTCAAAAAAAAATAATGAAAATCCGGTCGGGAGTTATAGCTTATATTGTGAATATTGCAGTTAAAAAAATTGTCACTTTTAAACTCTTTAAAAATACGCTATCTCAAATCTGTTAGACAAATTAAACATTTCTGGATTTTTTTTCAAAAAAATGCCTTTTTGGCAAAACAGATAAATGTTTTGAATTATATTTATAGATTTTATTTGCCTGCATATTGTGGTAAGACTGTAAAATCTTCAAAATTTTGGAAGGTTTTCAGAGTTAGCTTGCAAATAGTCTGATGAGCATATCCTTTCCTTAAAATTTACAATATTTCTTATTGTTCTAGGGCGTCTTCGCTTAAATTTTGCAACCAATTTTACTAACTACCTAAAGACCAATAGAAAACTAAAAGCAAAGTTTTTTAGTGGTTTCTTTCTGCTTTTTCTTAATCTGAAGAATAAATCAGAAGTAAAGGTCGCATTTACATTCTAAGAAGTAGCCTACTTAAAATCAACTAAGACCAACAGAACAGTTTAAAAACTAACTAATTTTTCTCTAAGAGTTTGATTCAGAGTCGTTGTCAATATGAACACTCACTGCAGAAAAACATTAGACTTCGATATTATATATGTGGATTCTAACTGTCTGAATGTTGTGGTAATTCACGCAAAAATCTTCGAAATTCGGGAAGGTTTTCGGAGTTAACTTGAAAATAGTTGGGTTAGCATAAACTATTTCTTTAATTATCGAAATTGTTGAATTTTGTTGAAGTTCCCTTGACTTGAATATTAGTACAGTGCTTGCTGCTTGTTATAAACTTGCGGACATTCAGAAAAATTTAATGAAAATCCGGTTGGGAGTTTTAGCTTATATTGTGAATATTGCAGTTAAAAAAATTGTCACTTTTAAACTCTTCAAAAATACGCTATCTCAAATCTGTTAGACAAATTAAACATTTCTGGATTTTTTTTCAAAAAAATGCCTTTTTGGCAAAACAGATAAATGTTTTGAATTATATTTATAGATTTTATTTGCCTGCATATTGTGGTAAGACTGTAAAATCTTCAAAATTTTGGAAGGTTTTCAGAGTTAGCTTGCAAATAGTCTGATGAGCATATCCTTTCCTTAAAATTTACAATATTTCTTACTGTTCTAGGGCGTCTTCGCTTAAATTTTGCAACCAATTTTACTAACTACCTAAAGACCAATAGAAAACTAAAAGCAAAGTTTTTTAGTGGTTTCTTTCTGCTTTTTCTTAATCTGAAGAATAAATCAGAAGTAAAGGTCGCATTTACATTCTAAAAAGTAGCCTACTTAAAATCAAATAAGAAAAACAGAACAGTTTAAAAACTAACTAATTTTTCTCTATGAGTTTGATCTAGAGTCGCCGTCAATATGAACACTCACTGTAGAAAAACATTAAAGTTCGATATTAAATATGTGGATTCTAACTGTCTGAATGTTGAGGTAATTCACGCAAAAATCTTCGAAATTCGGGAAGGTTTTCGGAGTTAACTTGAAAATAGTTGGGTTAGCATAAACTATTTCTTTAATTATCGAAATTGTTGAATTTTGTTGAAGTTCCCTTGACTTGAATATTAGTACAGTGCTTGCCGCTTGTTATAAACTGGCGAACATTCAGAAAAATTTAATGAAAATCCGGTTGGGAGTTTTATATTGTGAATATTGCAGTTAAAAAAATTGTCACTTTTACAGTCTTGAAAAATAAGCTATCTCAAGTCTGTTAGACAAATTAAACATTTCTGGATTTTTTTCAAAAAATTGCCCTTTTGGCAAAACAGATAAATGTTTTGAATTATATTTATAGATTTTGTTTGCCTGCATATTGTGGTAAGACTGTAAAATCTTCAAAATTTTGGAAGATTTTCAGAGTTAGCTTGCAAATAATCTGATGAGCATATCCTTTCCTTAAAATTTACAATATTTCTTATTGTTCTGGAGCGTCTTCTCTTAAATTTTGCAACCAATTTTACTAACTACCTAAAGACCAATAGAAAACTAAAAGCAAAGTTTTTTAGTAGTTTCTTTCTGCTCTTTCTTAATCTGAAGAATACATCAGAAGTAAAGGTCGCATTTACATTCTAAAAAGTAGCCTACTTAAAATCAACCAAGAAAAACAGAACAGTTTAAAAACTAACTAATTTTTCTCTATGAGTTTGATCTAGAGTCGCCGTCAATATGAACACTCACTGTAGAAAAACATTAAAGTTCGATATTAAATATGTGGATTCTAACTGTCTGAATGTTGAGGTAATTCACGCAAAAATCTTCGAAATTCGGGAAGGTTTTCAGAGTAAACTTAAAAATAGTTGGGTTAGCTTAAACTATTTCTTTAATTATCGAAATTGTTGAATTTTGTTGAAGTTCCTTGACTTGAATATTAGTACAGTGCTTGCTGCTTGTTATAAACTTGCGGACATTCAGAAAAATTTAATGAAAATTCGGTTGGGAGTTTTAGCTTATATTGTGAATATTGCAGTTAAAAAAATTGTCACTTTTACACTCTTGAAAAATACGCTATCTCAAATCTGTTAGACAAATTAAACATTTCTGGATTTTTTTCAAAATATTGCCTTTTTGGCAAATCAGATAAATGTTTTGAATTATTATTATAGATTTTATTTGCCTGCATATTGTGGTAAGACTGTAAAATCTTCAAAATTTTGGAAGATTTTCAGAGTTAGCTTGCAAATAGTCTGATGAGCATATCCTTTCCTTAAAATTTATAATATTTCTTATTGTTCTAGGGCGTCTTCTCTTAAATTTTGCAACCAATTTTACTAACTACCTAAAGACCAATAGAAAACTAAAAGCAAAGTTTTTTAGTAGTTTCTTTCTGCTCTTTCTTAATCTGAAGAATTCATAAGAAGTAAAGGTCGCATTTACATTCTAAAAAGTAGCCTACTTAAAATCAAATAAGAAAAACAGAACAGTTTAAAAACTAACTAATTTTTCTCTATGAGTTTGATCTAGAGTCGCCGTCAATATGAACACTCACTGTAGAAAAACATTAAAGTTCGATATTAAATATGTGGATTCTAACTGTCTGAATGCTGTGGTAATTCACGCAAAAATCTTCGAAATTCGGGAAGATTTTCAGAGTAAACTTAAAAATAGTTGGGTTAGCATAAAATATTTCTTTAATTATCGAAATTGTTGAATTTTGTTGTAGTTCCTTAACTTGAGTATTAGTACAGTGCTTGCTGTTTGTTATAAACTGGCTGACATTCAAAAAAAATTAATGAAAATCCGGTTGGGAGTTATAGCTTATATTGTGAGAGTTATAGCTTATATTGTGAATATTGCAGTTAAAAAAATTGTCACTTTTAAACTCTTTAAAAATACGCTATCTCAAATCTGTTAGACAAATTAAACATTTCTGGATTTTTTTTCAAAAAAATGCCTTTTTGGCAAAACAGATAAATGTTTTGAATTATATTTATAGATTTTATTTGCCTGCATATTGTGGTAAGACTGTAAAATCTTCAAAATTTTGGAAGGTTTTCAGAGTTAGCTTGCAAATAGTCTGATGAGCATATCCTTTCCTTAAAATTTACAATATTTCTTATTGTTCTAGGGCGTCTTCGCTTAAATTTTGCAACCAATTTTACTAACTACCTAAAGACCAATAGAAAACTAAAAGCAAAGTTTATTAGTAGTTTCTTTCTGCTTTTTCTTACTCTGAAGAATAAATCAGAAGTAAAGGTCGCATTTACATTCTAAGAAGTAGCCTACTTTAAATCAACTAAGAAAAACAGAACAGTTTAAAAACTAACTAATTTTTCTCTATGAGTTTGATCTAGAGTCGCCGTCAATATGAACACTCACTGTAGAAAAACATTAAAGTTCGATATTAAATATGTGGATTCTAACTGTCTGAATGTTGTGGTAATTCACGCAAAAATCTTCGAAATTCGGGAAGGTTTTCAGAGTAAACTTAAAAATAGTTGGGTTAGCTTAAACTATTTCTTTAATTATCGAAATTGTTGAATTTTGTTGAAGTTCCTTGACTTGAATATTAGTACAGTGCTTGCTGCTTGTTATAAACTTGCGGACATTCAGAAAAATTTAATGAAAATCCGGTTGGGAGTTTTAGCTTATATTGTGAATATTGCAGTTAAAAAAATTGTCACTTTTAAACTCAAAAATACGCTATCTCAAATCTGTTAGACAAATTAAACATTTCTGGATTTTTTTCAAAATATTGCCTTTTTGGCAAATCAGATAAATGTTTTGAATTATTATTATAGATTTTATTTGCCTGCATATTGTGGTAAGACTGTAAAATCTTCAAAATTTTGGAAGATTTTCAGAGTTAGCTTGCAAATAGTCTGATGAGCATATCCTTTCCTTAAAATTTATAATATTTCTTATTGTTCTAGGGCGTCTTCTCTTAAATTTTGCAACCAATTTTACTAACTACCTAAAGACCAATAAAAAACTAAAAGCAAAGTTTTTTAGTAGTTTCTTTCTGCTCTTTCTTAATCTGAAGAATTCATAAGAAGTAAAGGTCGCATTTACATTCTAAAAAGTAGCCTACTTAAAATCAACTAAGAAAAACAGAACAGTTTAAAAACTAACTAATTTTTCTCTATGAGTTTGATCTAGAGTCGCCGTCAATATGAACACTCACTGTAGAAAAACATTAAAGTTCGATATTAAATATGTGGATTCTAACTGTCTGAATGTTGTGGTAATTCACGCAAAAATCTTCGAAATTCGGGAAGATTTTCAGAGTAAACTTAAAAATAGTTGGGTTAGCATAAAATATTTCTTTAATTATCGAAATTGTTGAATTTTGTTGAAGTTCCTTGACTTGAATATCAGTACAGTGCTTGCTGCTTGTTATAAACTGGCGGACATTCAGAAAAATTAAATGAAAATCCGGTTGGGAGTTATAGCTTATAATGTGAATATTGCAGTTAAAAAATTGTCACTTTTACACTCTTGAAAAATAAGCTATCTCAAATCTGTTAGACAAATTAAACATTTCTGGATTTTTTTTCAAAAAATTGCCTTTTTGGCAAAACAGATAAATGTTTTGAATTATATTTATAGATTTTATTTGCCTGCATATTGTGGTAAGACTATAAAATCTTCAAAATTTTTAAAGGTTTTCAGAGTTAGCTTGCAAATAGTCTGATAAGCAGGGTGATCCTCTCTAAAAAGTGGGAATATAAAAAAAACACAACGGTATTTGAAAATGCTACATTAATGGCGTCGCTGCACAGTTCCTACATCCATGTTTTTTTTCCTTTTCGTTTTCATTGGGTTTCTATGAAGTGTGTATAACTGATGAGTTGTTAAGGAATTACCCCCTCAAACGTCATTGCTAATTATTATCCGTACAACAAATACTGTTATGTTGTCAAGATGTCTCCTTTTCACTAGTGGAATGATAGCTTGATATTTGACTACGTCTATTTTTATCGCTGACTTTATTAAAACATCGATTGGTTAAAACGGATATTTAAACAACTCGCGCTGTATTGTTGATCTGGAGAACGTTATATGTAAAAAGCGTTGTTTGTCTGACTTTGGACTCTAGAAGTATTGAAGCTTTTTGAAATATACACAGACATTACATAATATCTGGCATTTGCATGAGGGTTGCTTCGCTTTAAATTTCTATTTTGTTTTATGCAAATGTAGAGTTTCGCGTACAAAAACAAAGATTGAAAATTTTATCGAAAATTATCATTTAATTCCAATTTTTACAAGTAACAAATGTTACAAGTATTCTAAAATACACCAGGAAGATTCTTTCAAAAACTGTGTTGGCCGATTTTTATTAATCACTTCGTGAGGTTTCAACATACCTGTCATACGTCGTACTATCTTATTTAGCAGGACTGTATCCATCACGAATTATAACTCGTAATTGAATCGGTTTGTTCTCTATCGCCTATAGCTGAGTTGGCAGAGCACCTGCCTCTTAAGCAGGAGGTCCCGAGTTCAAGTCTCGTTAGGCGACCTGGTTTTTACTATTCAGTGACGGTGTTCATGACGTCATCGTCTCAATTTTAAGCGCTCTAATGACGTCATATTTCCAATATTATGGGATAGCCACGTTCGGCAATGATCAATTCATCGAAATATGGCCATTGTAGAAGTGTGGTAAAACCTAGGAATCATTGCTTTTGTGAAAGATATCTGTTAGTCCTTTTGATTTATGTTGCTCACATCCTGAACAGTTCGTACGCCCCTGGGTGTAAAAACTTGGGTAGGCTAAGCCAAACAGTAAATGATCATATTTTCCCAATAATTGAAACACTGTCCGTCTATAAGTAGCCGCTGCTACAGGGCCTTGGGCAGGGTGATCCTCTTTAAAAAGTGGGTATATTAAAAAAAACGTAAAGGTATTTGAAAATGCTACATTAATGGCGTCGCTGCACAGTTCCTACATCCATGTTTTTTTTTCCTTTTCGTTTTCATTGGGTTTCTATGAAGTGTGTATAACTGATGAGTTGTTAAGGAATTACCCCCTCAAACGTCATTGCTAATTATTATCCGTACAACAAATACTGTTATGTTGTCAAGGTGTCTCCTTTCCACTGGTGGAATGATAGCTTGATATTTAACTACGTCTATTTTTATCGCTGACTTTATTAAAACATCGATTGGTTAAAACGGATATTTAAACAACTCGCGCTGTATTGTTTAAAACGGATATTTAAACAGCGATTGGTTAAAACGGAATTTAAACTCGCGCTGTATTGTTGATCTGGAGAACGTTATATGTAAAAAGCGTTGTTTGTCTGACTTTGGACTCTAGAAGTATTGAAGCTTTTTGAAATATACACAGACATTAAATAATATCTGGCATTTGCATGAGGGTTGCTTCGCTTTAAATTTCTATTTTGTTTTATGCAAATGTAGAGTTTCGCGTACAAAAACAAAGATGAAAATTTTATCGAAAATTATCATTTTATTCCAATTTTTACAAGTAACAAATGTTACAAGTAGTCTAAAATACACCAAGAAGATTCTTTCAAAAACTGTGTTGGCCGATTTTTATTAATCACTTCGTGAGGTTTCAACATACCTGTCATACGTCGTACTATCTTATTTAGCAGAACTGAATCCATCACGAATTATAACTCGTAATTGAATCGGTTTGTTCTCTATCGCCTGTAGCTCAGTTGGCAGAGCACCTGCCTCTTAAGCAGGAGGTCCCGAGTTCAATTCTCGTTAGGCGACCTGGTTTTTACTATTCAGTGATGGTGTTCATGACGTCATCGTCTCAATTTTAAGCGCTCTAATGACGTCATATTTCCAATATTATGGGATAGCCACGTTCGGCAATGATCAATTCATCGAAATATGGCCATTGCAGAAGTGTGGTAAAACCTAGGAATCATTGCTTTTGTGAAAGATATCTGTTAGTCCTTTTGATTTATGTTGCTCACATCCTGAACAGTTCGTACGCCCCTGGGTGTAATAACTTGGGTAGGCTAAGCCAAACAGTAAATGATCATATTTTCCCAATAATTGAAACACTGTCCGTCTATAAGTAGCCGCTGCTACAGGGCCTTGGGCAGGGTGATCCTCTTTAAAAAGTGGGTATATTAAAAAAAACGTAAAGGTATTTGAAAATGCTACATTAATGGCGTCGCTGCACAGTTCCTACATCCATGTTTTTTTTCCTTTTCGTTTTCATTGGGTTTCTATGAAGTGTGTATAACTGATGAGTTGTTGGAATGATAGCTTGATATTTAACTACGTCTATTTTTATCGCTGACTTTATTAAAACATCGATTGGTTAAAACGGATATTTAAACAACTCGCGCTGTATTGTTGATCTGGAGAACGTTATATGTAAAATAAAACAGCGATTGGTTAAAACGGATATTTAAACAACTCGCGCTGTATTGTTGATCTGGAGAACGTTATATGTAAAAAGCGTTGTTTGTCTGACTTTGGACTCTAGAAGTATTGAAGCTTTTTGAAATATACACCGACATTAAATAATATCTGGCATTTGCATGAGGGTTGCTTCGCTTTAAATTTCTATTTTGTTTTATGCAAATGTAGAGTTTCGCGTACAAAAACAAAGATGAAAATTTTATCGAAAATTATCATTTTATTCCAATTTTTACAAGTAACAAATGTTACAAGTAGTCTAAAATACACCAAGAAGATTCTTTCAAAAACTGTGTTGGCCGATTTTTATTAATCACTTCGTGAGGTTTCAACATACCTGTCATACGTCGTACTATCTTATTCAGCAGAACTGAATCCATCACGAATTATAACTCGTAATTGAATCGGTTTGTTCTCTATCGCCTGTAGCTCAGTTGGCAGAGCACCTGCCTCTTAAGCAGGAGGTCCCGAGTTCAATTCTCGTTAGGCGACCTGGTTTTTACTATTCAGTGATGGTGTTCATGACGTCATCGTCTCAATTTTAAGCGCTCTAATGACGTCATATTTCCAATATTATGGGATAGCCACGTTCGGCAATGATCAATTCATCGAAATATGGCCATTGCAGAAGTGTGGTAAAATCTAGGAATCATTGCTTTTGTGAAAGATATCTGTTAGTCCTTTTGATTTATGTTGCTCACATCCTGAACAGTTCGTACGCCCCTGGGTGTAATAACTTGGGTAGGCTAAGCCAAACAGTAAATGATCATATTTTCCCAATAATTGAAACACTGTCCGTCTATAAGTAGCCGCTGCTACAGGGCCTTGGGCAGGGTGATCCTCTTTAAAAAGTGGGTATATTAAAAAAAACGTAAAGGTATTTGAAAATGCTACATTAATGGCGTCGCTGCACAGTTCCTACATCCATGTTTTTTTTCCTTTTCGTTTTCATTGGGTTTCTATGAAGTGTGTATAACTGATGAGTTGTTGGAATGATAGCTTGATATTTAACTACGTCTATTTTTATCGCTGACTTTATTAAAACATCGATTGGTTAAAACGGATATTTAAACAACTCGCGCTGTATTGTTGATCTGGAGAACGTTATATGTAAAATAAAACAGCGATTGGTTAAAACGGATATTTAAACAACTCGCGCTGTATTGTTGATCTGGAGAACGTTATATGTAAAAAGCGTTGTTTGTCTGACTTTGGACTCTAGAAGTATTGAAGCTTTTTGAAATATACACAGACATTAAATAATATCTGGCATTTGCATGAGGGTTGCTTCGCTTTAAATTTCTATTTTGTTTTATGCAAATGTAGAGTTTCGCGTACAAAAAAAAAGATTGAAAATTTTATCGAAAATTATCATTTTATTCCAATTTTTACAAGTAACAAATGTTACAAGTAGTCTAAAATACACCAAGAAGATTCTTTCAAAAACTGTGTTGGCCGATTTTTATTAATCACTTCGTGAGGTTTCAACATACCAGTCATACGTCGTACTATCTTATTTAGCAGAACTGTATCCATCACGAATTATAACTCGTAATTGAATCGGTGCTCAGTTGGCAGAACACCTGCCTCTTAAGCAGGAGGTCCCGAGTTCAAGTCTCGTTAGGCGACCTGGTTTTTACTATTCAGTGACGGTGTTCATGACGTCATCGTCTTAATTTTAAGCGCTCTGATGACGTCATATTTCCAATATTATGGGGATAGCCACGTTCGGCAATGATCAATTCATCGAAATATGGCAATTGTAGAAGTGTGGTAAAACCTACGAATCATTGCTTTTGTGAAAGATATCTGTTAGTCCTTTTGATTTATGTTGCTCACATCCTGAACAGTTCGTACGCCCCTGGGTGTAATAACTTGGGTAGGCTAAGCCAAACAGTAAATGATCATGTTTTCCCAATAATTGAAACACTGTCCGTCTATAAGTAGCCGCTGCTACAGGGCCTTGGGCAGGGTGATCCTCTCTAAAAAGTGGGTATATTAAAAAAAACATAAAGGTATTTGAAAATGCTATATTAATGGCGTCGCTGCACATTTCCTACATCCATGTTTTTTTTTTCCTTTTCGTTTTCATTGGGTTTCTATGGAGTGTGTATAACTAATGAGTTGTTAAGGAATTACCCCCTCAAACGTCATTGCTAATTATTATCCGTACAACAAATACTGTTATGTTGTCAAGGTGTCTCCTTTTCACTGGTGGAATGATAGCTTGATATTTAACTACGTCTATTTTTATCGCTGACTTTATTAAAACACCGATTCGTTAAAACGGATATTTAAACAACTCGCGGTGTATTGTTTATCTGGAGAACGTTATATGTAAAATAAAACAGCGATTGGTTAAAACGGATATTTAAACAACTCGCGCTGTATTGTTGATCTGGAGAACGTTATATGTAAAAAGCGTTGTTTGTCTGACTTTGGACTCTAGAAGTATTGAAGCTTTTTGAAATATACACAGACAATAAATAATATCT
Organism: Styela plicata; assembly: GCA_963675895.2. Classification (NCBI taxonomy): domain Eukaryota; kingdom Metazoa; phylum Chordata; class Ascidiacea; order Stolidobranchia; family Styelidae; genus Styela; species Styela plicata. Next base: position 23,367,040 of record OZ023143.1, on the reverse strand, counting down.
GGCATTTGCATGAGGGTTGCTTCGCTTTAAATTTCTATTTTGTTTTATGCAAATGTAGAGTTTCGCGTACAAAAAAAAGATTGAAAATTTTATCGAAAATTATCATTTTATTCCAATTTTTACAAGTAACAAATGTTACAAGTAGTCTAAAATACACCAAGAAGATTCTTTCAAAAACTGTGTTGGCCGATTTTTATTAATCACTTCGTGAGGTTTCAACATAACAGTCATACGTCGTACTATCTTATTTAGCAGAACTGTATCCATCACGAATTATAACTCGTAATTGAATCGGTGCTCAGTTGGCAGAGCACCTGCCTCTTAAGCAGGAGGTCCCGAGTTCAATTCTCGTTAGGCGACCTGGTTTTTACTATTCAGTGATGGTGTTCATGACGTCATCGTCTCAATTTTATGCGCTCTAATGACGTCATATTTCCAATAATATGGGATAGCCACGTTCGGCAATGATCAATTCCTCGAAATATGGCAATTCTAGAAGTGTGGTAAAACCTACGAATCATTGCTTTTGTGAAAGATATCTGTTAGCCCTTTGATTTATGTTGCTCACATCCTGAACAGTTCGTACGCCCCTGGGTGTAATAACTTGGGTAGGCTAAGCCAAACAGTAAATGATCATATTTTCCCAATAATTGAAACACTGTCCGTATATAAGTAGCCGCTGCTACAGGGCCTTGGGCAGGGTGATCCCCTCTAAAAAGTGGGTATATAAAAAAAACATAACGGTATTTGAAAATACTACATTAATGACGTCGCTGCACAGTTCCTACGTCCCTCTTTTTTTCCTTTTCTTTTTCATTGGGTTTCTAAGAAGTGTGTATAACTGACGAGTTATTAACGAATTACCCCCTCAAGCGTCATTGCTAATTATTATCCGTACAGGGAAGCCATCAATGTAGCTTTTTCAAATACCGTTATGTTGTCAAGATGTCTCCTTTTCACTGGTGGAATGATAGCTTGATATTTAACTACGTCTATTTTTATCGCTGACTCTATTAAAACAGCGATTGGTTAAAAGTGATATTTAAACAACTCCCGCTGTATTGTCGATCTGGAGCACGTTATATGTAAAAAGCGTTGTTTGTCTGACTTTGGACTCTAGAAGTATTGAAGCTTTTTGACATATACACAGACATTCAATAATACCTGGCATTTGCATGAAGGTTACTTCGCTTTAAATTTCTATTTTGTTTTATGCAAATGTAGAGTTTCGCGTACAAAAACAAAGATTGAAAATTTTATCGAAAATTATCATTTTATTCCAATTTTTACAAGTAACAAATGTTACAAGTAGTCTAAAATATACAAAGAAGATTCTTTCAAAAACTGTGTAGGCCGATTTTTATTAATCACTTCGTGAGGTTTCAACATACCTGTCATACGTCGTACTATCTTATTTAGCAGAACTGTATCCATCACGAATTATAACTCGTAATTGAATCGGTTTGTTCTCTATCGCCTATTGCTCAGTTGGCAGAGCACCTGCCTCTTAAGCAGGAGGTCCCGAGTTCAAGTCTCGTTAGGCGACCTGGTTTTTACTATTCAGTGACGGTGTTCATGACGTCATCTTCTCAATTTTAAGCGCTCTAATGACGTCATATTTCCAATATTATGGGATAGCCACATTAAGCAATGACCAATTCCTCGAAATATGGCCATTGTAGGTGTGTGGTAAAACAACCTACGATTCATTGCTTTTGTGAAAGATATCTGTTAGTCCTTTTGATTTATGTTGCTCACATCCTGAACAGTTCGTACGCCCCTGGGTGTAATAACTTGGGTAGGCTAAGCCAAACAGTAAATGATCATATTTCCCCAATAATTGAAACACTGTCCGTCTATAAGTAGCCGCTGCTACAGGGCCTTGGGCAGGGTGATCCTCTCTAAAAAGTGGGTATATTAAAAAAAACATAAAGGTATTTGAAAATGCTATATTAATGGCGCCGCTGTACAGTTCCTACGTCCCTCTTTTTTTCCTTTTCTTTTTCATTGGGTTTCTATGAAGTGTGTATGACTGACGAGTTATTAACGAATTACCCCCTCAAGCGTCATTGCTAATTATTATCCGTACAACGGAGCCATCAATGTAGCTTTTTCAAATACCGTTATTTTGTCAAGATGTCTCCTTTTCACTGTGGAATGATAGCTTGATATTTAACTACGTCTATTTTTATCGCTGACTCTATTAAAACAGCGATTGGTTAAAAGTGATATTTAAACAACTCCCGCTGTATTGTCGATCTGGAGCACGTTATATGTAAAAAGCGTTGTTTGTCTGACTTTGGACTCTAGAGGTATTGAAGCTTTTTGAAATATACACAGACATTCAATAAGACCTGGCATTTGCATGAAGGTTACTTCGCTTTAAATTTCTATTTTGTTTTATGCAAATGAAGAGTTTTGCGTACAAAAACAAAGATTGAAAATTTTATCGAAAATTATCATTTAATTCCAATTTTCACAAGTAACAAATGGTATATAAAGGGTATATAAAAAAAACACAACGGTATTTGAAAATGCTACATTAATGGCGTCGCTGCACATTTCCTACATCCATGTTTTTTTTCCTTTTCGTTTTCATTGGGTTTCTATGAAGTGTGTATAACTGATGAGTTATTTTTATTATTCATACATATTCTCCGGATTTGACATAATCATTTCACTGTTAACGTTCATTGTTTGTGTTGGTATTTATTTGCATGTTACGTTAGTTGAAAATGAAGGACCGCCATTATCGAGTTTAAGACACTGTTGTGTTCTTTTATATTTGAGTCGTTGGGGGAGTGCAGCAAAGAATTTGAGGACGAGAGTGTGGGACGCATTAGAATCGGCACATCAAATAGTCCACAATGATCCTGCAGATTCACGACCGTACACGCGAATTGACGTTACTTAAGAGAAAGCTCGAAGAAATTAGATCGTTAGGAAGTGGGATCAAACGTAGACACACGCGATAGATAGAAGAGAATGAAAGAAACATACAAGCGAATAAAAAACGGAGGAGAAAAAGGAATTCCGGAAATCAGATGAGAAATATAAGCCCAAATAAAAAGAAGACGATTTATGGGAAGAAAATAGGTGGCATAGGACAATTATGAATAATCAGAGTGTGGCAAGTAAAGCATTAGGGAAATCCAATCAGGCAACTAGCGAAAACTGGTTCCAAACAATGCTTAAATCCGCTGCTGCGGCATTAGGAGCTGCAGCCGGGAGTTACGCAGGAAGTGCCAACACAATGAACCAAAACATTGGGGTGGGGGTATAGTGGTGGACCACAAGCAAATGGACCACGATTGGTATCAGCAGACACCAGAATTTATACTGTAAGGATAGGAGGAGTACACACAGTTCGGAGCTTGGAAGCCGCCAGCAGAAGGGCAAACGGGGGATCAGCCCGACGTATGGAAACACCAATATGGAGATGGGCATTTCGTCGACTCCTAAGTGGCGATGGAGAGCTTCGTCCTACCTGACGTAGCGCGAAACGGAACAAAGAAGAGGGAAATCCCCTGCAACCCGAGGAACTTATTCAGATATTTTGGAGTGAAAAGCGTAACGACGACCCTACCATCACCACCGAATTTCAGTAGACCGTCGGAAAACACAGCCACAGGCGGGATACCGCTTTTATTCCTTATCCTATGGGAGGATGTTAACGAAACAGGGGAAGGATCAAGCTCCACGGAGGGAAGTGTCAGACAGAAATTTGCTAGATGGGAAACAATAGCCAAGAATGAATTTCATTTAATGAGTCAACCGGGTAGCAGAAAAATTCGATTGGGGGTTGAGCCGTTCAACATACAGCATAACCAAAAACAATCACATGAGTTAGATATCACGAATTCAAGCGAGGGAAGCACGGATTAGGAAACTTGACAGTCATGGCCTACCGTGGTACCAGACAGCGGAATGGGCTAAATGGAGAAGTTGCCCAATGTATACCTGCATGGCGGTTTCCATATATACTATGCCGGGCTTTGATGAAGAAAAGTACAAGTTGAAGTACGCCAGAAAGCGGAAAGTAGTCATTGAATTCAAAGGAGCCAAAACACAGACAATACATGCATATAATTAGGTTGGCAGGCGCTCTCATAACCGGCGAGGACCTGCCATCCAAGTATTGCGCAATTTCATTTTTATTGTGTTACATTATAGGTAATAAAGCTTTATACGTTGCTTTAAAACGATTGGTTCATTGCGGGTAATGGGATTAGTCTAAAAGCAGCCGTAGGTGAGGGTGTTGGTTGCGTAATAATGGTCGAAGCGACTTACAAACTTTGAAGAGTCCGGGAATCCCGACCCATATCTATTGCAACAAGCGTTGAGAGACACCTGCAACGATTACCGAACGAGAATAAAACGTCGTTCAATCGGATATTTAAATAACAGTACGACTAGCTCCTCCGATACTACCAGCAAGAGGCAGCGGACCGCTGACGGCTTCTTGGACACGGGGACGTCTCGCTGCGCAAGATCGTCAACTTGGGTGTTCACGACATTAACACGGCCAGGAGAGGATTTGAAGAGCGAGATCTTCTGGTTAAGCACAGGGCCTATAGAGAAGGATTACCATGGTGCTGCAGCCCATGGCATCATCACCCCTCTAATTCCGGGCTGCGGAAGAACACTATCGCAATAGCGGAAGGGAACAATTGTGAAAAAACTGACAAAGCTTGGATTCGGCATAAAAAAAGGCTACATAACAAAAATCAAGACGACGATGGAGGCATATATCAAATATATGTTGAAGACAAAGCAAAATGCGTCAACCGGGGTGTGGACGACCACAAAGGAGTTGTACAAGGAATTCAACTTGGACCGTCCGAAAAGATCAACTTGAAACCACGCGATGCAGGAAGCGTTCGGCCTCCAGTGTTCCGAGCTCCTCGTCCGAAGAGGTTGGGGAAGGTTTCCAAAGAACTCAAACGAGGAATTCCAAAAGTACCCCGAGCGAATGGACAAGTTAAAGGCGCCAAAGATGACAGGAAAGGTCGGCTATACTACGATCAAAAACATACTGAATAATATTGTGTCTGCCGAATGGGGCCAACATAACATTGGTTCGAGGCTATATTGCTATACAGTGCTCTAGAAGCTAGAAGTAAAGCGCCACACTTCCTGTTGGAAGGCAAGGCGGTGCCGGAAAGACTTGTCTCGTGCATCTGGTATTTCCACCTGGAATCGCGTCAATACTACCCAGTGACGCGAAAGGCGTAGGTCAGATGGAGATGCATGAAAGCCAAAACGTGTTGATGATGCGAGGGAGAATTTTTGGAACTCAAGCGAAGATCCACGGAACCAAGCAACATACTGAGGCGACGATGGCAATTATACCATCCAATAACTACGATAATCTGCGAAATTTCGGTAAGCTTGCCGTTCGACGGAGCGAAACGAAGGATTATACATGCTAAGTTTGTAGACAAATTGGGAATCCCCGAACGGTGGAAAATAACGAATACGGCCAGCCAGAATTGTCTTGAAGAATGGTGTCGAATATGGAACAGTGAAGACGCGGCGAAGGGTGAATTAATGCTGGAATGTAAAGAGAATAGACGACGCTTCAAGCAGCAGTACGATAAAATACTTGCCCACACCCAACAAGAAACAGCGTACAGAAGACGGATACTCAACCACGACAACGTCAAAGATCTTCCACCTGGGTGTTCACGATGCTCACACGGCCGAACGAGAATTTAAAGACCAACACATTTTGGTTAGCAACAGGTCCTACAGAGACGGACTGCCATGGTGGTGCAGCCCATGGCAGCATTACCTCGCTAATTCCGGGCTGCGGAAAAACCTCAACTCAATGGAGGAAGGAAACGATTGTCAAGAAAATCAGAATATATTGCAGCTAGGATTTCACTTGAATTTCAAAAATTCTCGCTTGCGTCATCTACTCTCAGGACGTTTTGTGACTCGTGCATTTCTATTTGGGCAATGCCTTTAGCGTCATTCGGCAGGATTGAAGCTATCTCAGGCGGGAATAGTAGTACTAGACAAGTTTTGCCCGCGTCTGCTTTGCCTTCTAGTAGGAAATGCCGCGCTTCTTCAATATCTCTTGATCATGCTTCCAACGCACTGTAGAGCAGGATAGCCTCGAATTCATCTCGGTTTATATTATGCTGTCCCCACTTTGCTGCTACGATGTTATTCAAGATGTTTTGTATCCTACTTTGCCGTCATCTTTGGTAATGGTATAGTGAATCACGTATGAATATGTTAAAAAATCATTTTCTTGTTTTTCTTAGATGTACAATTATTTTATTTTCTCACGAGAATGGACAAGATTTTGTAATCAAATCGTCAATTCCAAGGAATTCTATGACATTTAGCTACTAAATTATACTTTTCGAAATCGTTTCCGAGAAAATTCCGGTATAATCAGGATGTTCAAGTCGATAGGTCAGAGTAAGGGTCAAGTAGTTACATGCGTCAGCTAGTTTTAATAGTTTTGTTAAGTTAAATTTAAGGAATTAAGATTATTAGGTATCACGTTGGAAAAGCGTGACAAACTATTTCGAAAACAACCCAATTCAAATTATGATGAAAACTTAAACAACTGCTTTTTTTCCAATGACATGTGATTGTATTATCTTATGCCCATACATGAAATATATGCTAAGAATTTTTTCTTTTATTATTTTATCAGTCGGACAATTTCTCGGTGAGTCATGTGTAATCAAGTATGATCGAGCCAATAAGGCGAGATTCATGGTTGATTAATATAACAGAATAAGTTTTTTGACTATTAATGTGCATGTATTGTTTTATATTCTTTTTTATATATCATGATCTTGCTTCAGGCGAATAACCACGCCTGTATTTGTGTATAAATAAGAGTTGATTTGGTGAATGAAAAGATATATATTCTGCCTAATGATTAGGTTCAAATACGTAGTATTGGTTCGTTTCTGGTTCGGGGTTAGGATCAGAAGATATTCATCATAGAACAGTGGGGTAGAGGCTTACTCCCTGACTTCTATAATGGTTGGATGGCAGGTCTTTATTGGCTAAAATAACGCCTGCCAACGTAATTGTCTGTGTGAATTGTTTGAGTCTTCGCTTCCTTAAACTCTCTCTCGCGTACTCTAACGTGTAGCCACCTTCATCAAAGATTGGCATTGCGTATTCTAAAATGGCCATGCAAGTATACATTGAATAACTTCTCCACTTTGGCCATTCCGCTGTCTGGTACCACGGTTGGCCGCGACTGTCCAGCTTTGTCGCTAGGTCCGCACTACCTGGTTCGGTTAGATTTATGAGATTTAATTGGTGCTGTTGTTTTTGGTTGTGTTGTAATGTAAACGGCTTCAGACTAAGTCTTATTTTCCTACTTCCGGGTGTAATTCACTCTCTAAAACAGTCTTGCGAATTTTAGTTTTGGCTGTTTCTTTTGTTGAGCTTGATCCTTCTCCAGTTTCATTAACGTTTTCCCATATCGTTAGGGATAATAATGAAATTCCTGCTGTTGCGGTATTTTCCGCTGGTCTGCTGAAATTTAGTGGATAATGATACGTTGTTGTTACGCTTTTTACTCTGAAGTATCTGAATAAGTTTCTAAGGTCCGGTGAATGCCATGGTATCACTCTTTTTTCTGGTAGCGTTTTTGCGACGTCTGGTAGGAGAAAACTTTCCATTGCTATTTGTGATTCGTAGAAGTATCCATCGCCGTATTGATTTTTTCAGACACCTAGTCGATCTCCCGTTTGTCCTTCTGCTGCTGGTTTCCAGGCGCCGAACTGTGTGCATTCTCTTATCCTTATTGTGTAACTTCTGGTATTTGTCGTTCCCTAATACCAATCGTGATCAATTTGTTTGTGATCCAATACAATCCCTCCTGCGGTCTGTCTTCCTATGCTATTCGAGGTCGTTGCTCTAATTTCTTCATCACTCATTCAGTTATCCGCTTCCATTTCTTCGGAATTTTCTCCAGGGAAGTCCTCGTCTCCTTCTGGTAGCGGTGTTTCAATCGCTCTTTTGTACTCGTCTTCGAGATCTGTTCGTGTAGGTGTTGTCTCTCCAACGTTTGCTGTAGACTGTTTCCCTTTTCTTGCGGCATTTACCTTGTTTATTCTTCCCCAGTTTTTTTGGTTTGGCAGGCCCTTTTCCGGTAGGGGTTATCAACTGCCAAACCAGGACCTTCGTCATATGTTTCGCTTTCTTCTTATTTTCGTCGTCGATATTTTCTATTTCATAGGGATTATCTCCAGCAATATTTCCTGTTATTTTTGCTGATGTCACCTGTGATTTTTTTTGGGTCATTTACCATATCCTTTACTTGCTTCACTCTTCCACTAGACACTGCCGTTTTGTCTGACAGTAGTCCTGCTGCTTGTCTTGTTATTTCTCATGGCATTTGCGTAGCAACTGATCCAGCTAGCCCTGATACAGCTCCTGCTAATGTACTTACTATTCCACCCGTTATGCCTCCAACTGCGCTGCTTATTCCGCTTATTGCTTTCCCTATTCCACTGAAGAATCCCCCCTCCTACGCTGACTCAATAATGGCATGTGTTGCTCCCCGTATAAGCATGGCAAGTAGTACTACTTAATAGAACATCCTGAATGAATGGATAAATTCAAACAACGCGCAAGATGTAGATGCAATGGATAGAAATGGAGAATTACATGACTTGTTAGCAGACGCAATGAGAAGAATGGATAGCGAAGAAGTGACGGCGATGCAAGAAGCATTCATGGGTGACGACCTGGATACAGTTGAACATGATTACGTTATGGGGGAAGGCAGTACATCGGTGGAGAGAGAAGATACTGCCAAGCAATAACGACTTAGTTTCTTAATATTATTAGTTATTGTTATATATATTACATGTTCTTGACGTAATTTCTATATCTCATCCTCCGTTGTTTGCAATGTTGTTTGGCTTAAGCTGACGTTGGTCGCCATCTTGTCTAGTAAAGTCTCTGTTACTTTTTGTGTCTCTTCTACTTCCTATCAATTATTTGAACCAATTTATTTATTTATCATGGTTCTATATTCTTTCTTCGTATTCATTAACGGTGATTCTAATGCAGATGTTGGGTCCCACCTCTCACACCTTTGTTCCAATGTATTCTGACTTGCTGTATTCGTAATCTTCCATCTTTCTGGTATTGTTAATCGACTCGTAAATTTGGCATGGACAAACCTTCGCTTCGCCCCCTCGAAATCTGCCAATTTCCGGAACTGTTGTAAATTATCAAAATTATTACTTGTGATTACTGCCATGGTTGCCTCATCGTGTTGTTCAGACCCGTGTATCTTTAAATCCCAGCTATTGTGATACATTGCATATATCGCTGCTAATAGTTCTGAGCTAATCCCGAAATTCTCGCTTGCCTCGTCCACTCTAAGTACATTCTGTCTCTCGTTCATCTCCATCTGTCCCACTCCCTTTGCATCGTTTGGCAGTATCGATGCTATCTCTGGTGGGTATAACAGTTGAACCAGACATGTCTTGCCAGCCCCCGCTTTTCCTTCTAGTAATAAATGTCCAAACTATTGTTTGCCCACTTTGCACTGCTGATATTGCCCAGTATGTTCTCTATTGTAGAGTACCCCACTTTGCCTTTAATTTGTCCATGATTGACGTGAACCCTGCATCTTGCTGTTTTTTGTGAACTGCTCCCACCCTCTCTTTTGATTAGTAATTTTGAACGTTGAAGTCCAAACGCCTCTTGCATTGCTCTGTTCCACACTGTCCTCTTAGGTCTGTCGTAATTAAATTTCCCGTACAATTTCTTCACTACCTCTTTAGCCCCTTCTCCTATTCTGTTGCATTCATTCGCTTTCGCCAAGTTCATCCATTCTTCTGGTATGGCATTAGGTTTGATCTTCCACGTGTATCTCACGTACGCCTCTTTTGATGACGTTTATCCTCGCGACGTACCCGTTTGCGACCTCTATGCCAAGGTCTTGTAACTTCTTTACAATTGTCGATTTCCTCCATTGCGTGAGCCCATGTGCTGCCCCACCATGGGAGTCGTCTTTTTTTGGTCCTATGAGCACCATTATACAAATTTACATTGCTCTTTGTCGTGGTCGTAAATACCCAAGTACTCGATCTTGTCGTATGTGACTGATTGTTCCCCGAGGATGTTCCGTTTTTCGCGGCCTCTTGCTGATAGAAGTCGTACAACTTATCAAATTGCTGCTTGAATTTGAATTGAAACTGCGTTTCATTTTCACCGCTAATTCTTGCACAGTCGTCTCTGTACCACGGTTGTCCATAAGCGTCTAATTTCATTGTTAAATCTGCTGTTGGTTCTTGTGGATTAGTTAAATTCAATTGGTGTTGTTGTTTCTATCCGTGATGTAAAAAGGGGCCTGCCATTCTGAGATATAAAAAGAGTGAGGGGATGCACACATTAATCAAGATGGATGTCTTTCCAGAAGATCAACGTTTAATTGCTCGCATCGCGCTTGAGTGAGCCAACACAGAAGAGAGATAGAAGTAGAATTACTTCAACGGGAAATATCTGAATACATACCAGAGGTACGAGATTACGTAAATTCACAAACGAAGAATATTTGAGACAAATATATTTCCGAATAAGGTGTAGAAAAACACTGGCAAGAAGACTAGCACATTTTTTCGTGGCCAGAAACAACTACGCGGATGAGGAAAGTGATACAGATACCGGTTATTGATCTACATTAAGAAATTAATTATTTTTATTATTCGTACATATTTTCCGGATTTGACATGATCATTTCACTGTTAACGTTCATTGTTTGTGTTGGTATTTATTTGCGTGTAACGTTAGTTGAAAATGAAGGACCGCCATTATCGAGTTTGACACATTGTTGTGTTCTTTTAAATATGAGTCGTTGGGGAAGTGCAGGAAAGAATTTGGGGACGAGAGTGTGGGACGCATCAAAATCGGCATATCAAATAGTCCACAATGATCCTGCAGATTCACGACGGTATGCAACCACGCGTGAATTGACGTTACTCAAGACACGCGAGAGATAGAAGAGAGTGAAAGGAATATACAAGCGAATAAAAAACGGAGGAGAAAAAGGAGTTGCGGAAATCACATGAGAAATATCAGCCCAAATAAAAAGAAGACGATTTATGGGGAAAAGTAGGTGGCATTGGACAATTATGAGTAATCAGAGAGTGGCGAGTAAAGCATTGGGGAAATCCAATCAGGAAACTAGCGAAAACTGGTTCCAAACAATGTTTAAATCCGCTGCTGCGGCATTAGGAGCTGCAGCCGGGTGTTACGCAGGAAGTGCCAACACAATGAACCAAAACATTGCACAAGCAGGGTTAGCAGTAGCTGGAGGATTGATGGCGGGGGGGGGGGTGCGTCGGCCTTAAGCGCGGCGAGGGGACAGCCGGAGCAGAGGCAGGTGCAATAATACCTGCAGCTAGAATACCGGCAAATGTAAAAATACTGTCGAAATATAATACAGTAGAAATTGAACGCATAGAAAATAATGACGAAATGATAGAAGCAAGCGAAACATATGATGAGGGGCCTGGAATGGCAGTCTATAACTTGACAGGGAGACCACCTGCCAAACAAAAAAATGGGCTCAAATTAAATAAGTAAATGCCGCACGAAAAGGGAAGCAGTCTGCAGCAAACGCCGAAGAGAAAACACCAGAACGAACGTCTCTACAGGACGAATACGTCAGCCCACTTGAAACTGCTTTGCCGGAAAGAGACTGTAGTAGCCAAACTACATATATGATTATTCGCTCTATGTCCTAAGTCTAAAAACAACTCCTCCCTTTATTTACTCGTATGACTCGCCATTCAATCAAGATCACACGTGATCAAAGATTTGTATGGTTTTATTATAAAAGTTCCCAATCATAAATAAACAGAGACAAGGCAGGATTGTCGTTAAGTCAAATACACTCAGGATTCAACAAAGCTGGCAGCCCCAGTCAAGACAGGCAATCCTAGGTCATTTAATTGTAACTGTAATTGATGTTGCTGTTTTAGAACGTTTGGACTATACTCTAAAAATAAAACAGAGTTAGAGAATATCATACAGAACACAAACCCTAGATCACTGCAAGATAAACAACGCTAATGCGGCACGACCTACCGCATCTCGGCATATAACACCGAGAAAGCGTAAATTCATGTAATTGGGTAATAATTGCTTCGATACGATGGGCAATAAAGGTGATAATTTGAGTCTCCGGAAAACTGCCAGCATTTGTTGTTGATTTATACATTTTGTCCTCTACATCCCGACCCCCTAAAAATAGGAAATATTTTTATTATACACACAATGGCGTAAGGACAAATTTAGCTGCCAGCACCTACACAACACAATGTGAAAGACCAATTTCATAAGCCCAAATATATCCACAACACCAAGATTCACAATTGACAAATAAATACGAGACAGTTTTACTTATCCCGAACTTTCAACCAACCAAAGCTTGCGAACATCCCTAGCATACAATGGGTCTTTAGTTCGCACTTTTGCAGTGCTCACAATTCCAAGGCTATCTGGGTACACTTCTTCAACAACTGCAAGAGGCCGATGACCCCTTGCGGTATTTCTTAACACCATCAAAACAATATCCCCTTTGCCTAGATTTCGCTCAGGCTTGATCCATTTCTTGCAATTGTGATAGATACTCCTTCACGAAACGTGACCAAAATTGATCTGCTAGAACTTGAATTTTTCTCCAAGACTTTCTATATCCGTCATCTTCCATAAATTTTCCAGGGGGAAACTAGCATCACATTTTCCCGTCAAGGGCATATTTGGCGTTAGAGGCGAAAGATCATCAGAGCAGTTCCCGACTGTTTAGAATTCTATCGTCTAATAGACGCTCACCAACCAACGCATTCAATATGCGTCGAATTGAACGAATAATCCGCTCCCACGCACCACCTCTATGGCTTGCTTCCACAGTGTCAAAGTGCCAATCAATTCCTTCATGTAACAAGTGTGAATGAATTTGACTTTCATTCCAACTTTGAATCCCACGTTTGAGTTCTTTCGACCATCCAGTGAAGTTAGTACCATTGTCGCTGTACATATGCCGTACATCTCCGCGACAACAAACGAATCGACGATAAGCATTAATGAAGGAATTGGTATCAAGTGAAAACGCAAGTTCTAAATGTACGGCCCGCGCCATACAGGTGCAGCGGGGCGGTTTTAAGAATAACAGTATGCTCGCCAGCTCAGTCCGATAGATTGCGCAACCCATAAAACGCTTTCAGAAGACTACTGCGTGCTGCAAAAACCACACAATAAGGTTCGTCGAGGATCCAGTACCGTCACAATGCCTTCGTTTTTCTTAGAAGGAATTTCTAAATAATTTACTCTTCGAAAATCCAAATTACCCTATTTCGACAAGATATGAAAGTTGAGAAAATAAGAAACGAAGTGCGTAAAAAGCATATACAAAAAAAATACAACAGAAATCAGCATTTGATGACACCTCAATATTCACAAAAAAATATACAGCTCCCAGTCTTATATCTATTTAATTTATTGCTCTCGTTTCGCTCAGTTCCCAGAATATATAACGTCGTATATATGTGATCAAGCTCTGTAAACTTGTTGCTCTTTAAACCCCAGTATAGGCAATATTTACACGCGTACTTTAACAGTGCTCTATCCATAGCACCTCCCTTTTCCCGCTCCGATAACTGTCCATACCGTAACTCGAACAGCGAATTGCGCCACACAGTCGCAATGTTCGAAACAGGCCAAAGTTCATCTACTGCACACAGCTACGCCTCCCGAAGATACATCAGACGTCTCAAAAAGCATATCCATAACAATCATGCTTGGTCCATCATTGATCCACGTCTTTCGCAGGCTACCAGAAGGAATGAATCGCATCCTGTAAAACTCAAGTTCGCCACGCATGATCACATCAATTCTTCGACACCAAAACTCCCCAAAAATCATCAATTCACTTCGTTTACGACAACAGCAAAAATACAATACAAAAGCAAAAATTCGCACATGTCAAGAAGAATAATGAAACGTCAATCAAAACAGTTTCTCTACAGAAACTGCAGTACTACAGAAAGGTAAAATATCGAAGTCTATATACAAAGCTGCTTTCCGTCCACCAGTATGTACACGACTGTAATCCAAGAACCAGTTACATTTTCCCTTGAAGTTGTAATCGTTACCTCACTTAGCATCATCCTGGCGTGCTCGCCAATTTTGCAGCGGGTCGGTTTTAAGAAATAACAGTGTGCTCGTCAGCTCAGTCCGATAGATTGCGAAACCTATAAAACGCTTTCAGAAGACTCCTGCGTGCTGCAAAAACCACACAATAAGGTTCGTCGAGGATGATGCAAATGTATTGAAACGGCAACAGATAAACATTAAAACATTGACTGAAACAGACACCGGACGGCCCTGTCACCGCCAAGGCGGGCGGGAAGGAAAGAGCACGTCGCTTACCAGCAACGTGGTAATATATTAAGCAGTGACCTTTGAACTGTCAACCGCTATATGGCTGAATTTAGGAAAGAATGGACCAAAATATAGACAAGTGTCACCGCAACATAAACTTTAGACAGTAAGGAATATACCAAATCCAGTACCGTCACACAGGTAAAGAGACAAACGTATTGATTTTCAGTGCCACGTCCTCTTTTCACCAACAGAGGACCAAAGTAGTCTACCCCTGTACAATAAAACGGACCCTTCCCCATCTCAACACGACATCTCGCCAGCGAAAAGCTCGCTTTACTGTTGAATGTCCCCGCACAATCCAGTATTTCTCAAGAATAGCCGCAAGAACTTGCATAGTACCACTATGCCCTCACGAATACGATAGTGATGGATAATCAGCTCTGTTACGTGGTGCCGTGAAGGCAATATGATCGGACGTTTCTGGTTCATCGTGATATCCGCATGCAGAAACTCGTAGGAGGCCGCTTTCAAAAACGGGTACCAACATTCGAATGGAATGGGATACACTGCGAAGTGAAGTTTCAACTGGCGGCTTCGCGTCGTATTTCACACCAACATTCAAGGATTTGAAATAACCAGGGAAACTTTGGCGCTGCACCAACTTGACAATTTCAAGTTCCGCTTGTTCCAACTCAACAGCGACAAGTGGACCACTATTTGGTATCAGTTCGGCTTTACGATACTTCCATCTAATGAACTGTTGATATCGCTATAGTCAGGCAAAAGGTGTCTTCAGTTTAGTCCAAGACGAATAGCGGTCAAGAAACCATTGTAAAGGGACATGGGCGTCAACGACACTGGTCATACAAAAGGCGTCTTGGTTCTTCTTCAATTCTACGTCGTCGAAAGCGGGAATGGAGGGCGCACTCGGTCATTCCCATTCATTTTTCCAAAGTTTGGCTCTTTTAACCAGCTATCAGCAGCAGCGATATTAACTGGGCGCGCCCCGCGAGAGGCCAACGCTGTCGGGTTTAAATTTGAACTTAAGGGCGATGTCCACATACCCGGTAACACGGCAGCGGTAGGGGAACCCCGTTTAACGCTCCGTCGCGCGGCACCCGTCGGCGCCGATCTCCACGATTCCAATGTCCACATGTCAGGCTACACGATTTTCCAATTCACACGTGAACGAAGTGCTCAAACACGATCAAAGCTTCTTTTACACGTTGCTGAAACCTAAAACATTCGAACTCTCGTAAATTTAGCCGTTTCAGACTTTCCATATTCTTTACTTGATCCTATATATTCAAATTGTATAGTTTTTTTTATTCATTTTCTGCGGCAAGCTTTCGACGCTATAAAAAATCATCCTTGACCACATAAATTCCGGTTGCACCAGGTATAGTGCCATTCGATTTTTCTGAATATAGGGAAGGAAATAGATTGGCTAACTCCAACGCCACCCACTAGAAATATGACATTTTAACAAAAAAAAAAACTATGATAAAAAATTAAACCAACAAAAACAAATGAAGATTCACCCTGCATGAGGGAATTGAATTAAAAATTTTTAATCACATCATAAAAACACAACACATGGGTTTAATGAGGGGAATTTATTTCTTTATTTTTGGAATTTTTCAAGAGAATATCTGTTCACTAGACAGAACCTCCATACACCAATTCAGAGAACAAAACACTGCTCAATGCCCTCATGTAGGCTTCCGCTTCTGCCTGATTTTGCGATCTCAATTGTGCAGCAACCAAGCTTCCGAAATGACCAAACTCGTCCAATTCTTGTGCATGATCCAACTGTTCAGAGCTCTTTTTTTAGGTTATTTGTGAAGTCGAAACCTTCACCTTGAGCTGTATTCTCGACTTTCCTCTCCTGCAGAATAAAATGACAAACTATGATATTTGCTGTATTCAACATTTCAAGTGGCATGCAAAGATACGACTAACATAGGCTACTTGGTTGCCTGTGTCAGCTTTTGTTTATTTGTGGTGAACTGGTAAAGAAAACTATATGCATGTCGAGTGCAGGTAAGGTATGTTTTTAAATCTCTATATAACTTGGGTTTTGTACATTTGGGAATTTTTTCGCGCTCAAATGTCTTATATTGTTTTTTTTCGCAGCCTGATGGTTACGTGCTTTGTTGAATTATGAAGATAAGAACTTTATTAACTGTTAATCAATTATGAAATTTACCCTGAGCAAGTTTGGAAGCAATGCCTAAAAGTAACCAACAAGGTGCTACCGGTACAGTGTAAAGCCAGCAACTGCACTAGGCAGAAAACCTTACAAGTGAACTGAACAGCTATCATAAACTGCAGCGAGTGGTATTTTCCCTGGGGCGATGGTAATTATTGCTTCCTTTTCTGTTTTAGTCACCTTTTATTGTACAGGGGAAATACGGTAGGACTAGCCTATACCCTGTACCGGTATTCTCTGTTCTCAAGCCTGTGACAGGGCAAAGTTACCGTTTATATACCAGTACGTACTATATATATATAATACTATATAAGTATTTCCTAACTGTTTAGAATACGAGTATAGAATACAGTATAGAATACGAAAAAAACATAGGAATACACTACAACAGACGAAGAATACCGGTACACTATAAGAAGAACTGACAAAATTGACTCACCGACCAAAGTGTCATACAGCAAAAACATACCAATGGCGCTAGAAGTGATATTTATTCTCCTGTCCATAGTCCAATATAACCACACAATTCGTATAAATTACAATTTGATATCTCATAACACTGCAAAACACGCATATACAATGATGTATTTGCAATGGAGCGCAAAGTACACAGTACAACGGAAAAATCAGCACTAGGCATAACGTTACGATCTAGCGATAAAGTTGAACATGTTTGACTTTGTCGTGGAGCCGTGGAACCTCGCAAAACAACCGCTCCGCAGTCGGCGGTGTGTGTATTGAAATCGTCAGAAACGGCGATAGCCAATTGTGGGTGATCGTAGTCAGCCCGTAGCCTTGTGTGTGTGCTTCCCCCTTAACGTAGTATTTTCGTGAATAATTGCTAAGCAGTTAGCGACAAAAGTATGGAACCGTCTGGTTTCATTCGCTATGTATTGTAACACGGGTGTTGAATCTGACCAAAAGAACTGCTCGGTGATATCGTATCCCAGCTCTTTTGATATAAGCAAGCTCAATTTAACTGCCGTTACAGCGGCCGAAAGTTCAAGACGGGAAATCGTCAAAAATGAAGTTGAAAACAACTCTTTACTTTAAAATACGCTATCTCAAATGTATTATGACAGACAGAACGTTCTCAACTTTTTCAAAAATTTGTGTTTTTGGCGAAACAGATCCATCCACAGTACGATCTAGCATATCCTCTTTTGAGTAAATTTTAAAATTTTCATTTTTTGGTTAGAGTTGTTTAATATTCAAGATACATTTCAATGAAGTTTCAATTATGTTCTTGTTGAAACTAGTTTATTGAAAGCAAACAAATTTGGTACTTATGTGATATAATTTTTTTTTTTTTTTATTAATCTAGAAGAAATGAAGATGAAATCGTAAATCTATTACGATAAACAAAACGTCATAGTTGTTCAATATTTAAGATACATTTTACTGAAGTTTCTATTATGTTCTGTTTGAGACTAGTTCATTGAAAGCAAAATAATTTGATACTTAACTATAGATGAGGATTAACAATAGATGCTTTACCCACAATAAGTGTATGATAACACTTTACTGGATGATCTGATCAGACACTCGGTGAAAAGAGTTTTCTCATTAAGCCAATTCCCTGACCTTATTGCTGATGTTCCCAGGGGAGACATTTCATCCGATCTCCTTTACCAAGCCTAGATAAATGTGATAAATCTTATGTTTTTCGGGAGACCTGTCTTTTATCAGATATGTCTTTAGACACTGGGGAATGTGCCTAGTTAGCTTAATCCATAAAGGCGTTTTCTCTTCCATGGGATGAAAATGAAATTCCGTTATAACAGAACAGGCTATCAGGTAATGAATTCATCGCCAACAGGGTTTTTTACTTAACGTCAATTTTATATTGCCTTTCAGGCAAATAAAGTTCCGGTGGTGTGTTAGGCCAGGCTAACGTATAGGGACGACATACCAGTACGGTAGGTAGACTTGTTGACCTGGTAGGGGTATGCCTAAGTTTGGTTATCATCCATATAGCCTAGCCTATACCAAACCTTCCTGCAAAAAGAATTTTTTTTGTTAGGAACTAATGAACTAATATTATAACATACAAACATGGAATTATAACATGTTTTTGTACGGTATATACTAAGTGGTAACAATACGACAATTCGGTGATCTGAATTTGTTACCATCGCTCTTTTTCGCACCTTTTCTTTAAAGATAAATTTCCAACGCAATAGTGGATTGAAATAGCAGCGAAAAATTATTATTGATTGGGCACTCAAGCAGTGTGCGTCGGATGAGAGCCATTTAAAGGGGATGCACGGCCATCACAGCTTACGACGGTTTTCGCCGATTCCCAGAAAACACATCCCCGATTTTCGCCGTCCGGCACGGCTGAATTTCTTGCTGCTACGGCTCCACGACTAGGGGGCGCCAATGTGCAAGGTTCAGAGGCAGTGCAAAGCAGAGTGCTGGATATATTATTTGAATCTGTGTTGAGCATAAATCAAATAGACTATAACTGTATCTGATTTCAACAAATCATCCAGAAATGGATGATGGTGAAGATGACGACGAATATGTGGAACAAATAAACACGGTGAATATTCGATTTGAAAATAGAAGATGGATGGAAAGAGGTGAAAAAGTTAATTTATAATAAGACGGGAGAGGGCACAATATCGTGTCTTTATCCTCTTAATATGAAAATATGGAGAGTAAAATTCAAAACCGAAGAAGCTTGTGAAAAGGTACTAGAAGGAATAAAATACGAGTTTGAAAATAAGGAATTTACTGAATATCCAGAAGAGGTGTTCTCAAACGTAACAGTAAGTTAACTTCCACCAGAAATTCCTGATCATAAAATAACAAAATTATTTTCACAGTTTGGAAAAATCAGAAATCTCAAAAGACTCACAGACGAAGACGGGATAGAAAATGGTTAGAGAAGATGCAAAATGACTCTTGAACACGAAATTCCTCCAATAATTAGGGTCCCATCTTCATACACTAGTGAAGAAGTTCATGTGGATTATCCGGCAAGACCTAGAAACTTAATACATTCAATGGTGCTATATTTGCCATTCAATAGAACACAATGTCCACGGCGAAGAAAATGTCGATACTGCAGAGGAGAAGGAAAGCCACATCTGGAAAAAGATTGTTTAAGAAAAAGAAGGGAGAAGCAGTAGAAACTCAAAATAAAAGTTTAGCCGAAAAAGTATCCAAGGTCACACCAACAACATCAAGCGATGAGACTCCTGTTAGTGGAGTGAATACAACTGTAAAAGAAACTATCAGAGAGAGAGCAGCAGTAGTAGCTGAAATACAAGAAGAACTACGAAAACAAACGAATATACAAAAAAAACACTGAAACAAAAATACAAAAGAATACAGAACATGTTGAAACAGAAGTGGCACATACAGAAAATACTTTTGAACTCAAAAGAAAGGGAGTTATTACTTCAAGCGTGAAAGTAAGAGCAAGATCATGGGGAAGAAGTATAGAACCAGTATCAACTGATGGAAAAGACAGCTTCGCAGTGACTGAACGGTCAGAACAGAGAAATATTTTACTAATTGGGGTTTCGCAAGTCAAAAGATTTTATAACATCATAGATAGAAAAAAGGTGGTCACGGTTCATGTTCAAGGAGGGAGATTTTTAACAGTAGGCGCTGTCCTTCGTAAAATTAATAAAAAATTTGATAAAGTGGTAATCTACACAGGGACAAATGAAATATCACCTTTCAGCTATTCAAAGGCCAAAAGAAATATAGGAATGATGATAAATCAAGCAAAATTAAAGGCAGAAACCGTATATGTATGTGGGATTGTGCCAGTACATGGTAGAAGTTGGGGAAAATCTGGATATGATCGATTGAATAATGAAATACAAGGCGAAGCATGGGCTAAACATGCTATTTACATTCCAAGACCTGAATGTTTTTCAGAAAATCGATACATAGATTCATACTACAGAGTAGATATGCGCCATTTAAACAATGAAGGGGCTGAGAAAGTGCTTCAGGAAATAGGCTCCATAGTTAATCTAAGAGAAAATAAACAAACGGGACGACGATTTACCCCCTAGCAACTCCAGTAAACATAAAAAAAATGAAGAAGTGGTTGAAGATAATTCACCAGATGATATAGAAGGATACTCATCCGAGCCTCCAAATAATATTGAAGATATGGATGTAGCAGATACTTCACATCATATATCAATTTCCCAGCCATTAGCACAAATGACAACATCTCCAGATTCCAATAAAGTAGAGCCTGAGCCAACTTCAGAATCAAATATTCGGAATAATTTGGAAGATTCAGCAGTATCACAAATAAGTACGACGGATGCTGAAACATCTGTCATTACATCACAAAGTACTGGAAAAACTCTTCAAAAGGATTCAGTAACTTCCAAGAGCACAAAAGCTCAGACTTTGAAAATAACCAACAATATGTCACAAGAACAAAGTAGTGGCTAGCAACTGTAAGAACTCTTACCTTTTACTTACTTATTCCTTCGCTTTTCAGGTTTTTTTTTTATCTTTTTTAGGGGCGTTCAAAGTACGGCAGTGCATTATGGAAAATTGGGTAGTCTCACTAATGACATATAATGTAATGGCATGAGGCAACATGCAAAAAGAAAAACAATTTTGGATTTTATTTGGGCAAAAAATATTGACATAACATTTCTACAAGAAACTCATTGTGCCAATGATTTGGAATCAGAATTGTGGACAAAAGAAGGGGGTAGAGATGCACTTTGGACCACATATTTTTCTTCAGGAGTGGCAATTTTATTTTCCAGTAAAATGGATACTGATTTCAAACATATTGAAATAGGTGGAAATGGCCGATTTATAATAATAAGGTGGAAGTCATCGGAAACACATTTTGTATTGGTAAATTTATATGCGCCAAATAGTAATGGAAAAAGAAATATTTTCTATGAGTCGATAGATGATAAATTAGAAAGCATAGTGCATAAAATAGGAATTGAATCGTATAGTATTATTATGGGGTGTGATTTCAAATTTCGTGGTTGACAAAATGGCAGTACAAAAAAAAAACTAGTAAATTTAGTACAAAAATGGAATTTAATAGATGCTTAATCTTAACTCCATACAATATACATGGTCCCAAAGATGTTTAAGAAATCATAGTCGACTAGATAGATGGTGTGTATCAGGTAATGATATGGATAGTGTAAAACAGGTACAAATTTTAATGAATAATATTTCGGACCATTTTCCTGTCTTTATACAACTGAATTCTTCAACTAATATGAAACACAGGCCAGGATACTGGAAGTACAATTCGCAATTAAATAACATAGAATATTTCTGTCTGGGAATCCAGGCCATTCTGAAAAAATGGGATTTTGAGATTAAACATTTGGATTACACGCAATTAGGACATTTTTGGGATTCATGCAAAAGAAAAATTAAAATATGGGCAATACATTGTTTGAAATTGATGCACAAGAATAATTTTGGAAAGGAGCGTGAACTTATAACTCAATACAGTTCATAAAGAAATGCTAAGATACGTAGAAGATGAAGATATAGCAAAAAAGGTCAAAGAATTAAGAAATCAACTAAAAGAATTATTATATTAATAAAACAAAGGGGGCCATGGTTCGGTCGCGAATAAAATGGTTTGAAGAAGGAGAAAAATCATCAAAATATTTTTTGAATCTTGAAAAAACAAGGGAAAAATCACGCATGTTTTGCGAGTTGAAAAAAGAGGATGGTAATTTAGTATATTCATTAAAAGAAATTCAAAATGTTCAAATTTCATATTTCCAAAAACTATACAGAAAGAGAAGGGATCTAGATGGGGTTTTACAAGATGAGCTTATTCGTAATTTTGACAAAAGGATTCGGAATGATCAACAAAGTCAACTTGAACAAGAAATTACCTTGGAAGAATTAGATCAAGCATTCAATGACATGAAAGAAAATATATCACCTGGTATAGATGGACTAACAAAAGACTTTTATTCGAAATTTTGGAAATTACTCAGACCTATTCTACTTATGTCATATAGAAGTTATCATAAACTGGGGGAAATGTCTCAAGAATCAATCTTAGGAGTCTTGAATTTATTTCATGAAACTGGAGTTAGGAATGAGATACAAAATTGGCGTCCAATCACTCTTTTAAATATAAGTTAATAGCTAAAGTAATAGCAAATACACTAAAAAATGTATTAGCTGATTTAATTTCGCCTGATCAAACCGGTTTTGTGCCAAATAGAACAATACATGAAATTTTACTCATCCTAAGAGATGATATATTGTGGGCTAACTATTGTAATTTACCCTTAGCAATTTTTTCTATAGATCAAGAAAAGGCTTATGATTCAGTTGATCGAGAATTGATGTTTAAAATACTAAGGATATTGGGTTTTGGGAAATATTTCGTGAGGTGGATTAAAACATTATATACCAACACCAGATCTAAAATTTTAACAAATGGATATTTATCGCAAGCATTTATATTAACGCGAGGTGTAAGGCAGGGATGTCCATTAGCTCCATATTTATATTTATTTTCAGCCGAATTGCTGGCATATAATACTACATGTAATAGGAATATTGTGGGATTCAAAAATTGTGCAGGTGATACAGAGGTATATAAAGGATATGCAGACGACACAATGGTAACGGCAAGCACTTTGACATCAATAAAGGAAACTTTGGCCTTAATGAAGCGTTTTGAGAAGGCCACTGGATCTAAAATAAATGAATCAAAATGTCGACTGCTATTATGCGGAAGTGCGCTTAACTGGAATATAGGAGACGAATTTGAAGGAATTAAAGTGTGTTGAGATGAAATTAAAGTTTTAGGGGTTTGGGTAGGAAATAGAGTAGCTTCGTTGGATAAAAAATGGACAAAATTTTTAAATGGAATACAATCAGTAATGAATATGTGGAAATCCCGAAATCTAACTATAATGGGGAGGATTTTGCTCACAAAAACCCTCATGCTTTCAAAAATGTGGTATTTAGTAGGTTTTGAGGTAATGCCGGATGTCTTCATTAAAAAAATTAAACAATATGCTTTTTAAATTTATCTGGAATGGAATAAATTATACAAAATGTAATATGTGGAGAAATAGGCGAAGGTGGCATGAAAATGACAGATTTAAGAAGCCAGATTAAAGCAATATAATTGAAATGGATCATTAAACTACTCCAAGGAGAACAAAAACCTTGGAGTAGAAGAGCTAGATTTTATATTAATAGGTATTGCTCTTTTATTTCAAATGGGAAAATGAATGTGGAATGTCTTCATTTGAATGTATTTAACACAAGAAATAACGATATACCAAAGTTTTATACAGTAATAATAAATGCATTCAAAGAACTAGATTTTCAGAGAAATCCTTCAATTACTCCAGATGAAATTAAATCAGAAAGTATATGGTTTAATCCAGTATTATCGTTAGAAACCAAATTACCAAATCTTGAATTTGTAATCCAGTGGATCCAGGCAAACATTTTGAAACTTGGACAAATAATAGAAATGAATTTGGATGAGCTGACTGAAAATATATACTTTACATCAAGCAGTGCTCTATCACATTCCAGGTGCTTGCCCAGAATCAAATAATGCGTCAAGTAAGAAATGAAATTGATCGATATGTGCTTCCTGATGAATTAACCGCCAGAGATATCTATAAACGAATATAGCATCTATAACGAATCAAAGTGATGAACAAGTTATAACTCATGTTAATTATGTGACAAACAAATTGCATCTCTCACAGCCAATAAGGTGGAAAAACATTTGGGAACCTAAAGTCAGCTATAAATATAAAAAGCTCTGCTGGAAAATTATCCATAATGGACTACCAACAGCAGACAAAATGAAATACTGGTTCGATGATGAACCTGGAATATGTCTTTTGTGTGATTTCGATATTGAGGAAACCTGTTTACACCTGTTTGCCAACTGTGAGTGGGCCAAAGATTTTTGGAATTGGTTGTATGTTGGTTATTTTGGTCCTGATCAGATTATAGGCAATAGAATTGAAAATAAAGAAATGTTGTTAACCTTAATTTAGGGGAAATCAGCAATATCGTAATATAGTAAAATATGATGATATACCTAAAATGAAAAGTAATCTTAGCACTGTTTAAATGTAAGTTGTTGGAATGCCTGCAACTTATGAACAGTGTTAATAGGGAAGATATGTTATCGTATGAATATGTAACTGAAGTCTTGAATCATTCAATTATGTGCTAATTCAAAAAAAGAAAAAATAATCAATGTTAAACTTTTTCAATGTAAACATTTCCTTCTTAAGGCTTTGGGCCACAGACTGACAGATGAACCATGTCAAACATGGCAATGCCATATCAGTGACTCATGTTTAGATGTTAAAATAATAACATTGAATTGTCCCAAAAGCTCCCTAACTTTATGTGTTGAGACTGGACAGTATTACATTTGTTAGGGAAATCAGTAATGATATAACCCAATTTAAATACTGTGAATGTATTTTTTTGTGATCGTGGATAGTGGATGTATTTACGACATAAAATGACATCAGCAACCCATGTCTTTTGTTGGATGTACTTGAAGTATAACATTATATCATGGGACAGTCTAAATACCATTGTATCAGGTTTTGGATCAGGAATGGTATGGAACATGGCAAGCCCCCATACCAGGTCTCATAGAATCGGTTATTTTATCTAATTAGCAAAATCTTGTTTTTCCATGTTTAAATAAAATAATACATTAATTAAATCATTGTAAAACTGGATACTTGGACACAACAATGGATGGATTATATGAACATAAAAAATTCAATGTAACAACTTCATATGGAATGGTAATAACTCATCGATAATGGTAATAAATTTGTGTTTAATAATATTGTGCTTTTAAATTTTATTCGGTTTATTATTGGGCTTGTGGTTGGATTAATCAATCTGAATTTGGACATAAAGTTTTCAAAGATTAGTAGATCGATTGCTCTGTGGCTGGGGAGATAATTCTACACCGTATTATTTGGTAATATCACATGATTCCGTAAAGAATTTGTTGCCGTCGGCCATCGTATCGAGGATGTATTTATCAAAATCGCAGAAATGGCATGCAGCCACCACCATCGCCCACAAAATGGCGGATCGGAAATTCCCCGATCGTTACCGTTTTACCGGCTATGCAGTATGTGGACAGCATCCTTTGCTTAATGAAACTTAATGTCGCTTTGCCTTAAAAGGAATGTATTTTGCTACGGTACCGTACCCTATTCTAACTTGATTTTGTTCTCCCTTTTTTATTCTTTCGGTAAATCTTTAACTGGCCTTTCAGACACTTGATATCAAAGGCTAAATTATAGCATACAATGCGAGCACCCCGGAATTTTTTTATACCGATATCTAAGGGGTGATTATAATTTGACTATTTCCCATTTGTCCGCTATGTCCCTACTAAATAGGCTATGTCCCATACTGAACGGGCTATGTCCCATACTAAATAGGCTATGTCCCTACTAAATAGTCTATGTCCCTACTACTATGTCCTATACTAAATTAAATAGACTAAACCACATACTAAAAAGGTTATGTCTCGTACTAAAAATGCTATGTCCCTACTAAATAGGCCTATGTCCCATGCAGCCTACTTAGTACGAACATAGCCTATTTAGTACGAACATAGCCTATTTAGTAGGGACATGACTATTTAGTAGGGACACAGCCTATTCAGTAAGGACACAGCCTATTCAGTAGGGACAAAGCCTATTCAGTAGGGACATAGCCTATTTAGTAGGGACTAGCGGACATATCCAAATCATAATCACCCATATTTAAGAAGAAAAAACGTATCCGGTTCCTTACGTTATGAATACTCTTGTCCCAAGATTTTACGTGAGGTTTTGTTACTTGTAACTGTAATTTTTGTTTTAATCTATATACATATATGATACTCACAATAGAGTAGTTACGTTTATACATCCTGTTTTTGAAATAGCCAGGATGAGTTGTGGTGGCGAAGAAACAACAACCGAGGTATTTCAATATCTGAACTTTGATGAAAATTTTACAACGAGATCTGATTCAAAACAACACACACTGAAGCATCTGTATAATGAGGAAGAAGATCCTCGGTTGAAAGAAGTCTATAATATTTCCATAAATAACAAAAATGAGAATGAAAAACTTGACAACATTAGTCTTGGACAACTGTTGATACCGGTACTGAAGTCCAATTCTTGTTCTCGCATTGGTACTAAACCTCATTTGTGCAAAACATGCGGGAAGTCGTGTACTACAAAAGGAAATTTACAAAGGCACATGGGAATTCACAAGCGTGAAAAGCCCCATCCTTGCGATACATGTGAAAAGTCATATACTACGAAAGGAAATTTAGAAAGGCACATGCGAGTCCATACCGACGAAAAACTTCATCACTGTGAAACATGTGGGAAGTTATTCTCAGATAAGTGGATTTTACATAAGCACATGCGAATCCACACTCGTGGCGAAAAAACATATCATTGTGAGACATGTGGGAAATCCTTCCATGAAGAAAGTTGTTTACAAATCCATTTTCGAGTCCACACCGGGGAAAAGCCGTATCATTGCGGTACATGTGGGAAGTCCTTTACTCTTAAAGGAAACCTACAAAGGCATACACAAATCCACACTGATGAAAAGCCCCATCATTGCAATACATGTGGGAAGTCATTTAATGAAAAAAGAAACTTGCAAAGGCACATGCGAATCCACACTGGTGAAAAGAATCATTGTTGTGTATTATGTGGCAAATCATTCGGTGAAAAAGGGTCTTTAGCAGTGCATACTGTGCGAGTTCATACCGACTTAAAACCGTATTCTTGTAAAATATGTGAGAAATCATTCACTGATAATGGGAGTTTACGGAAGCACATGCGAGTTCATACCGGTGAAAAACCATATAAATGTGAAACGTGTGGTGTGTCATTTACTGATGAACGAAGTTTGCGAAGGCACATACGAATTCACATAGGTGAAAAAGAACATCATTGTGAAATATGCAAGAAATCATTCAGTGTTGAAAATAGTTTACGGATCCACATGCGAATCCATACTAGAGAAAAACCATTTTCTTGTGAAACCTGTGGGAAGCCATTTAGTAATAAACATTATTTGCATAGGCACATGCGTATTCACTCAGATCAAAAACTCCATTCTTGCGGAGTATGTGGAAAATCATTCCGTGAAAAAAGTACTTTACAAGAGCATACACGAATCCACACTGGTGAAAAGCCTCATCATTGTAAAGTATGTGGAAAATCATTCCGTGAAAAGAGTATTTTACGAGGGCATATACGAATCCACACTGGTGAAAAGCCTCATCATTGTAAAGTATGTGGAAAATCATTCCGTGAAAAAGGTATTTTACGAAGACATACACGAATCCACACTGGTGAAAAACCTTATCATTGTGATACATGTGGCAAGTCATTTAATAGGAAAGAAATTTTACAAAGGCACACGCTGATCCATACTGGTGAAAAGCCCTATTCATGTAAAACATGTGGTAAGTCATTTAGTCGACCAGATTATTTACCCAAGCACATGCAAATTCATTCATAAATAAGTCAGGAGAAATTTGAACAATGTTGTAACCTTCGCATCCGCGAAGACGTTGCAAGTATTTAAATGTCTATTTTAATGGTATGATACACTGGCATGAATGGGAGTGTGTGTAGCACGAATTGTTCGACATCGATTTCTGATGTTTATCACCAGATGTAGAAACTCACAGAACTATAAACATCTCTTGGGATTTTCCCCATGCCGTATAAATAATGTTTCAGTACACAATGCTTTATATTTTAATGCACTATTATTCTAGTTAAATGCCTTTAGTTTTTTGTCTTAATTGCTTCAATATGAGTGCAGAATATCAGCGTTGGGTCGTTATTAACAATTACACCTCAGAATTTTTTTGTGGCCCAAATCTTGAAAACACATGCAAATTCAACTAGTTTTCAATGATATTAATAGGGGTGATCTTGTGTCTGTGAATGTTCGCATACGATGGAGACCATACTTTTTTTATTAAATTCACTCTGAGCAGTGCCTGGAAGGAACTAACTAACTGCCTTTTATTAGCAAAGAGCTACTAAAAGATGTAGTGCCAGGAACTACTCTAGGAGCGGTAAGCATCTCAAGCAAAACTGAACCGCCATGGTAAAGGGAAGTTGCTGGTATCTGGCCTGGGCGATGGTTAAGCCATCTACCACTCCTTTGCTTTTTTTAGTCGCCTCTTTACGACACGCAGGAAGTAGTACACTACTTTTTTGTTTATGTTGAAATTCGCTCCGACCCATGGCAGTGAGTGCCTGCTTGGAAGGAACCGACTAACGGCCACTTAATAGCAAAGAAGAGATACTAAAAGATGTAGTACCAGCAACTGCACTCTAAACAGAAAACATCCCAAACGGAACTGAACTCCCATGAGTGGTATCTACCCTGGGCGATGGTAAAATCATCCCCCACTATTTTGCTCTAGTCGCCTCTTATAGATTATTATATAGATCAGCAGATCCCAAACTGGGGTCCGCTTACCAACTGGGGTTCGTACAGCCGTTTCAGAGGGTTTGTAATTCAATAATAAAGCTTTCTCTGGTGTTAAATGTTTTCACAATTGTTAAGATTAGAATACCACTTGCTTTACTACAGTCAACTACTGTTTATACGGTCAGTACGGTTGGGATGCTATAAAGACATTGGTATAGCCAATGCATTAATTTTTTGAATTTAGACCTATTTATAAGGTCATATTAACGTTTTTCAGTAAATTATATTATCAGAATTGTAAGAATATTATTTCAAATGCCTCATAAAAAGAAATTCAGATATGACGATTTATTTATCCGATTTGGGTTTATCGTGATAAACTGTGGTGGGGAGGAAAAACCACAGTGCGTCTTTTGCCATAATGTGCTGGCAAGCTCTTCGCTAAAACTTTAATTCACTAATCTGAAAAACAAATACCGAAACCGACTGGATGTAGTACACGACATGAGAGTTGCGCATTCCCAAACCAAACATTAATGACTTATTTGCAGCAAAACAAGTGCACCCATCCTGTTAAACTTCTTATCGTATTTAACAGTTTTTAAATTTTCTTTCATTGGTTTGTTTCGTGTTGATTTCTTTTTATTGTGATGTTTGAATTTTTCCTATAGCGCTATTTGATTTTCACAGGGCTACGAAACGGTCCACCAGGTAAAACTTTTTGAAAAGTTTGGGAACCGATGATATTGATGAAATTTCACGTTTGTACATACCTTGTATTAAACTATGCTATATTCAGAAATATAAATTGTCATTGATTAGTAGAAGAAATAATTTATCGACAGGAATTGTGGAGAAGATGATTCGGATAGACATTGCCAAGTATCTCGCTGCGATAGCTTTTGATTTTTTAAAACGCGATAGTTGCAAGAACATGCACAGAATGAATTAACTGTGTTCATTTCACTGCAAGCAAGCTTCCAAAGGAGCCACCCAATAGCATAGAGATCCTAAAAGATGTAGTACCAGCAACCGAACCGTCATGGAAAAGCCATCCACCACTTTTTAGCTTTCTTCTGGCCGCACAGTACGACACGCAGGAAATACGTTTGGGTATCGATATTTGTATCGATATCAGCGAAAATTTTGGAGTCGGCCCTCTCTATTTTATACATATAAATTCACTGTAAGCGAGGCGGCGAAGAGCGCCTGGAAGAATTGAAGGTTTTTTGCAGATCAAAAGGAAGTTTGGGGTCAATCATATTGATCACACGCCGTTGAATAGGATCGAGAATGCTGGAAACAGTAGCTGCAACACTGCCGCAAATGTGACAACAGTACTCCAAGCAGGTTCGAATTAGTGATTTGTACAAAATAAAAATGACTTCGGAAGAGGGGTAATGGCGAGCTCAATATGGAAAACTGACCTTCATTGAGGCTTGTTTAGCAATACTAGTGACATATTCATTTCAATTCAATATTTTCCAACTAAAGGAGAATTCCTATAGAACAGTACCGGATAATGAAATTCGAGTTAAATTCGTATTTGTCTAACGATTATTAGGTAAAACTTTGGTCTTTTCCTGCCTTCCTTCCTTCGTGCGTAGTGTTACTCCAATTAGATATAATGGCCAAATCACAGTTGATCGATTTTGCCAGAGCAAGACGTAGATCCGGAAGAGATGTTTTGTTGAGACGAGAAAATAGAGTTGTATCGTCAGCGCAAATCACATATATAAATTATCAAAAACGAAGTTGGGCAAAGAATCGATGAGTTCTTGATCGTTAGCCGCCCAAAATAACGGTGAATTTTAAGATAAGACAATCGTGATGATCTCGATGCGTATTCCCAACGTTTCTATCAATAAGGGTAATTGGGTACCCATTGAAAAAAATTTTTTTTCGGAGGAGGAATACCATAATTTATATAGTGTAGCACTACTTGGAGCGGACGTTTCAATTGGTAAAAAAAATTGACTCCAATCAACACTTCTACTGCCGTACCAGCTGTGACGTCAGGCCCTGCCTTGCGTGGGCGGAGTTCTCACCTTGATCCTATTTTGATTCAGGTTTTAGATGGTTTCTGGTTTTAGGGCGGGTTAATTTTAATTTATGAATGTGCTACCGGTATGAAGTCTTCATTGTATTATGAATATTCAACACTCATGGGCATAATTATTATCATCAGCATTGTTTTGTATAAACAAAGGGATATACAGTACTATGCCGGTAAAGTTACCTACTATATAAGTTAGCTAATAGAATACCAGTACACAATACGGTACCTAATAAAGGAATGAAAATTTCAACTATAGGCCTGTACAGTATAAGCAGATCACTATAATGATATGGATAGTCTAAGCAACATCGTTCAGTGTCCTGTGTTGTTGTCTGGCCGTGGTTCAAGTTTTGAGTTTATGAAAACATTTACAAATATATTATAAAGCATTAGCCTAACTTAAATTAATACAATATAGAATACATTAAATATAATGTATGATAAAATTATTCAATTAAAATCAATTGAATTTTGAATCAGGAAGAACAATACGATACCTAACAAAAACTGCATAGGCTAGACAAAAACAAGAAATATGATCGAAAAATAGAATTCAATGTTCTATTATATATATATATATATATATATATATCTATATACAGTATATTTTTTTAATAACACTACACAAAGAGATCTATTATAAACCTACTATATATTGCACTGTATTTATATATAGGCCCATGTGGACTATTATATTGGCATTTTTTATTGGTGTGGGGAAATCCATTTCAATTTGAAAACCAATTAATATCTCAAAATATTTTTGAAATTCTGGCTGAAAACGTAACTATAGTAACTTATATTCATTAGAATTTACTTTTTATTTGGCTAGTTTTATATTGTTCAATTTTATTTTGAAATCAAACATATCAATATGAATCTTCAAATTGTGATTTCAAGCCAGCTGTTATTAAAAAAGGGTTGCATTGTACCGGTACGTCACTCAGGGCAAGTGCCGAGGTAAATTACACGATTAAAACAGACTGGTAAATAAGAAATTTCAGAATAGGTATTTAATAAAAGAGGAATTATTAGAAATGATTTACTTCGAAATGAAATAATTCTGAGTATGATAGAACTGGATTAAATACAGTTCACCAAAGTCTGGTAATTGGACAAAACCTATCTTTCTTATTCAGCTCTATCACTTTGCTGGATAGTGTGATGGTTTCCTAATAATAAATGGAGTTTGGTATCACCACACATGTTCATGCTCAAGAAAAATGTGGTTAGGGGGTCACGTCACAATCTCCATCCCTAACCAATGACTGGTATCATCGACCATAACAGAAAAAATTTTGAAGAACTTTTTGGCAAACCCTTCACCAACAGCTTGGAGCTGATATCTCACAAGGTCATATTCGGTTTCTTGTCTTCTATTTTCTTCATTGTAAAACTCCGATTCGGTCCCAATTATCCCTGCCTGACAGATTGTCTAGCTAAAACTTGTCGAGACCACATGGTGGCAAAATCTTGTTTTTCTTCGGGTGTCTGAAATGTTTGTGTGATTTTCTTTGGTTGGAAAACGTTTCAAAACCAACAACACTGATATCTTATAGCAGTATTGATGAATTCGAACCTATTTCTACAGTTTGATTACAGCCGAACACTCGAAAGGAAAATCCAACTCATATAGTCAAAAATATTTATAACAATATTGCCCCTTGGCTTCGTGAGTAGCTGGCATTCTGTCAAACCATATCTTTTGTTTCCTTTTACGTTAATTTTATACTGGTATGCAGATATAGTCTGATAGTTTTAATGGGATAGAGTCTATTGGCTCATCAAATGCTGAAGTAGGGCTGAAACGAAGTATACAATGCCGTCACTGCAGGACAGTTTTGGACAAAATTTGGAATTAACCAGAGAGGAAGCGAACGGTTTTTTATCACGGAAATTACTAGCAAATACTGCACTTCGTTTTGAAGAAACACAACAAGGGAATTTAGAAAGGGAATGCTATGAAGAAGCCTGTAGCCATGAAGAAGCAAGAGAAGTCTTTGAATTCGATGTTACCGGCCTTGTAAGTTTTGCATGCCTCGGGAAGTTTAGTACCATATTTCCAATCATCATAAAAATTTAAGTGAAATTCTTGATTCTAGATATATTTCAGAATAGTTGCTTACAAATATTATCGGTTTTATTACATTAAGTCCAGTTGGAATAGGACGAAAACTACATTTTTGAAATTCAAATTAATACACTTACTTAAAACAAGGGAAATATTGGATTCTGTTCAGTTTTCTCTATATTTAAGGATTAGTGTATTGAAAGTCCAAAGAAGCTTCTCTAACGTGAGAGGCAATGTCATTATGCTTGTAGCATTTGCACCTTTGGGCCATAGTTGCGAAATATTTTTTTCTTCGGATGTCCAAAATGTTCTTCGGGTGACAAAAATAACTACAAAACCTACAACCCGTCTATTTCATAGAAATATTGATAATTTTGAATTTTTTATGCAGTTTGGTTATTGTCAGATACACAAGAAGAGACATTTAAATCTATTTTTTTGAGGTGTCTTAGTAGAAGAGTGGCTGTCATTTTCCAGACTGCCTACAAGCTTTAGCACCTTCAGGTTAGGATGACAATATTCTGCCAGTTCTGATTCTGATGACATTCAGGAATATGGTATTGAACTTGACTAGACTAGGTTTTGCTCTGATCTATGTAGGAATGTCCTTATCTTAATAGTCAGGTGTTCTTGTTAATAAAAGTAATTTCAGTTTCAACTGATCATAAACTGAATCATTTTTCAGTGAAATCATGATACGCAGAATGCCCGCTACTATGCTACCCAGACACCGAAGAAATAACTCCATTCAGAAGGAAATTTAGCAAACGGG
The DNA here is from genome assembly GCA_963675895.2 of Styela plicata. Lineage (NCBI taxonomy): Eukaryota > Metazoa > Chordata > Ascidiacea > Stolidobranchia > Styelidae > Styela > Styela plicata. The sequence continues at coordinate 23,333,061 of OZ023143.1, read as the reverse complement.
CAATTTTTAAGACATATCCCTTTTTAACAGAAAAAAGTGTGTCTTTAATGTCTCTTAGGAACTCGGCTGCAGAAAAAGGTTGAAAATAATCAATACTGCTATTGCTATTGTTGATGGTTTTGAAGCGTTTTTCATCCCAAAAAAATGACGTGAACATTTCAGACATCTGAAGAAAAACAGGTTTCGGTTACCATGATAAATATGACAATTTCACTTTCTTGTTCTAAATTTTTGAATACCGTAGTAGAATCGACCACAAATTTTAAAGAGCATTAAAGATTTTTCAAAATATTAAATTCTTAGAATTATCCCTATCATTAGTGAAATGTATGGATTATAATATTAGCATTAATTTGCTTATATTCAATGGAGATTAAAATATTACTTGGATGTGAAGACTAAAGAGATTTAAATTCAGTGGGTTAGATTTAGAGTAGATTAGCTTGAGCTGATCAGATTTTTATCACTATCAGGATATTGTGCAATATTGGTGAACTCAAAGGCCACAATACACGTGAAGTCGTCTTACCGATGCATTACGTTTCTGGTAATGAAATAAAAACGGCAATACACGCCTGCATTGTTTTGCATTAATTGTTTTCACATGCCTACAAAACACAAGTTCAAAAACCGCAACAAGCACTTTGCGTTAACTTACTTAGCAAACTGCTCTGTTTCATTGGAGAACGTAAGGAAATGCATGCAGAGCATTGCGCCTGGGTAAAACGCAAGGGTAAAATAAAACAAACCAAGAAAAAACGTAACCTACGGAAACGTGTGGCGACTTTAAACCGTAGATGGATCACACCAGACTGGCAGAATGTCAGCTGCTCTGCCACTTGGAGAAAATGGGTTCCATTAGAAGTAAATTAGTTAAATTGTCAATATGTCATGATATATCTCTTGCTAGAAGATTAAAATGTCTGGTAGCAATAAAACTTTTGGAAAAGGTTTAAAATCATCAATACTGCTATGAAATAGCAGTGTTGTGGGTTTTGAAGCTCTTTTGTCCATCTGAAGAAAATGTCATGAACATTTCGGAGACCCGAAGAAAAAAAAGATTCAGGCACCCTGGAAAACACCTAGGCAGTGCAATCCGTGCTGAAGGTTTAGTTATTTAAACAGGAACCACAGATTGACCACATCTAGGATTTGCAATTCATTTAGAAAATTTATTTTATCAAGCATGAGACTTAGATAGACCACACCAATATACAATTTATGAGTGGCCTATATATATCATCAAAGATTTTTTGTTTGGGACAAGAATTAATTTTGAGGGACTTTATTTTACCAGGCATGAGACTTGGAGATAGACAACACTATGATGCCATTTATTTTTATAAGTGACCTATATTTATTAACAAAGATTTTTTATTTGTGACAAGAATTATTTTTACCAGGCATGAAACTTAGATAGACCGCACTAAGATCCCATTCATGAGTGACCTATATTTATTTTACAAATATTTTTTTATTTGTGACAGAATTAATGCAAAATCGATTATATTTCTTTTAAATTGATATCAATATAGCCCAGCCGATGTTCTGTTGGCATGGCACATTCAGCAATAAAAATCTCAAGAACCGCTGACTGGTTTCCATATGAAATTTCATGTTATAATTCCAAATTCTTTCAACATCCCTGATGACTATCTACAAGTACTACCAACATGTAAAATATTTAATTTGTGATTCGGTATGATTTGTTCGATTCACAATGAATGGTATCTGTCTGGGGTGATGGTGAACCATCTACCATTTCTTTGTTTCCCCGTAATCACCTCATACTATAATGTAGGAAAAACGTTAGGAGATTTCTAAAGGGCCGTACATATATATATAAATACAGGTATATTTGTTCAATTCCCTTTTTGGAATCCTTGTAGAACCTTAGAATATCACTTTGATTAAAAATGATATATATTCAAATCAACAATTTAAAAGTGATAACCCGAGTTCTTACAATTGAATATAATTCACAATCGATGAGATAGACTCTTTGTCTGTTTACCCAGTAGACATTCAGAGGACGTATGTTCAGACGCTCCTATTAATTTTACGAATCGCTATGTAAACTGGCCATTTATGTACACATGTCACGCCTACGTATTGACTGTCTGTATAGTGTATTTTTCAATTCAAACATTTCTAAACAGCCTACATACCTGGATGGCCAAAACTGGATATTTTACTATTTTGAGTTCATTCTGAAAAAATAATTTCGGATATGAAATATTCTATACATTTTAAATTCAGCATTGAGAATATTTTAAGATAATGTACTAATCTTCAAATCTAGAAAAACAGGAACAAAATCCAATATTTCCTTTCTTGTAAGTGAGTGTATCAATTTGAAGAGCAAAAATGAGATTTCAGCTCATCCCAACTGGATTTACACAATAAAAACGATATATATTTGTAAGCAACTATTCTGAAATATATCTAATATCAAGAATTTCACTATATGTCGAATTGTTCAATTTCGAATGGACATCCCAGTCTACATGTGATCGGATACATGTTTTTCCTGAGGTTGATTTGGTTTATGTGATTTAGTATGATTGGACGAGGGTTTGAGTAAAAATTGTACAGGATATGCTAAATTTTATAATCTTGATTTTGTTCGGGTGTCCGAAAAGTTGTCAAAAAAGCTTCAAAGCCATCAACACTGCTATTTTATAGCAGCATTGATGATTTTGAACCCTTTTCTGTAATTTTATTGCCAACAGGCACTCTAAAGAAGACATTTTATTCTTTCAAAACTCATTTTCTGTAGGTGTCTGAGTATGAGTAGCTGTCATTCTGCCAGTCTGTTCCAATATATTGAAAAAAAGATTTTGCTGCAAAATACGGTCAAATGTTGTCTATTTTGCCTATTTGGAATGTCGAAAAACTGTATTATATTTGAATAGCGAATTTCCAATACCGTTTAATCTGGACTATAAGGGGAACTCTAGTCAGTGGATAAATTTACGTAAATCCCAAGATTACATGTTTCTGTAGTAAATCACCCATGTGATAAATTTGTATCGTAACTTTTACCCAATGATTTAGGCCCCAGATAGGAATGTCCTTATTTAAATATTTGACGATCGTAGAAATACCAGTGAAATCATACAAATTATTTTAAGCTGACTCCTTTAGAAATAAATCATGACTCATCTCAACTTTTACACATAAAGTCATGATTTTGTTACGTAACAGGCTAAATGTACTGAAAAACCAGTATTCTATGAACTTTTGAAATATAGGGTAACAGCGAAGCAGATTTCAGTTTTTCTTCGGATTTCCAAATTGTGTAATTATGCCATTTTCTCTTGATGGACAAAAAAGCTGAAAAAAATTAACACCGCCCTTTCATAGCAGTATTGTTGATGATATTGACTTCGTCTTCAGTTTGGTTGATTCCAGATTCTCAAAAAAGAGACATTTTTATCATGAAATATCGCCCACTTTTTCTGATGGAACCATTTATTTGGTGTCTGAGTAACAAAACATCTGATATGATGTCCTTTCAGTTTAATTTTTAAACATCAACATCGTTAAACATATTATTTTGCGAATTCGCATACATGTGATCGAAATATTATTTTTAAGTGCAAAATGAGGTGTCAAAGCTCCATGTAGCTACCAGGCTTTCACTTTTTCACGAATTATAATTCTACTGCAAAACGCGTGAAATACTCCCAAAAGTTCAATTTATTAGAAATTATGAAACATAGTCTGTTATTTATATTAACATTCATATTTTGTTATAAATTAAATTCCTTCAACATTCCTAACATTTTTAAAATATAAACATGTGATGACTTTAATTCAGATATTTTTTATAAAATATATCTCTTGTTAGAAGAACGAAAAGCCTACGATCAAAATGTCTGTACAAAAAAGTTTGAAATCATCAACACTGCTATAAAATAACAGTGTTGATGGTTTTCAAGCTTTTTTTGTCCATCTGAACAAAATATAATGAACATTCCAGATTCTTGACAAAAAGAAAGATTCTGTCAACTGCTTTTTTATGGCCTCTTTTTGAAGTGGATCACCCTGTCCAAGGCCCTAAAACAGCGCCCCCTTATAGACGAACGAGGTTACAATTGTTGGGAAGATATGAATCTTTTCCTGTTCGGCTTAGCCTACCCAAGTTATTTCACCCTGGTTTGAGCGGTGAGCATGGATAAGCGAGTCGGACTCGCCGGGACTCAAACCCGATATCTTCAACCTGCGATGCCAACATGTTTAATTGCCATTGCGCCACTAAGCTTGGGGAATATAATGAACAAGGTGTGTCCATCAGTGTATACCGTAATATAAAGCTTTTCATGAAACTGTTTGTCAAAACACATTGTTGTTCATTCATGCTTGAAATGCGATTTATATGAATTTTATGTCAAGTGTGAAGTAGTTATTGAAATTTAAACGGACTTCAGAGATGTCCTTGTACAAATTCAAGTACGGTATTTTAAAATTCCGATTAAAAGTATTTGAGTTTTGAATATCCTTGATTCATTTTGCAGTGCAATCATGATATAAGACAAATATAATATTGTAAAATTTAATACAAATTATGTTTTTTCTGTAAAATAGACAAAATATGTTTGGATGTCAGCAATTTTGTTTATCTGGTACGTAGGGCTGTCTAAAACGTTCAATTCGAAACATTCGAATCATACATTATTTGATTCGACTTCTGCAACAATTCTAAATCAACAATATGGTAATTTTTTTATAAATAAGTGTGAATGTTCATATAAATTATAAGCTGATAAAAGATTGTATTTGTCTGTTTATTATATGACTTCTGATTTGAATATTTTCGTTCAGGAAAATTTTACGATTCGATTCTGAAACCAAAATATTTTCGGTTTTGGCCACCACTACTGAAATGTTGATTCTTTATTCTATTTATATCAGGTTCGAATTAAAGAGTTCAAAATGAACACAAACATTAGAAATTCAAACATTTATCAGTTTTGTGTTACTGGCATAATATTCTCAACCCTCAATTCTGACAAAATTTGTAAATATATAGCAAATTTAAACCTCGACTCCAAATATTCAAACCAAACCTTGATTTTATAGTGAAACTAACCATAAAAACAACCCTAACATTATGGTATATATATTAAAACCTGGATAGGCATAGCTGTTTTAATACTATAAAATTTGTCATCCACCGTAATTAAACAAAATCTCATTAATCTTTAATTTTCTTAATTAGTTGGCAGAGCTGGTCGACCTTGGTTATTTTTTTGTACCAGCATCCCGCTGGCAAAGCCCCGGTTTCTGCTATCAAAAAGCGTGCATTTATCGTTGTAAAATTTCATATGAGGCGTATATACCAGCGGGAGTCCCCTTTTTGTCAGTATTTGGTGAGATGTTGTATCAATCTGTCAGCAATATAGGTATGCATCAAAATCCCCCATATTGTGATAGACATCCCGAAGATCAGATCGATACGGTATTTTGGGGAACTGAATACCATTTCAAGCGTAACAAACTTAATAACATTAACCTTTATACCGGGATGTTGTCGTGCTCTAATTTTAGGCAAACAGTTTTTTGAGGATGCTTATTTTCATAAATATGGTTGGAAAAATTTTAAAGTTCATTTTATTTTTCATTTTCAGAATGTCCAAGATAGTAAAATTCTCTTTATTGGCTATCTTCAAATGAATGAATGAGATATATTACCAATTAGATATTATTTAAATGTCACACTCTCATGAAACACCAACTGATTTGAACTTATATCATAATTATGGAAAACAAAAGAAACATGTGGTGATGTATGATGCATTTACGATACGAGCAAAACTCGTAAAAGAATTTTAAACACCACCTTGTGCACATAGTGATTAATGTGATGAGTGTTTGCCACCAGGGTTATTCATAGTTTCTGACTATCTTCCTCAACTAGAATGGAAACAACATTTAGCCAATGTTTCGAATATTTATCCAGATATGAAAGATTCATTTCCATTGCCCTGATGAAGGATATCTGGATAGATATTCGAAAGTTGGCGAAAATCGTTTTCATTCCACCGGTATAGCAAAATAGTCAGAAGCTATGAATGGATAAATTATTGCTTAGTTATTTGCAAAATGTCAGATGGTCAATATTTCATTATACATCCGCGGCTAGAAGATTAAAATGTCTAGTATTAATCAAAATGTAGAAAAAGGTTCAAAATCATAATACTGCTATAAAATAGCATTGTTGGTGGCTTTGATGATTATATGTACTTCGAAAAAAATGCCACCTGAAGAAAAACAAAATGCTGCCACCTTGCACTCAAACACCCAATAAAAATAGAAGTATTCAAAAAAATATTCGATTAAAATGCTTTTTTTCAGTTTCCGGACGTAATAAAATACTGCAAAAGCTTATAAATGAATTATTTTTAAGCTTTTCAATCATCCAAAGGAAATGAGTTTGGCGGTAGTAATTTTAACTCAAGGATTTTTAGTAAGGCTTCATCTGAACAACATCCCAAATTTTTTACATGATTTTTTTTTTAACCAAATCCCCATTTTTTTTTTACAGAATAAGTTCTGGGCGCAATATACCGGCCAAAGTGATGAAGAATCACAAACCAATATGGTTGGGATTATCATCGGAATCATGTTCGGCGTTGTCGGTTTTATTATCATCGTGATAGCCTTGTTTGTTTTATGGAAAAAGAAAAAAGGAGAATTGGATAGATTATCTAGTTCCGGTGACCAACCGTACAACCCGTACCCTCTGCATGTATTATACCCTCCTGCTAGTAAGTTTCAAATATTGAACATTTATTAGTGAAAGAATCAATCATACTATAAGGTGTGTATCAACTGATTCGCTGCTCAGACACCCACATTGATTACCACCATTAGGGGAGGCCAAATGAAATATTTTTCCTTCCATAATTGTTTCATAGAAATTGCGAGAGTATCGGTATCAAAATTCTAAAATCAATCAAATAATCAAATGAGAATTCATTACCTTTTTTATCAAAATTAACAAAGCGAAATTTCCAAAAATAATCAATTTTTTGAAAATGTTGATTCAAATTCACTCAATAGATTTAATCAAATCTTTTTGAACAGTCCTTGCTGTTATCGAACTGTTAGAAAATTGAACTTTTCTTGGATCGAATGGTTGATAATAATGGTTAATGATAATGGTTGCTAATAAAAGGTGTCATCAGTAGTGTGTTTATAAAACACAATAATTCCACAGTTCAGCAAAACCCACACAAAATATCGAGCCCTGGGTTGAGCGGTGGACATGAGTTCAAAAGCTTAACTTTTTATATCAAACAATCACTGATAAATGCTCTTGTGATATTTTCTACAGGCAAAGCAAACGGGAACCATTATGAGATGCCCATAATCGATGCTTACGACAGTGACCTTGCACTTGGCATAAGTGAATGTTATGTGGAGCGTGAAAGATTACTAGTAGGGGAACTTATAACCTCAGGAAACTTTGGGGAAGTTCACAAAGGGGATCTGAGAATGAGGGACGGATCATTGATGGATGTGGCTGTCAAAAGTTTAATAAGTATGTTTTATTATATACTGGAGGTAGGGCTGGGCAAAACCGAATCATTCGGGATTTGAATAATTTTTTTGAATCAGATCAAATCATAAATTTCATGTGAATATTAAATATCCCACTTTTAATATTACAGCTTGTCTTCATTGTTAAAATCAAAAAATTTATGGTTTTTAGTGTATTTTCAATTCATACTCCATTTTTGAGAGCAACAATTTTCATATTTTAACGACAAAACATAATCAAGCTTGACCAAAATCGATTGTATTTTGTCGTAAAAAATTTTTGTTTATTTGGCACGTTTTTATTCCTATGAACGGTTCACAATCGAATAAATTGTGCTTCAAATGGAATTTAAATCACCGAATCTAATTGCCCAGCCCTAACTGTAGATACAAGCTTTAACGTATATCTTTAGTGTCCATAAGGTGACTAAAAGGAAACAAAGAACTAGTAGATAGTTTTATCATCGCCCAGGGCAGATCACTCACTGCACTTTACGATGGTAGTTCAGTTCTGTGGGATCTTTTCCGCTCAAGATTAGTGCAATTGTAAGTACGGTACTACATTTTGCGGTCGCTTCTTGCCATTTGAGCGGCTGATAGTTGGTTCCTCTTATCTGCTGCCTTTGGCCTTGCTTTAAGCAAATTCCGATAAAGAATGCAACGTTTTATCAAGTGATCTTCTCAGTTTAATAAGTTTGTTTGATAGATTACATTTTTTTGACATTGTTCGTTAAATAAAATGAGCTTTGAACATAAATACAGATTTACATATTTGCAATACCGTATGAATATAGGAATACGGTCGGCTTGAGCTATAATTTGGAATATCTCGAGTTGGAACAGTGCGTATTCTATTTCTACTATTTTGTTCTTGTTCAGATCGAATTTAACAACGAATTTTTTTTGTCCTGTAATACTAACTAAGATAGCATGGTATCTTAAAACAGTTGCAAAAGAGTTTTTTTTTAAATCATATTCGAAAAAGTTCGTTTCGAAATTATTTCATTGGAGATTCGATTAAAAAAAAATACCTTCTAAACCTGCATCGCTAGTAACGATGACAACTTCTGTCATCCTATTTTCTACACTTTGGATTCGATAACATCGAATTCTCTATTTAGATTATCGTCATTTACTATTTTAAAGGCAAATTCTATTGGGTCTAAACTCTTCTTTATTCCAATTTACAGCATCAGATCGATACTGTTGAATTAGCCATTTAAATTACCATCATTTACTATTTTCAAGGCAAATTCAGTTTAAGCTGAGTGGTTTAAACTCTGTTCCTTATTCATATTTACAGCATTAGACGACCGAGACGATATTGAAAAATTTTTGAGGGAGGGAGTAATGATGCGAGGACTCGATCATAAAAACGTACTTTCGCTCATTGGAGTTTGTGTTGAAGATGACGATCTGAGGAAGTCTCCCCTGATTGTGCTGCCTTTTATGAAAAATGGAGACCTGAGGACGTTTTTGAGGGACGGAAATAATGTAAGTAAATGCTTCTTTAGTTCAAAATGGGCTGACAGGTACCCAGACCTACAGAAAATGGGTTTTATCACAAGAAAACGGCAGTGTTGATGATTTTGAAGCCTATTGGTCACACATAGAAATGACATAACTTTTACGGATAACCACACTGGTCGAAAAACTGAATATTTTTTGGGTACCCAAAGAAAATAAGATGAAAGTTTACTGGAGAACAAGATCCTGCCACACAGGATATTTCGAATTTGGGGTTGATAATAATAGAAAATGCCATTGAGAACTTTTTGAGAAGTTTTTAAAAGCTGGATTCCTCAGCAAACCTTGAAATTTTTTTATTGTTTTGTTTGGACAAGAAAGAAACAGCATCTAAAAGAGTAACCTAACCACCACGCATAGCAAACAGCTTAATAAATAAAAGAGGCAGCAAAGGCACTCTATGCAATCAGTACCTAATATCTCTAAAGCCTTTTTGCTTTTTTTCCCGAAAAAATTGCTTGGTTTTTTGGACATTTCCACTTGCTTTCTTAAATTTTGAATCAGATTCCAGACAATTTGATTCACACAAATTATGTGGGTGTTTGTGTGTCATAGTAGCAAACTACTGCCCTCAGGGATGAATCATTTCAATGTCGATAACAATTATTTATCAGTCATGGTTTTTTTATTTAAGTGACGTAATTTTAGATACCGGTACTCTATTAATCAAAAGAAGTGGCAGGTGACTTTACCATTGTCCAGGGCAGTTATCATTCACTACACTTTACCAGAGTGGTTCAGTTTCGTTTGAGATCTTTTCCGCTTAAAAGTGCTGATGCTAGATCCTTTAGTAGCTCCTTACGATTAAGTGGCTGTGAGTTAGTTCCTTTCAGGCACTTCTCCCAGCCTTGCCTGGAGTGAACTTCTATAAAAAATAAACAAAAAAAACTGCTTCCTTAGGAATGTAAAACATTTTAGGCAGATTTTGAATTAAATATTTGACATATGGTATTAAATATTGCTATATTTGCAAATTTTGCGGAATTTCTGTATTAAATCGTATGTTGGTAAAACAAAACTACTATTGGTATGCCTTTGAAGTACCAATGTTATGATTTACATGGAAACTTTGGACCATTCAATTTAACCACAAATTTCAGTAATTTTCCCCCTCAAAGTGGCAGAATTTAGATACCAAACACTGAGAAAAAATTGTTCAATGAGAATGAAATTTGTTGCAAAATATAGATATTCTATGATACCCCACACACATATCAATGTAAATAGAACCAACCATTGATTGTGTTGGCTGAAATTTCCTGTTGAAAAGCTTCAACATCATCAACACTGCTATTCAATAGCAGTGTTGATGATACTGAAGCCTTTTCAATGACTCGTGCCGACTCGTGTGTAGCAAAAACACGGAGAAAAATATATTGCCTCACCCATACGGTCCATCTACAGTACATGCGACATAATGCCATTTTCAATTTTGGAACCTCCTATTATTTACCAGCAACCAAATGGTTTGAATTAAGAAAATAATGAATAAGTATACCATGCCACACGAATTATTATTGACTAGGGGTGGTCTTGCACTTTGTTCTTCAGTCAGGTCTGACCAAGTTATTACACCCTGGATTGAGTAGGAAAAATATGTACCTTCTGGTTCAAACCAGACTAAGCTATGGATTGAGCGGTAGCAATTGGAGTGGTAGGCTGCCGGGCATTTGTTCAGTGGTAGATGTTTGTAGGCCGGCAGGCATTGGTTCGGTTGTCTGCATTGGTAGTCTGGCAGGCATTGGTTCGGTGGTCGGTATTGGTAGTCTGGCATTGGTTCGGGGATAGGCATTGGTAGGCTGGCAGGCATTGGTCCGGTGGTCAGCATTGGTAGTCTGGGGCAAGCGTTGGTTCGGTGGTAGACTTTGGTAGTCTGGCAGGCGTTGGTTCAGTGGTAGGCATCAACTTTAACCCAATTTCCACATCCAGTGCTAATGTGGCAAATCAATGTGATATGAAAAACACTACAACAATTACCAGTAATCAATTAATAAAAATCCTTTGACAGAGGTTAACAGGATTAGCGCATAGAGAACGTTGAACAGTCAAATTGTACGACTAAGCATGTTCAGTAACTGCCCTCAAGGCATGTAACATGTTGTAAACTATAATTATTATTTATCTGTTTGGGCATAATTAACTATTCTTTGAGGAAAATTGTTTGGCTCAATTATAATTGTACTTGTATGAAATTGATAAATATGGGTTCATGAAATTTACTGGTATTTAAATGTTTTATCTCCGAGTTGCTTTCAATCACTCTCGAACATTTTGGTGAAGTATTTTTTGATTAAATCAATTGCTTTTATACCGTGAGATTTAATTGGCAACGAAGTGTGCAAGACAAATTAAAACCTAAACATCTCAGTCCAATTTTGAAAAAGACGTAACTTCAATCATATTGGCGCTTGTTAGATCACAAGTCATATTATAGTCATTCATTTTTACTGCTATGAAGATAAAAGATAATCTCTTTGATTTTTTCTCTTGTTGATGTGTTGCTCGAATTTTAACAACCAATGTTTTTTTTTGGTTTTTCTAATACTAACTAATATAGCGGGGTATCTTAAAAGAGTTGGGAATATGTTTTTTCAAAAAAGAATCATATTCGGAAAGATCGGATTCGAAATTATTTTATTAGAGTTTCGATTTAAAAAAAAACCTTCAAAACTTGAATCGCTAGTAACGATGATGTCAACTTCTTTCATCCTGTTTTCCTACACAAGTCTTATTATGGTTACGCTATTTTCTCTGCTATGAAGATAAAAGATCTCTTTAATTTTTTTTCACAACCATTTCTTTTCGTGGATCACCCTGTCCAAGGCCCTGTAACAGCAGCCGCTTATAGACGGACAGGGTTACAGTTACTGGAAAGATATGATCTTTTCCTGTTCGTCTTAGCCTACCCAAGTTCTTACACCCTGGGTTGAGGGGTGGGCATGGATTAATGACCCGGACTCGCTGGGGCTCGAACCCGAGATCGTCAAACTGCGATGCCAACATGTTTAACCACTAGGCCATCGCGCCCACATTAACAACTTACTAAAACTCAACTCACCACAGATATGTACTCAACCTGGTTTTTATTCAATTTAAGAATATTATTATCGGTACTAATTAGTGATTTCAACTCATAAATTTTTAATAAATGCTTTCAGGTACTTACTGTGATGCATCTACTCAGGTTTTGCGGTGACGTAGCGCACGGAATGCAATATCTCGCTGATAAAAAGTTCGTCCACAGGGATCTGGCAGCCAGGAATTGCATGTAAGAAATGTTTCCTTTTCTACCTTATCAAACTTTTTGAAATGCTGTGCAATCCTCCATTCATTCGCCTTGTGGGTTTATATTGTAGAATTTCTCCCATTATATTCCCTGGGTGTCATAAGAGGAATCTAAAAGTAAAGTACTTGTTGGTATTTCCTATCATTTAGAGCAAATTCCACTCACTGTGTTCTTTCAGCGATTCAGTTCTGTTCTGAACATTTTCCCCAGCAGATGCTGTTACTTGAAAACCTTCAAAGTCGCTGTACGCTTAAGCTCTCCATTATTTACAATACAATATTTACAATGGTCTTATATTTTTCATAATCTGTTGCCAAAGATCGTGTATTTCCTGTAACACAGTAATACAGTTAAAGGCGATGTCTGTTGGAAAGAAACAAAAGCATCTCTTTAGCACTCCATTAATAAATAAATATAATAGCAGGCTTGCAAATCCACGCACTAGAATTTCTCACAGATTCTCGTAAAACTCTTACGAAGTCGTAATGAAATTTTAAAATATCCATTTCAATGATGATAGATTTATTTCTTGAGGTTCCTTTTGCTTATTTCCTGTGTGATCCAGTATTAATTCCATATCATATGCTATATTACCCTACTTATGGGAATATAAAAAAATTTGAGAAACACGCTAATTGCAATGAATCTGCATGCCGGTAATAGATTTTATCTTGGAAAAATCTGAACGCTGTCTTTCCATTTTTAGGGTAGATGAAAGGTGGTGTGTAAAAGTTGCAGATTTTGGACTTTCTCGAGATTTGTTTGATCGTGACTATTACACAAGCAGCGTCAAGACACAACTTCCACTAAAATGGATGCCTCCTGAGAGCATTAAGTACGGAAGATATGACGAGAAATCAGATGTGGTTAGTAGAATATTGTGATCTTTGAATAGGAATACACTATCGAAATAGGAATTTCATTTTAATAAGCATAGTCAATGATCGACTGGTCAGTATCTCTATTATTGACAACACATGTTTCAACAAGTATTTCGTAGGATGCAGCAGTATTTTTAATTGCTAATAATAAAAAAGGAATTTCTTGTCTGATGTAGATCTATTTCTTCACATTTCTTTTTTCATAGCCATTTCGTAGGGTGGATCACCCTGTCCAAGGCCTTATAGATAGACAGGTTCATCCTGTCATCTTTTCCTGTTCAGCTTGGCCTGCTCATGTAATTACACCCTGGGTTTGGGGCTTGAACCCGAGATCATCAACCTGCGATACCAACATTTTATGTGTCCCCTTCTAATAAAGATAAGTTTTGGGGTAACAATAAATCATTTATTCACTCAAGAATTTGACTTTGAGAAGATCAATCTCATAAATGAATTTGCTAAGCTAAACAAGATTATGATATAACCCAATCATTATTGATTCTGTGCTGATGTAACAAGCATGTGCCATCAGTTGCTCACACTTAATAAAACATTTCAACCAGTCTTGTTCATCGACGAGTGTTCGAAATGCTCATATTATTTTCTTCGGATAAACAAAAAATATTCAAAATCATCAACCCTGCTATTCTGCAGCAGTATCATGATTAATATTTCCTCTATTGTCTTGGTTGCTGCCAGTCACCCAAAAGAAACATTTTCATCTTCTAGCATGACTATATATCAAGAAATATTGCCTGTTTGTCAAATTTTCTTCTGGCGAAATCCATTTTCTTTGGGTGTATGAGTAACTATCTGCGTTTCAAGCGTCTAAAATCCCTTTCTCTGTATGTTTATCAGAATTTGAAAAGCAAATAAATTACGTCAATTGTATATTTGTGTAACACTAAATGATGGCTTTTGGTGTAGAGAGCGAACAAATAATTGTATATCAATTTGTACCGGTATTGGTGAATAATTGTCGAAATATAAGTACTGTGGTTTTAATCATTTCTCGATTGAACGTCCTGTTTGTGTTCATACGAGGCGCAGTCTGTTCCGCATAGCATAATGTAATCTACTCTTCTGCTCACCCCATCAGAAAATATTTGATCAAATATGTTTTGTTGATGTGATAGAATTTCATTTTTGTCTTGCGGGAGAGGAAAGCTGAGAATATGGCGAACCAAGACCACTCATGCATAGACATGGCTTGTGGAAGCCGTGAGCAGCACTTATGTGAACCACAGTGCACCTAGGGTGAAGTCCAGCAGATATCTCACATATAATCATCCCTCACAGGATTTGAAACCCAAGGTGTTAGAGATGCGTAGCTCGAAGCCTATTCACAACGCTTCTTCCAAACGAGCTTACAGCGCACCCAGGCATGGGCCACTGATGGATCGTGCCGCTGGGGCATGGTCCATCAGTGGCTCATGCTTGGCAAAATTAAATTTCTGATTTGGGAGACATACTGAACAAACTTTATCTTGTGAGGAGAAAAACTATCAAACAGTAGGTGTTTTTAGATTTGTCTTTATTAAAAATGTTAAAAGATCTTAAGTCGTCTTAAGTTCTCGATCAAAATTGAATTGCACAAATGATTCTTAAATATTCAGCGCTGTTTGACAATGGCAGTATTGATGGTTTTGATGAGGCATTTTTGCGTCATTCGGTTCATCTCATCAGCATAATATATCCTCGGACAGGCCGACAAAATGACAGCTACTCTGCTACTCAGACACCTGAAGAAGATGGGTTTCACCAGAAGAAAATATAGCAAATAAGCAACATTACATAGGATAGTTGTGGCTAAAAGATTTGAATGTCTCCTTATTGTCTGGTAGCATCAAAACTGTAGAAAAGGGTTCAAAATTATTGATACCGCTATGAAATAGCAGTTTTGATGGTTTAAGCCTTTTTGTTTTCTGAAGAAAAAGACATGAATAATTCAGACACCCGAAGAAACATATGATTCTGTCACCTTGCTTTTTATCAAATGTTACATTGTGGAAGTCTACTTTTTAGCACTCGCAATAAATTTTCCTGATACTAAATTTCTGTTTTTTCTTTCAGTGGTCATACGGTATCGTGTGCTGGGAGATAATGACCCGTGGAGCTATTCCATACCCCACTGTGCAAGCTGTAGCAATTCTGCAATATCTCAGCGACGGAAACAGAATGGAAAAACCAGAATGCTGTCCTGCTAAATTGTACGTGTTGTAATTTATTTTTTATTTTATCAAAATTCACTCGAAACAAGATTGAGACATTTCATATCATGAAAGTCTTGTGAAACTACCAGCGTGCAAAGAGCTTACAATGCGTGAATGAAACCTAAGGAATTTTTATCTCTAAAACTGAAAAGATATTTATTGATGTTAGTTTGAAAGCCATCTAATACATGGACAGATTCTGAAACCATTTGTGTGCAAAAAGTTGTATACATGCAGGAAGGAAGACCAAGATTTGGTCAAAATTCTAAAATCGAATTTTTTTTTTTGAAAAAGAAAAACTCAAAAAATTTTTTACTAATATTTCTAAAACTTTTTTCGAAAATTTCAAAGTGTCAAAATATCTATTTTCAATTTTATTTCTCTAATATCGAATTTTTTTTCGAAAAAAAAAAATTTTAACAATATTTTTAAAAAATTTCAAAGAGCCAAAATACGTATTTCAACGTAACTAAGCAAGAAAGTTCAAAAATTATTCATAACTTTTCTAAAATTAAATTTTTTTAAAAAAAAAACGTGCCAAAATATGCTTTAAAACTCACATCAATAAATAACACTGTGGAACGAACCACTTGTGTGCAATAACCTATGTACAAGCAGGAAGGAAGACTATAAAAATTTTCACCTCTAAAAGATATTTATTGACACAAGTTTTAAAGCCATATAGGTCGAACACAATCAGAAAGGTCCGGTAGTGCGAATAGAAGTGGTAGATGGTTTTACTATCGCCCGGGCCAAAATACCACTTTCTGCGCTTCACACGATGGATCAGTTCTGTTTGGGATGTTTTCAGTTTAGAGTGCAGTTGTTGTTAGTACATCTTTTAGTACCTCTTTGCTATTGAGTGACTGTTGGTTGGCTTTCGGCCTTGCTTAGAGTTAATTTCGATAAGAAAAAAGAATTTATTTCAAATTTGAAAATTCGAAAAAAATACTTCACTGTGTAAAATAGTTTGTAGCACCGCATAACTTCTACAGTGAATAGATAAGAATTGCCGGCCAAATGCCTGGATCAGTTAAAGCTTTTTTTACTTGGGTTATGTCTTTTAGGAACATTTATTTTTTAAATTGAATATCGAACGGGATAATTTGGAATCAGATTCTTGTAGATGTGATTCCAGTTTGTAACTAGAAGATTTTATGGATGACTAAATTATTTATTCTCTAATATTGATGACAAATTTGCAAAATTCACCATTTTCATTTGCCAGTCTTTCTAAACACATATTTATTGCTGTCACTGCTGTCAAATTTCGTGTGACCAAGGTCAGACATCCTCAAATCTGTATTTTAAACAATCAATCATTGATTGATTATTTTGTTAAAAATACTTGTCTGAGAAAGTCTTGACCTCGGTCAGATGAATCGCTGCAGAAATAAATTTGTGTGCAGTATGTGATTATAAAGACTGTTGAACTTCTTGCAGTGTAATTCATTTTTTTCATAGCCCCTTTGCTTTTAGCATGCACACACAAATGCATAAGAACTAAGAACTAAGAATAAGTAATTGCACATAAACCTGACCTTGTTTTTTACATTTCATGGGAAATGAGCACGCTTCATTTTCTCTCTTTTTTATCAAATATTTGACAAGTTTACCGATTACCGATAATTTGTAAACATGGGGCTAGAGTTATCTTTAGAAGTTCATTCAAATGGTATTCCAAATCAACCATACAAATTAAATGTTTCAATACTTTCAGTGGGCGTGATTGCCTAGTGGTTAAACATCGCCGTAGTGGTATTGCACGTTGAAGATCTCTGGTTCGAGTCCGGCTCGCTCATCCATGCCCACCACTCAACCCAGGGTGAAATAACTTGAATAGGCTAAGCTGGACAGGAAAAGATCATATCTTTCAAGCAATTGTAACCCTGTCTGACTATAAGTTGCCGCTGTTACAGGGCATTGGGCAGGTTGATCCACTCTAAGAAGTGAATGTGAAAAAAATAAAAATTCAGATAAGCAAAATTGCTGAGGTGGTGGGTAGATGGTTTTATTGAGAAACCACTTAGTGTACTTTATTTACCGTAGTGGTTCAGTTCCGTATGGGATGTTTCTTGCACTTTATCTTGATGTATTTTGACGTACACATTACACGAATGCATAAAGGAAGGATGAGTAGTTGCTCATGAACCTGACCCTGCACTTTATCTTGATGTATCTCTTCGACATTCGAGTGACTTCTTGGTTTGCTTCTTTTAGGTACTGATGTCGGTCTTGCTCAGAACAAAGTTTTATAACAAAAATAAAATAGGGCGATTCCAAGTTAGCAAAACCTTTCTTCCTATGTGTGAGCATTTTGTCTAATTGAACAAAACTTTAAAAACCATCAACACTGCTAATTTGTAATTTGGTTGCTACATGTAGTACAAAAAGAGCTGTTTAATCTTCTAGCAAGAGACATGTTTCATGAAAGATTGCCCGTTCTTTTAATAGCAACCATTTGCTTTTGGTGTCTGAATAGCAGGGGAGCAAACATTCCATCAGTCAGGGCAGTTCTAAAGCTTGCACATGTAGGGTGTATATATATATATGTATTCGACAATTTATACTTTTCATTTTCAGGCACTCCATTATGAAAAGCTGTTGGCTGGATGAACCAAGTGATCGTCCAACTTTCTCAGAACTGGTTTCAATGACGAATGATGTGATAAGAGATGCGAGGAGAGTGTCAGGTAGGATGTCATTCTCAGATGAAGAAAAAATTTGTTACAATATATTTAGTTTGTGTTGTTAATATTCTGTTTATTATTTATTATTAGTAATTATCTCATTATTATTAAGTCTACAATTTCTTTATTGAACGCTTTCTTTCCATCGATAAACTTCTCTTTTTCACTATTCCATTCTTCATTTCCATAATTATGACCTTTGACCTTGCGAAAGCCTGTTCTGGAAATGGGTCTTCTGAAACTGTGATCCTGGAGCATGTTGCTCTATTGTTAGTGTTTGGTTTTTATCTGTTGTAATCTATCTATATTGAAAAATATTGAGAACATTTCATGTGTCACTGATGGATGGTGTTGGTCAGGCTTGGTCCATCTGTAACGCGTACTTGACTGAATGAAATTTCACATAGGTTATTTCCAAACCACGTCCATGAGCAGGAAAAATGAGAATAATATAAAAACCTCCACCCCGATTCGGAATTGGTATCTGCACGAGAGGTCGTAGTTTGCCATATGATTAAGCTGTATTCCCAGCTTTCCTCTCCCGCAGGATAAAAACAATATCCTATCCTGTTTTTAAGTGTCCGAAATGTATGTGTGTATTTTGCTATTTTGCATTAACATCATTAACAGTAGAAAATATACATTCTTGTATAAAAGGTCAGGAAGTATGCACAAGACCACATGGGGCTTAATCACAGTGGCATAGACCCTATAATCAAAAAAATAAAACAAATAAAGGGAAAACTGACACTATACGTGACAAAAGAGATAAAAAATATGCTATTTCATAGCAGTATTGATGATTTTGAAACTTTTTATGGTTACTACCGGTAACTCAGAAAGACACATTTCATTCTTCTAGCAAGAGTTACATCATAATAAGCCGCCCATTTGCTAAATTTTTTTGTGACAGAATCCAATTGCTTTGGGCATCTCAGTTGCAGAGTAGCTCTGGCCCAAGAGATAACCTTACAGGTGGAGCTGGGCGGCATTAGGTATATTTTGTATCGGCATACCGCCGCCAAAATGCCGGTATGCCAAGCCATTTTCTGCTATAAAAAATCTTGCTATAGCGTTGTTCTAAAGAGCCACGTGAGGCGCAACCTAGTTAAAAAATCAGGTGCCTACCACTAAATGCAGGCGGGTTGCTGTTTCTGACATTGAAAAATTTAAATTGAGGCATATTATAAGGTGTAAGTGGGCTTAAGACCTGTTGTTTTGTCATTACTTGACGCGACCATGCACTAATTTGTAACTATTTTAGGTGGTGTGTCGCGAAATGCCGATATCACAGCAAGCCAACATCGCGCATATTAACACGAAACTGTATTTTGGAAAACTCAATACCGGTATTTACCTTCTTACCGATATGCTGCCCAGCTCAAATCACAGGTTTTTCATTGGTTCCATGCTGGATTTCGTAATCGGATAAAAATGCAGTTTTCTTCCAGTGATTTAAAAGCTTCAACTTCATTAACATTGCTATTAAACTTTTTCCTTATACGTACCCCGAAGTAACGTTTGTCTGGACCTCATTCATAATTGCTAACTCTTTATTTATATCGAAGGTCGAAGGTCACGCAGCTCTGAAGCGAGTTCATCATACACACACGACAGTATCCGGGGGGCAACAGGTGGAAATGCGTACCAGAATTCTGACACAGAGAGATCCATCAAGAGGGATAAAGGAAAGGGGGACAGGAGGAGGGACGAGATCGACAGGTATGAAATTATTGTATTCATTGCAAAGTGTTTTTTTTTTAATATTAAAATTCGCTCCCAATGTATTTCCTACATAATGTAGGAGGGGAGGAAACAGTGATAGCAGATATTACTCACTTTTTATATATGTTCAGTTCTGTTTGGGAGTTCTAAGGCAACCGATACTACACTTTGTAGTTTTTCTTTGCCCTTTAAGCCCACCACTCAACTTAGGGTGTAATAACTTGGGTAGGCTAAGCCGAGCAAGAAAAAATCATATCTTTCCAGCAATCGTAACCCTGTCCGTCTACAAGTGGTCGCTGTTACAAGGCCTTGGACAGGGTGATCCACACTAAGAAGTGGCTATAAAAATGTAGGAGGAAAACAAAACAGTGATAGTTCCATCATCGCTCAGGGCAGATATCACTTTTATCTAGGTTCATTTCTGTTAGGGAAGTTCTGAGTGCAGTTGCTCGTACTACATTTTGTGGTTTCTTTATTTATGATATAAATAAAACTGCATGTATAATTTCAGCCGGGACCCGAAACCTAAACCACGAAGCAGCAAATCACATGGAAAATCCTCATCAAACTCTAACAATCACAGCAAAAAAAGTACGAGATCGAACAACACAGAAGTCGGGGAGTACAATGACCCCGAAGATTCGGACGACGGTGGATTTGGAAAGAGAGGAAGTACTAAAATATAAACACAAAGACAGTGACAACGAGCTTGGTTGTACTCGTATATAAGAGAAACCATCATAAATACAGTACACATCAAAAACAATTGAATTATAAACCTTAGCGCTCTCTAGAGTTAGAGAGAGAATTCGGAGTAATAGAAAGCCGTAAATAAGACAACTGATGGCCGCAGTCAAATGTGTCAATGAACATAAGAAAGAGAATGCGAGTGTTAAGAAATGAAAGCCTGAGGCATGCTGGCAAAAATGCCAGCTACTCTGTTACTCTGACACCCGAAAAAAAAATGGATTCCATTCGAAGAAAATTTAGCTAAGGCAATATTTTATGATGCTAAAAAATTGAAATGTTTTATTTTTTTTTTGGAAGGTTTGGTAGCAACCGATATGTAGAAACCGATTCAAAATGACCAATACTGCTATGAAATATCAGCGTTGATGGTTTTGAAGCTTTTATCCACATGTAATGACGTCGACTTTTCAGACACCCAAAAAAACAAGATTTTGCCACCCTGGGTTATGGGCCTCAAAGAATGAATGTCGAATTCATAACTGTGACTGTGATGATATTCAATGAAACTTTGAGTGAAACTTTTTTATTTCCAGAGCCAATGCGTTCTGGCCTTTCTCCAACTTCTTTTTATTATAGAAAGAGTCTGGATTCATTCACCCACACATGGAAAAATGTAGGGTTAAAAATGGCACAAACAAAATGAAATTGTGTGCTAAAGGACCAAGAATAAACTAGGGCCATGTTGATAACACCCATAAACCCGAAAAAAGCTGTTGTCGCATTGCTTCCTTGTTTCAAACACTTACTAGGTTATTTTTGAGTGTCTGAAAGTATTAGAAACGGCAAAAGACTTCAGTGCCATAGCTTTAACGATAATTTGAATTTATTTTTTTATCCGAAAAGTGTACTTTTATTCCGACAAATGAAGGAAACGAAAGAAAAATTTTTAATACTACAAATATTGCTTTAACCATGATTAAATGGAGTTGCAAATTGTAAATCGATTGTAATACCTCAAGTGTGTAAGAATTTGTCCGATATTTATTGTTGATTTATCTCATCTAGGAGAACGCCCACGGTCAGAAATTTATTTTTTAAGCTAGAGACACAAATAGAATGGAGTATCATTTTTATCCTGCGAGAGATGGAAGCTGACAATACAGCTTTATCATATGGCGAACAACGATCTCTCTTGCAGATACCAGTTCAAAATCGGGGTGAAGATTTTTGGATGCCCGCTGTCAGAAATTTATTTTTTCAAGCTCGAGACATAGATGGACTCCGCCTCGTCGGAGTCCATCAGTGTCTCGTACTTAAAAAAAAAACGTGTGTATACAAAATATTTCCGACTGGGGCAACCTCAAAAATGGAATGTTATTTTTATAATTGTGGAAAGTTTTGAGTGATATTTCTTCATATTCAAATATCTTCTTCTCATTTATTTTTTATAAATATCAGGAATATTGTGAGAAAAATGCCATAATTCATCTTAATAAAAAACCATTTTATTGTCGAAAATGAGTTTAAATGGTTCGGCATACTAAAACATGTTTAGTGAAGATCTTCTCTTAATAATATCACATTCATGTTTTCGCTCGAGAATAATAAAATTGGTCCCAGCCTTTTCAGTCAACTTTTATTGGGTTTTGACTTGTTGCGGTTTTAATAAAGTTGAAGGTTTTATATGCAAACGCATTATACTAATATTATTCTTACGCAATCAGAAATATTTTTTTGAAAGATGTTTTGTCAAGCATGGCATGTCAGTGGCTCATGCATGACAGAATGAAATTTCTCTCCTAAGGTAACAGGCTTCGTGGGATAGTGGATTTCTAGAATCTCTCATGGCTCTCGTAAAACTCTCACGAAGCCAAGATGAAATTTTAAAATAAATATTCATTTCAAGGATGAGAGATTAATTCCTTGAGGTTCCTTTTGCCTATTTCTTGTGTAATCCAGCATTGATTCCATATAATTTGGTATATTACCCACCTTATTGGAATATAAAAAAAAATTTGGAATCGCATATTTAAACGAATCTGCAAGCTTGTCAATGCGTATGACATAACATGCGCTTAATGGCTACTGATAATCTGATCGGGCTTCGGCTTTCAGCCGTAAAAAGTGCTCCATAGCACAGTATGGTCTTAATATGCACCCACTAAAACCATTGTTACACAATCTGAAATTTTTTGTTAACAATAGAGCATTGTGGGAGGTGCGGTCCAACAGCCTCATGCTTGACAAAATAAAATTTTTGGTTGGGCGGAGAGACGTTGCCATATTATTCAGGTTTGAACCTATTGCCTTTAATTATTTGTTTTCAGCCTTCCTATCAGCTTTCTTATCAATGAAATATTTTCTGTATATTTTTGAGCACATTTTTTTATAATCACCGTTAATCAACCTTTTGCCAAACTATCATGCTGTTTTTGCACTTTTTGCCTTCATAGTTATCGAGGACGCAGTTCATCTAAAAATCTCTCGAGACCGCATACCGGTACAATCCCGATTGATTGTCAAAGGAATTATATTAAATGGTATTCAGAATTCAAGTTCACGGAATTTTGTCTAAAGTTTTCAGATAATCAAATTTTGAAACCAAATTCCAGGCCGCTTCAGTCATGTCTTTTGTGATTGAGAATATTTCTCAATGAGTCAATTTTCGACCCTTTTTCACAGAATATCGCTTTCGTTGATTTTTTCCGCGACTTGTATTTGTCATTCTTTTCACATCTTTTGTTGAGCACGAGTTACTGATGGATCGCGCCGATTAGGCGCGGGCCATCTGTGACTCGTGCTTGACAAACTAAAAAAATCCTGATCAGTTAGTGAATATTTAATGCTCAGTACTCCGTTTGTTGTGCAGCATATTTTCATGTTAACAAAGATAAATTCACTGTTTTGTTAGAAAAAATCTGTACGAAATATGTGATTAATGTACTATAATTTTGATAGAATCATATGTGTTTCTTTTATATTCTCCAGCAAAACTCAGCTTTCCATTTTTAAGACTCCAAACAAAACAAAATTTACTATCCCTCTTATCATCATGTACAGCAATTTAAAATTATCAAATGAAAAATTTTGTTTCACATCGTGGAATCGTTCAGAAATGAAAAAAAAAGTTGTAACTTGACAGATTTGCTCTTTACTTCTAGCGTCTCAACGTCCTGAGCGGAACACCTGCAACGCTTTGTCCTGGTTGAGCCTTTAAAACACATTACATTTCTAGTACTGTACTGTTGCATCTTTATTTCCGAAACCGAATATAACTTTCTGTCAATTTGCACCAAGGTCAGGTAGTTAGAGCACAGCCGATGAAGCAAAAACCGTGCTGTTTCTGTGCTCACTGGTTGTGCTCTATGCAGCTGGTGGCAACCTAGATTTGTACCCTAGATTTTCACCTGTTACCATAGATCCAAATGTCAGCGTTATCTCTATTAATTTGGTACATTACTCCAAGTACCAGTTCATCTAATCATGTGTAGCAACTTTTTTTATTTTATATAGCACAACTCGTTCATATATTTTGCTTTACTCACAAGTTAGCAAACAATACTTTTGGGTACTTTTCAGAGCCTGACCGATATCGCTTTTCTCGCAACCGATATTTTGACCACCGATATTTCGTCTTACGTGGAACTCATTGAAAAGTATTGCACAAATTTGTCATTGCGCGTGTCCATAAGTATATTTCAGTTGGCCGATTATTTTACTTTACTGATATATTGGTCGGGTTTTAGTACATTTAAAGATGATACAATTTTATTATTAATGATGAGACATGGTACATCTCTTTAGAAAAATCACTTTGAGAAATGATTTGGAAATATTGTAAAAGTCAGAAAAGCACTGCTTTGAAATAAGAGTTCACCACAGCTGGCTAGGGTTGCGACTTCAGATACATCGATTTTTGAATCTCCACATTCCTCTTATCCTTCCGAATCTTCCTGAATCTGTTACGGGATCTACAGAAAAATTCCACTGAAATTTTTAAGAAATTAATATAATATATGTAACATTTCAACATATTCTGTAACATTTTTGTTCTAAAACTTTTTTTATATCAGGAGGAATAACAGTGTATCCGAATCAGCCGTATATTCAGATCGACCAGAATCGTGGCTGTAAAAGTGGAACCCATTGTTGTGGATATTCAATGACACTTACTACCCAGTCAAAAAACTATTAACCAGAAATGTTTTGTTAAGTGTGAGTCACTGATGGATCGCGCCGTCGAGGCGCGGTCCATCTGTGGCTCACACTTAACAAAATAGAATTTTTAATCTGATATATATATTCTGCTTTCAAATCAGAAATACTTACCGTGATCGAATTTCTTTTCCATTTTCATCAAGATCTGAGAAAACTCAAAAGGGCTTTGCTCGCTTTTCACAATTAATTATTATCGTTTTATCATTCCTTTCTTGTAGAACTAGCAAATGACGCCTATCTCATATGTTTTAGCATTGTGCATTTTGTATATAAATACGCTTTTGTATAACTATAATTTTAGCCATATTATTTTGTCATTTTTCTTGACTATTTAGAAAAATAAACTTGATAAAAATGTTCAATTTTTGTGGAAGTCGTCAAATGTTTAATCAATATTGATAGTGACAGGTTAGCAAGTAGTTGAGATGGGCCAATGTATTGGTGCCACGGAATTTCGAAGTATTGGTATCGGAAAATTTTTATTACCGATACTGCCGATGCCAGATCTTCCTCAGTTGAGCTAACGATTTACACATTTATTTCCCGTCTATTTGCGCAGAGTACTTGAATCCAGGTATGCTTCAACACAGTACCAATCGATATATTTGCGTCCATAAAGATTTGCACTCAAATGGATTATTGAAGAGTGCAACAGCGCAAACATACACGAGTGCAAGTAAACTGAATCAAGCCACATCAGCATTTGCTTCGAAGAGGTAATATGCCTCTTTAAATCTACAGCTGCGGCATAACCTATGTTCACAAATTAATCAAACAATAGACACAAAACCAGGGTCAGACATCACGTTCTGATCTGAAATTGTCTGGCTTGAGTCACATTTGTTACCAGAAACTGCGCTCTTAAGTGTAAAACGTAGCACAAGGCCAACAAATGATCTGCCCTAGGTAAGTTACGGTCTTTTTTTCTCACTTTATGAACCCCTCGAAACACACACAAGAAATACGTCAGGGAAATTCTAAAGCATGCACCTACGGTACAGGATTGAAATCTGTGTCATTCAAAGCTCTGCCAACATCTACGTCTTGGACCAGTTGCTAACTGCCAGTTTTTCTGCAAAAATATTCCCCCTCCAACAACCCAAGCCCAGACCTTTAGCTGCAGAACAGAACACACAGATCCTCACATCGCTTTGAATTGTAATATTAGCGTAAGCAGAAGCATGTTGTGGTGACAATGCAAAATAACTTAACCATAGGAACTTTAATCAAGATACTTTAATCAAAGTATATTTTGTGAGTCACTGACACATTTTGCATATTGCGACAAGGAATGCGGAAATAACCCGATCTATCGGAAATGAGGCGATCATTATGATATGTTTGCGACGAACACAATTCCAAATATAACCAAATTCATCACTGTCCTGACCTAAATTTTCTTTATAGAAAACAGCATGGTATATTAATTCTCAACATTCATGGATAGTAATGAGCTTGTAATGAGAATCAACATAGAAGTTAACTTTTACATGCAAATTGATTTGAATATATCAATATGGGTTACAAACAGGGATTAACCGTATCCATTCTTGCTTTTGGCAACTTAAAAAACAACAAACCAGTTAAAAAAAAAATTAAATCCGGCAGAAATTCATTGCTTCTAAAAGCCAAGAATATGAATTTATTCACCTACAGTTTTTATGATTCAAAATGAAAAGTAAAAAAGATCACTACTAGAAAATGTATGTACAAGATAAAAATATACCGGCAGAGGTCAAAAATATGACTATGTTTAAAAATCTTCTGAAAATTTAACCAGCTAGAAAATTCGTACAACTCTTGAATCCCGTGTAGAACATACATGGCTTCACGTTTTCTCGAAATTTCAGACATTTGCACTTAGCGATTGTGTGCCTGTGACATCATAATGCCTGCCAAAACGTTATTCGATGCAACTTTTCAAATAAAGCAAATTTGCTTGGATGCTTGGCAAAATAAAATTTCAGATTTAGGGGGCAAAATTAATTTTTTGCGGCACAGAAATGTATATTCAAATCGCCTCAATCGTACATGTAACAAAATCAGTTTAGATCGAGAAATACACGAATTGGATCTCAATAAGAAAATATTTGATTAAAATAGCTTTCATGATAACTCCGGCCAAACTAAACGTCTCAAATCCCAATATTATTTGTAACATAAAACCGTGATAAATAGATACACAGTCAAAATTTAAGACCTCTTCAAAACAACTAAATTTGCACAGTTGGTATTATGCAGTGTGAGTGACCTGTTCTTGCCTCACGGCCCAAATTAAACCTTGTCACCTCTGCGAAGGTATTTTACTTAGAACCGTAGAGTTCTCGAACCAACCCAAAAAATAGCATATTACCCGTGAGAAAAATCTGCGTGGTAGGTTGAGTTCCATCAGTTTGTTTTTGGCCAATGATAGTTGCATTCTGCACCAAATTGGATGAAAAATTGCCCATTAAATTATATTGCTAGGCAGGGTGGCAGAAACCAACAACACTGCTATTTCATAGCAGTGTTGAGGACGTTGAACCGTTTTCTACAGTTTGGTTGCTACCAGGCACATACAAAGAAGCATTTATTCATTCTGACAAGAAATTTGACATGAAACATTGCCAATTTGCTAAATTTTTTTCTGATGGAATCTGTGTTTGACTAGCTATCATTCTGCCAATCTTTCGGTAGGTACAGCCAATTCAAAGAGGTAAGTTCGAAAACTATCTTCAAATGGTCTTCAGAGTTCATTTCTATGTAGTAACTTTTCCTCGCTTCACAGCCCAAAGGAAACCTATAAACTCCACCATTTTTTATCCATTTTACCGTTGATTTTAAACTTATTAGGAGACTTCCATTTCCTCATCTTTTGATGCTCCGTTTGTGAGCCCGTTTTTGTCTTTCCCTGGTATTTTACCAGCTTGTAACATTCTTTTTAAGTTCTCAATTTCTTCGAGTGATTTGGCCTTAAGAATCGCTTCTTTAATAGCTTGCTTGTCCTGGGGTGAAGGACCTGGCAGAGACGAATCACTCGTCGATGTCGCTGGTTGTCCTGGTGTGAAAGTCCTGTTCCTCGCCTTTTGTTTGATATCTTTAAGCAGAGTTTCACCTTTCTTGGATCCGAACAACTTTTTCGCTTCTTCGCGCTCTCTCATGCGCACCTTGCGAAAATCGAGCACACGGACTTGCGGTATTTTATGAATTACATAAAGTCTGTATTCTTTGTTATGTGTGACAGGATTGCGCAATAAGCTCAAAAACTCAAGGTGTTTGAATCCAACAAGTTGGTCAAGATCAGCTAACTCCGCGATTTCATTATTGGTAAAGTACAACTCTTTCAAATTTGGAATGCTTAAATGCATGTCCTCTTCTATCCGACATATCCGATTATTATTGAACATCAACGACTTGATCCTTTTTAATAGCGGAAAACCTTCAAACTTTCGAATGTCATTATCAGAGAAGTCTATGGTATCAAACTGGTCTAAAGTTGCTCCCAAATTTTCAATCACAGGAATTTTGTAGCCACGTAGAATCAATTCCCGATCACGAACTGCGTTGACATATTGGACGGCTTGCTCTATGAGCTCTGGGGTTAATTTCACCATGTTTTTTTTACTAAAAAAGTGGTATCTCACAAAGAGGAAATAACTTGTAAATCGTTATCCCAAAGATAGCATACCGGTTGAATGTTTATAAGATAATCTAAAAAAAATTTACGGATCAGTATTCACTTTCAGTGCCCCATAGGTATGGGCTTTAATATTACCTTATTAACATCTTTCCTACATTCCATAAGAGACTATTACAGATTATAAGGGGATGAATGGTAGATGGTTTTATCATCCTGGACAAATAGTACTCGATAAACCCCACTATAATAGCTTATATTTTATGCAGATCTGTGCAATATTAGGCATCACTAGCAGATGGTTGGTCTCATTCAAAGTATTTACAAGCAAAAATGGATGATGCCCCACAAACAACCTTATTTAGTTAAATTAAACCATACTCAACACTCAACCCAGGGTGTAACAGCTTGGGTAGGCTAAGCCGAACAGGAAAAGATGATATTTTCCACACAATTTTAACCCTGTCCGTCTATTAATGACTTCTGGTAGAGGGCCATGGTCAGGGTCATCCACTTCAAAGAAGTGGCTACAAAAAAAAATACAATACACTTATTTTGTTATTAGTGGTCGCTACCTAAAATCAAGATTAGTTTGATAATTTGATTTCATATTCAAATTTAATAGACTATTCCGAATCTAATTATAAACGAATAATGAGAAAAGTGCATATTAATCTTACATTCCATTTTTTTTCAGTGTATTTAGTAAATTCAAGTCCTGTAGGCAATGTACGGTGTGAATCAAATTAAAATTGAATGTATTTGATTCTCAGGCTTGCAAATTCACAGGATCATGGGTTTCTAGAATCTCGCACTGACTCTCGCGAAGCCATGAAGAAATTTCATGATATTAATTTTAAGGATTGTAAGATTGATTTCTCGAGTTTCCTTTTGCCTATTTTCTGTGTAATCCAGCATTAATTCCATCCAATCTGCTATATTACTCTCCTTGTAGGAATGTAAAAAAAATTAGAATCTCGCAAATTGTGACAAATCTGCAATCTTGTTAATGCATATGACATTATGATGTGCGCTTAATGGCTGCAGCAAATCGATGCCCTTTAATCAGTGGTTCGAATTATTCGTCCTGGCCATCAGCTGTCGCTTCTCAAGAGAGCAGCACCAATAATTGGTGGCAATGATTAATGTATTCTGCCATATTCTGTGTTGTTTTAAACAAACACATTATAATATACAAACCTATATTATGAATGGAACTCTTGTTATTTTCTATTCAGTATTTTTCATTACAAAATGAAAAACTAAAAGCAACTAGACCTTAACTAATAAAGTTTAATTCTAATTCAAATGGTTAAACAATTTTTTTTTTTTTTTTAAGATGTTTAAGACATCACAATGAACAAAAAAAGAACGCTAATACCATGTAGCAAACAAACTGAGAATTGTATACACAGAAAAAATGAATAAATGGCTAGTCTATAAACACTACACTTGAACTACCGTAAACTTTGAAATAATTTAGTGAGTTACTTGTACACAAAAAGATGTGGGCTGACTGGTACCTAATAAAATAATAAACCTTCAAGTGTGTTTTTGATTCATGTTATTGAAATAAAGTTTTAAATATCAAAAACCATGGCAATTTCTCCAAGATCGACCAAAAACTTTTACCAAGTACCGGTACGTCCTTTTAAACTTGAAAAATTTAAGACTTCAACCAAAAAATTGTTTTACTCGAAACATTTCGCTGGTACCGGTACAATTTAAATATCTTCTTCCCACAACAGAAAAATTAAAAAAAATTTTTTTTCTTAAATAGTCTGTGTTGAACATTATCTAAGATTTGGGTATATATACAGTATAAATTTGAGAACTTAAACCACCCCCAATACCGTTACCTCACCGAAAATTTCTGGACCACCTAGTGCAAGTGTGACTGCACCTGTACACGCCTAAACTGAAGCAGGTTCAAGGGTCAGACTTACCTTTCCTTGTTAGACAGGGACAAAGATTTTCTACGCCAATGCACTAAAAATAGCACAACTTAAACTAACTTAAAGTAAACCCACGAAAAGACATGGAAACAAACAAGGTTTGAAAATGACTGAACGTCAGCAGCACGAGCAACCAAAAAAATGATAATAAAACATTTTTTATTTCATATTTTTTAAAAAAAAAAGTTGAATGAGATATATGCAAATTTAAAAAATAAGTAAGTTGTTGAAAAATTACAAATAAAAATGCAAAATTCAAAACTTTTATACTGTCATGTCATTTTATTTTATAATATATCTGCTTTATTACTGACACAACAAATAATATTAAACGTTTTAGAGGGAAAATAAATCACGCGCAAGTTTTATATCTACTAGATTAACATGATAAAAAATCAAAAAATATTTTGAATTTGGCGATTCACGTGATATTTAGCAAGTATCATCTGTAAATAAAATACACTTTTAATACAATTTGTATAATTCAATTTTTTTCATCACTAAAACTGTTTTCAGAAAATAATATGGCGTTTTTATGGAATTAGTTTGGAAGAAACCATACGTATATCTGGCAACAGAATTGTGCTTTATTTTGAGATCTCCAATTCAGATTTTGAAAAACTCCTTGCTCTCCTGGAAAAATGTCGGAAGATTTAAAGAAATTTCTTTATCGACAGTTGAGCTATGTCGATGGCTTGTACGCCATAGTTGTATCAGATCGCGATGGAGTACCTGTGTTAAAAATTGCAAACGAAAAGGCGCCGGATTATACTCTACGTCCTGCATTTTTGGGAGCTTTTACACTGGCGTCGGATCAAGCGGGAAAACTTGGCTTCGGAAAAAACAAATACATCATTTGCTCGTACAGTAACTATAATATTATCAAGTTCAATCGTCATCCATTGACGGTGAGTTTTGTCACAAACAGTGATTGCAATATCGGTCTAATTTTAGACCTTTCTGAAGAGCTTCAAGAATATCTTGGAGGAGTAAAACAAGCTGTGGCAGATTTATCAAAAACTTTTTATAATGCAAACTAATAAACTGTGATTGCTTCTTAGACTGTTGACTTTTGAGAGAATTACTACATTTCGTCGCATATCTGTGACATTCTTAAATAATGATTTGAGTTGCTCTTTGCTCAGCTTTTCATCTGAAAGACATTGAAAATGAGCAAAAACTGAAAGTGTTTACTAAATAAAAACAGTATTACACTGTTACATGAATTGCAAAAGTTAAGGTATACTCTGAAGTTATACTCTAATCATTGTGAATTTAAAGATCAATAAAAGGAATGAGTTTAGAATAATTGGAATTTTATTGAATATTCTTCTATTCTGATATTTCAATGATTTACATAGGATTTGCATAGGAACAAGCTTTAGAGGAGCCCTAATGTATTCCATGTGCGTCGTAAAAGGTGTCTAAAAAGAAAAAAAGAAGTGGTAGATTGTTTTACGATTGCCCAGGGCAAATATCGCTCTGTACTTTACCATAGCATTTCAGTTCTGCTTGGAATGTTTCCTGCGTAGAGTGCAGTTGCTGAAACTACATCTTGTAGTAGCTCTTTACTATTAGGTGACCTTTTGTTGCTTCCTTCTCAGCACTGCTTCTGGCCTCGCTGAGGTTGAATTTCAATTGAAAAAATTTTTATTTCAATCTGGAGAAAGTAACCTTGTTTCAATGACATTTGGCTAGTTTATTCTATTATCCAGGCTGGCAGATTCATGGGATTACGAGTTTCTAGAATCCCGCAGAGACTCCCGCAAATGAACTATTAACAATATTCGTTTTAAATATAAGAGATTGATTTCTCGAGTTTCCTTTTGCCTATTTCCTGTGTAGTCCAGCATTCATTGCATCTAATCTTCTATATTACCCTTTCTATAGGAATGTAAATAAATTTGTAATCTCACAAATTGTAACGTATCTGCAAGCTTTGTTATCTGTACTTCTTTCAAGTCATTGAGAATATTTAGCTATTTTTCCATCTTATTAATCATTATTTACTATCAATGTTTTCAAATACGACATCCATCCACTTTTTAACTTTGGAGGTCTTTCAGCCATAGCATGTTGCTGGCAAACAATAAGTTCAAATCCTGGTTAAAATTGATAAATACCCAAAACGACCTGAAAGCAGTCAACGGAGGCGCATGAAATTTGAATTACTTACAAAGGATTGATCAGGGTTGAACAAAGTCCTGAGGAATCCCTTTCTGAAGTCATTTTGTGCCTCCTCCTTGTATTTTCCGGTGACTATTTATTAAGATATTATTTCATGCAATATGTCTGATTAACATGCTTATTTACTATTTATATGTTAACTTGGCTCTAGTGAAGTTTAGCACCCTGTTCTCGAATATTTTCAAAAATAAAATTGGCAGACACCACAAGCTAATGGTATTGTGACCCCTGTTAATTTGAGTCTTTCTTTTCAAAACGGTGATTTTTTTTGATATTCAGGATTATTGTGCAAACCTTTACTAGAAAAGTTGATGTTTCTTATTTATAATCAAAGAATATTATTATATATACGTTTCAGAACTAGGAAGTTCAACACTCTATATTTCTGACTCCATACCATTTCATAATGTTATTGGCATTGTGACATAAGGTTTATCTGTCACAAAAATTAACCTGATTTATTTATTCCAAATTTGTTACAGCAGAATGTCAGCTACTCTGGTACCTCTGAAAAAATTGGTTTCATCAAAAGAAAATGTAGCAATTGGACAATGTTTCAACAAAAAACTGTGACTGGAAGATTTGAGTGTCTGGTAGTAACCAAACTGTGTGAATAGTTCAAAATCATCAATACCGCTATGAGATAGCAGTGTTGATGGTTTTGAATCTTTTTTGTCGAAATGATAGAAATTATGGAAACTCAAACCTGGGTGACAGTGTTTTTTACATTGGTCTCAATCTCAATACTAGAATTCTTATAATCATCAACACTGCTATTAAATAACAAATCATAGCGGTATTGGATAATTTTGAAGCTGAAATAGTATTTTTGGTAAATATTTATTTGGGTGTCTGCGTAGCAGAGTAATTCTGTCAATCTCCTACATTATGCACAATATCCTTACTGTGACTCTCTGGAAATACAGTGTTGGACTTTCTGGAGCCCTCATTTCATTGTTGCCATTATTTTCATCTCTATTTAACTAATCAATTTATTTTACATTTTCTAAAAGCACTGTAGAAATGTCCTCTTCTGATTCTGATAATGCTGTTTCTCAAAATTTGTTGGGTAATAGAGCAACGTCGCCACCTGTGGCTCAACGGTCATCAAAATCCTTCGTATCTCAAGTGAAAGATACACTTTTTTCATTCATCAAAAAAGCAAAAGGAGAAGGTGACTCTGTATCTCAGAAGCAAAGAAGGATCGAATCATTCACGGAAAGAGTTGCCACATTTTCAGTGTCAAAATGGATGGGAAAGCCCCTTGCATTGAGTCCTCCCCTTTTTGCTCAATACGGCTGGCAATGTATTGGTGTTGACACTGTTAAATGCTGCTCCTGCGCGGCTGTGATGTGTATTAAATTACCCTGGCCCGACGCTGGTAATTATCGCCAGCAATGCTTCAATTATCGACAGAGAGTGATTACATCTCACATGAAAATTTGTTCATGGCCGAGTTACCCTTGTCCAGATTCTTTCATCGCACCTTTCGATCACGGCGGTGTGTCTGCAAGTGAAATTGTTACTCAGTTCAAACAAAGAAGGGAGAATTTATTAAAGCTAAGAACAAAACTTCCCAACCTAGATCCAGATATAAAAAGTTTGCTAAATCTCACAGTAAATGACCTAGAATCTCTTTATCAAGAACAATCTGAAATTAATGAAAGTCATTCTAGTGGTGATACACCCCAGGCAGGATTTTCTGCGGAGGTGACTGCCGCTATTCTTGCAATGTGTGGATGGGACACGGCTCATAACGACAGTTCGAAATCACCAACGATTTTTTGTGCAAGCTCTGGAAGGGTGGTATATTTAAGAAACTTTTTTCGTTTTGGAAATGAGTGCGAGTCCTCTGAAGCTGATGACACGAGTTCTCAAGTTGCTACCTTGCTTTCAAATTCTTCAAATTTAAAAAGAAGACTTAGCAACACAATCAATGAGAGCTCGGATTCGCCAATAAAAAAGCTCAAAACTAGCGATGGAGGCAGCACAGAGTCACCTTCGAGGTTAACAATCATAAAACAGAATTTCCATCCTCTAGAGCAACATTCCCCGTGGACGTTTTGGATCACGGTTTTGAAACCAATTTCTAGAGAAGAATTTGAAAGTGACGCAGTTAAAAAAGGCGAATCTCCCACAGACAAAGACCAGAATGATGATTTATATCATTTTATTATAAATCCTACCCGGAAAGATGCTAAACCTGGGTGGCAAATTGTAAGAGATTCTGTCCTTGGGAACGAAAACTCGCAAGATGATATAACAGAAATTTCGATTACTGGTTCTTTAATTGAAGGAAGTTCACCAGCAGGAGTACAAACGGATTCTGTGAAAAAAATTTCTCCAAAAAGTCCTGTGATTCATGTGCGGAAGCTGTTAAGGGAATGGTCGCATCATAAGTAAATTATAAGCTGAAGCAGAGTTTTCCAACTTGTATGTCATGATCTCCAAGGGGTCGCTGAAAACTTTAAAGCGGGTTGTGTTTGACTATATCTGCCTTACAACCAACACTGGCTTGGTCTGCAATCATTTACGTTCAGGGACTAAAAGACATTATTTTGAGGAATGATACTACTAGAGGGCATCATTGTTTTTTTTTGCTACATGGCTCCATGTTGCATCAACCTGTAGCCGTATTTGGAAACCAGAAATGTTAATATTTACGGAAATTACGTATACAAATGCGACGTAATTCCACACGGCATTTACAACCCAACTCTGGTTCTAAACACCACTAAAAAAATTATTGCTAATCTCATTTGATTTAAGTAAAAATAGAGCTTGCCTACGTTAAGAGTGCAAACATTTTTTTAAGTTACCTGATGAGGGTAAAGCATCGTATTCGGGCAAAAAACAAATACCTATATGTAAAGCTATTGTGAGTCGGAAGCATACAAAAATGTGGCTTATAATGATGAAATGGTTCTGTCGTCAGTAAAACAGTTGTCCTTGTTTGTGTTGTTTGCCAGGGTGTACTTTTCTGTGCGGTTAAATTTTTAGTTATCAAGTCGATCGGCTAGATATGATCAAAAATTTTCTCTGCCCAATAATTCTGGGTAGAGACAAACATTCTTATCTAATAAAGATTGGAGTGATTGCCATCAGGGTTGTTCATAGTTATATTATTCACTCTATTGGTGATGTACAACTACCGGTATGTTTTTTTTCGACTTCGTTCCGAATATCTATACAGACGAGCAGAATGCCAGCTACCCTGCTACTCAAGATACCAGAAGAAAAAGTTTTTCAGCAGAAGTAAATTTTCCAAATGTGTGATATTTCATGATATATTTGAGGCTAGAACATTGAATACCCCTTTCTGATTGTGCTGCTTAAAATGGTTGAAAATCATTGATACTCCTTTGAAATAGCAGTGTTGACTGTTTTGGAGCTTTTTTCAATTAGAAGAAAATGTCATGAATGATTTGGACACCCGAAAAAAACAATATTCTGCCACCCTGAAGGGCAATATCATTCATAACACTAATGTTGTCTATTACAGAGTGACAGGGTCTTGTTTACTTCTGGATATGATAAATTATTTCTGATATAGGGAAATGCATTGTAATCATATTTTATATCAGTGTTGATAAGTTTAAAAGCATTATTTGTGAAGCTTTATTACCACCAGACCACAGAAAACATTTTTCTATTTTGAATGGATAACAACTGCAGCCATATTAAATGATCTACTTGGAAAATCCAGTATCTTTGGGTGCCTAAGATGTAGAGTTACTGACATTTTGCCGGCCTGGTAGGTGTTCAACGAATATATCTAGTTTTGGACAAAATAAATGTTTAAGTAATGGGTGATTTTTATCAAGTCTGCTTTGAAGCATCTACGTTTTTTACAACCACTCAATTTGAGTGAATCACCCTCACAAGGGAGGGACAAACAGTGTAGGTGTTGTTGGAAAGATGGGATCTTTCCATGGTACATTAAAACCTAGTAATGGTCTCCTCCCAGGATTGAGTAATAATGAAAGGATCCACACAGAGACTGGAAACTGGGATCTTCATACTGCAATGCCCAATATAATCTTTGCTTTTAATCTATGTGGTTGTATTACAATAATTATTATGCTGTGCTTCTATCTTTTTCATCAATTAATTTTAATAGTTAACAATGAACCGGATATTTTAGGACATATTGATAATCTGTCTCCCCCCCTAATGCTAATCATTTTATCCCAGTCGTAAAAATATTGCGTGCGGAAGTTAAAAAAATATTTTGTTCAAAATGAGACACTGATGAATCGTGTAGATGAGGCACGTACCACCTGTGGCTCATGCTTGACAAAATGTAATTTCTCGCTTCGTTCGATTTTATTTTCAGAATCCAGATTCAAATTGTTTCGAATACTAGCCCGATTCAATAATATCCAGCGAATAATAATAACTGGTTATGATTTGACGGAGATTTTGAGCAAAAATTGCATCGAACATGTTCAAATTTATATATATTTTCAAATTTTTTACAGTATATTGAAAAATTTTGGCTGTTCATTAAATTTTTTCCATTTATATCCAAAGTAAAATCAGATGATATGATATTGCTTACTTATAGCCACTTATTTGAGTGGATCACCCTGACCAAGGCCCTGTGCAATCAGCCACATATTCTGTGTTAGCGAACAGGGTTAGTGTTGTTGGCAAAATAGGATCTTTCTGGTTCGGCTGAGCCTACAATAGATATTAGACCTGGGGTTGAGCGGTGGGCATGAACAAGCAAGATGGGCTCGGCGGGACTCGGACCCGAAAACACGCACAATGCCAATATTGTAACCACCAGGTCATCTCCCCACTATGATTTGATCAAAAACTAAATGTATGTAAGTGGCAACGTGAGTCATTTTAACTATTTTCAGTTCACTTTTTATTTTATACGTTGTAATTTATCTTTTTTCACTGAATTTTGTATACAGAATTTTAGATATATATTCAAATTAGCCTAGAATAAGTAAATAACTATCTTTTGTGACAAAAAAAATGGATTCGGCTAAGTCATCCAGCATGACTGGGCAGAAGTTAAAAGGAGAAAATCTGAGACTGGTGAACACATCTTTCGATCGAAGCATCGGCCGACTTCGTAAAGTAAGAGCAAATAGAAGAGAACAGAGTCACAATAGATCGTTTGTTTCGCAACAATTGTGTGCATTGGAGCATAAAAACAAAATCAGCGTTGCAAAGTTGGCAAAAATTCGAAAGAGTAACACGCAACTTGAGAAGGATAATTGTCAATTCCGGCAAAAACAGATTTCATTGATGGTCGAAAATGCGTCAACTCAACAAAAACTAAAAAATGTATCCAAAGAAAATAAGAGACTGAAAGACGAACTCGAAGCGAAACGTAATATCTTAAAATACGCATTTTTACTCAGAGAACAATTTGATAATGTGGTAAATGCTATCGACTCTGTGCAGAGTGAAAATGTGATGCCTTTTGAATTCCAAATCCCCAGTTTTTCAAATGGCTCTAGCACTATTTCTGAACACATTCAAGAAAATGAGGTCTCGAATTGCATTTCAGAACGAAGTATCGAGCACCAAAATAAAGATTCAAATTGTCAGAAAAAGGCTGATCGTCGTAACACATTCAGTAGCGGTGTAACTCAAAGGCCGAGGAGAATTTTACGACAAAGTATAACACCAGGAGTAAACAATGTTTCGGAAAATTGTGATTTAGAAGACTTTGTTAATACACAAGAAAATGGTTCAAGTATGGAAGCGTCGGAGAAAGATTTTTGCCAAATGTCAGCTCTCACTGAAGAAAAAGAGTCGTCACAATCGGAGAATGAAGACTTGCAATTCTTTAACACCAATGGAGATGTTAAAGAACAAAATTTGAACATTTCAGCAATATCTGTGTTTGACTCTGGTACTGACCATGACGGTTCTGGTTTGAATTTGAATATCTCTGGCAGTTCTCAGTCTATAATAAGCACAAGTGAAAACTCTGGCCCTGATTTGAGTAATAATTCTGATATAAAAATTACTGATTGTGAGCAAATAGAACCAAACAGCGAAGATTGTGATGTAATAAATATTTCTGGTGAGAATGATAATTCAACTTCATGTGAATTTGTAGATTTTCATTCATCTG
The DNA here is from genome assembly GCA_963675895.2 of Styela plicata. NCBI lineage: Eukaryota > Metazoa > Chordata > Ascidiacea > Stolidobranchia > Styelidae > Styela > Styela plicata. The sequence continues at coordinate 23,294,422 of OZ023143.1, read as the reverse complement.
GTTCCAACAGCGGAACTGCCGTTTATAACTGTTCACCAAAATTGAGTGATCCTACAGAACGAGCACCACTAATTGAAAAAGTTGATGATTTTTCCAAGAAGCAAAATCAGGAAACAGCACATGCTTCATCTCTGCTTACAAAAGAAAAAAAGAGTAAACTGAAAGTAAAATTTGCAAATGAGACTCTGAACAAAACGACTTACGACTTCCTAAGCTGCTCGAGTGACAGCTTTGTATTGGACGAAAACAAATGCATCAAGTTGATTAAACCAAATACTGTGAACAATGAAAACTCGCCGCCGAAAAGGACGGGTCGTCGTCGTGCTTCTGCGGCAATCTCCTACGCAGAACCGAGTTTAAAAGGCAAATTACGACGAGGTGATAGAATTTCTGATGATTCACTTTATCATGGAAGTCCTATGAAAAAGCAGAAGAAGAAAAAACGACCAAAATGTTCACAAAATAGAGTTTAATCTTAATAATATTGGTAATGTAGTACGGGACAGAATCTTCTATTTCTTCAGGTTTCCAACAAATGTGATTTTCTTCAGATGGACAAAAAAGACTGAAATAAAGTTTTTCTATCTCGGGCCAGTACTAAAAAGGAGGTCGATATTTCGATTTACTACTATTAGGGTGTCAAAATCTTTTTTTTTTTTTGGGTGTCTGAAATATTTCTTTCATTTTCAATGTATTATTGATTTTGAACCTTTTCTGTGGTTCGGTTGTTACCAGGCACTAAAACGAGCGTGACACCTAATTCTCTTAGCAAAAGGTATAAATATATCAGTGCAATGTTGCTGATTTTTTTTTCTCTAAGAGTGGATCACCCTGTCCAAGGCCCTGTAACAGCGGCCACTTATAGTCGGACAGGGTTACGATTATTGGAAAAATATCATCTTTTCCTGTTCGGCTTAGCCTACCCAAGTTATTACACCCTGGGTTGAGTGGTGGGCATGGATAAGCGAGCCCGTCTCGCCGGGGCCTGAACCTGAGATCTTCTTCTGATGGAAACCGCTGTCATAGTGTCGGAATAGCAGAGTAACTATTTTTGCCTTCTGTGTTGAATTATATTCTCAATCTCTATTGCTAGTTTACAATAGATGTTTTGTTCAATATAAATCTGTTTTCAGTGAGGTTGTTGTCGCTCTCGAATACATTTATTGTTGAATCTGGAATTGTACCGTTTCGTATCTGTTAATCCTAATTTGATTCTTTTTATGAGAGAAATTTCAACAGGAGTATGGAAAATTTCCGAATACATTTGAGATTTCAACATAATTTGATCTAAATTCTCGTCGAATCCTATCGGATCACAAGAATAAGTGTTTGGATCCAGCCAGTTCAGTTAGGTTATCATTTTTATCCTGTGGGAGAGGAAAGCTGAGAATACAGTTTCACTCATATGGCGAACCATGATTTATTGGATCTTATCGTCTAAGACTCTAAAAGACCAATGGTTGACCGATGCCCTCCAGTAAGGCGTTTTGTGGGTAGCTGCAACCTAGAACAAATATACAGACAGTACAAAGGTCGCTGCCTAACGGTTAACTGAGCCCCTACGGTAAGTTCACAGACTGACCAGAATCATCTGAATCCATTCAAATGTTGAATCTAAACGTGGCATTCTTAGTTGACTTCCTAATGCATTCGGGTAGGGTGACAGGATCTCGGTTTTTCGGATGTCCGAAAAGACTACAAAAAGATTTCAAAAACCATCAACACTGCTATATCATTTTGAACCTTTTATAATTCAGTTTGGTTGCCACCAGACATTTCAATTTTTTAACCACAGATGTATATTGAAAATTTGCTAAATTTTCTTTTGATGAAACCCATTTACTTCGGGTGTCTGAGTAGCTGGCTTTAGGGTTTGCAAAAGTAGGAAACATATCCATTAAACCAGATTTTTGCTGTATGAGTTGATAAACAGAATTTCTATTCTCTTTGGTACCTATCCATGATGGTAAATAAGCCGTTTTATTTTATGAAGCTCACGGAGACTGAAGCGCCTATGGCTCGCACTACCCAGTCTTAAAAAAATTGTTAAAATATATATTCTTTAAGTAATAGATCGCGCCAATGGAGCGCGGTCCACCTGTGACACATAATTGACAAAGAAGAAATTCTGATTCGGTTGCGATGATGCTTTTGCCCTCCAATACTTCTTACACAGGAAATATCAGTGATTGGTTAGGCATAAAAGCCAGAATATATAAACCTGCGATTTTGAAATCCTCTGTAATTTCTCCTTGAACAACCATCCAATTTTTTCTGCGTTTCGTATACACTGCTAAGACGGGTGTTGGGGAGGGTCACGCCTCTAACTCTTTTATGAAGTATAACCCACCTTTAATCGTCTGCCCAGGATGCTCCATCCTACGAGCAACAAAACGTTCTTTAGTATTTTTATTTTCTACTTTTTATTGCTACTATATATATATATATACTCATGCATTAGAATAATAATAAAAAAACCGCCTAGAGGCGGCAGGGAGATGAACCAAAATAAGGAATCAACAGCACAAATGGATAACCTACACTGTAACAAAAGTACAGTAAATTTACTGGTCATTTGCAGTAATTATATATTTCCAAGTTGAAAAAAACGCCATGTTGATGAGATTTATTCCAATTATGGGCTGTCGATGGACCACACCTTCGCGGTGCGTTCCATCAACACCCCATATTTGGCCAAAAAAGTCAATTTTGAATTTTTTTCAATACCACCAAGTAAAATTACTGTCAAAGACCAGTAATTTTATTGCATTTTTGTTACGGTGTATGGCGGAAGTTAGAGGGCGCGCGAAAATTTTGCCAATTATATTTAAATTTTAAAATAAATGGAGACAGCCACCAGTGGTGGATTTGGAACCTTCAAAAGGCGGATTTTATAGTCGGATCTTGAACTGTGATAGAGTGCGCAAGAAAAATTTGACTAAAAAATTGGGTTTTCATTGCATTTAATCACGGGACTTTTTTTGATAAAATGGGTTTCAGGGCCTAAAGTTGGCCAAATAGGCGTAAAAATCGCTGCGCGCCGAAGGTGCTCACTCAAAAACTTAAACAAATAATATCTAACCTAACTTAACATAAAAACTTTTATAAGCTAATAAAATACAGATATAATACATAAATGTAGTGCAAAATTATAAATTTACGATTGAAATAAAATATATAACATTTATGTTTTATTATTATAGAAAAACGATTATTATTTTAAAGTAATAAGGATCTAGATACTTTTCCATTTTCTACGTCGAATATGTACTACTCCTACTCTAGAATAATAATAAACATGTCGAGAGGTGGGGCATATAGTTCTACGGTTCCGCCGTCATTGAGAATATCTAACATTGGAAGAGAGCCGGACCAAGAAAAAGGAAATTTAGGGTTTTATAGTTACCATAACACGCACCATTTTGAAAAAAATACAAATTTAAGCTGAAAACATATTACATTGGCGGCGGAAGGTTTCAAAGCTAAGAATTTTTTTCTAATCGCAAAAGCAGCACGAAGAAAATTCGGCCCATTTTGCAAGAAGTCATTTTTGGATAGAAAACTATACAAAAAGCATTTACGCACTGGAGGCGCGTAAAAATTTTGGTTATCATATTAAAATTTTAAACGTCTAAAGGACTATGACTATTATAAAATAATTTGAATGAATTCAAAATGACGTAATTTGAAGATATTATTATGAAATAAATGTATCGGCACCCGGATTCGGAACTGGTATCTGCACGAGAGGTCGTAGTTCGCGATATGACTAAACTGTATTCTCGGCTTTCCTCTCCGCGGAGGAAAAAAATGAAATCCTACCGGACTGAAACTCAAACATATTTTGACAAAAAATTAAAAAATTTTGCGAGTGATCGTGGTTCGCCACAAGGTTGGGCCATATCCCCCCTCACAGTCACACGACGAAAAATCCAGACATGTCCTTTATGCGTGATATAGACAGTTTTGCACTGATTCGCAATTATTCTAAAGCTATCAAGTGAAAAACATTTTAACCCTCGACAATAAATATCGATGTAATAAATTTACAGAAAATATTTTATGTTATTTGTTCCCAAATCCAATATAGACTTGTATTTTATGTTGATTAATGTATATTCTATGATCTATATCTATAAACACAAAATTGAACTACAATATAAATTGAAATATAATATATTTTTTTAGGGTCGTTGAAGGGAAAGTCGGTTCCGGGATAGTGTCAATGCCAACAGTTGCAGCGTTATATATTATCAAAACCGTCAATGCTGAAGGGCACTCTGTTGTTCTCTGCTCTTCCGTTAGGTCGCAAAATTGTTGAATTGTTGACTTTCTGCCAAAACCGTCTTTCGCTTTGTTTGTATTTTTGATGAGTAATAGATATAAAGCCACCGCAAATGTCCGTTGGTATGAAACAATCTCCCCGTTTATCGTCAATCTATTCGTCATTCTTCTTCATCCGAGGATGTTGGTGGTGTTTCGGGCAAAGGTGGAAAGGACTCTGGTCTTGGGATACATACGACTTCATGGTAACAGATAAAGTTTCTCAGAAGTAGGTCCATTCGTTTTCGATGTTTCTCTCCATAATTGAAATCTCGTTTTTTGTTCAAGTCGAATCCTTTCGTCGTCAACTTCTGAATCCAAATACGTTCGATTCCTTCAAGATCCAGTTCGTTGTCAGTTGTTTTGACAAAATGAACGAACGACTCGTTCTTTGGAAATAAAGTTTCTTCTCGAACAGCTTGAATTATGTAATATTTCTCTTCATGTCCTTCTTGCTGGAAATGATCTTTTTCTTTACTTTTCCCATCTTTTTTTGTGTATCTCTCACTGAGGCTGACTTTAGTCTTCCCGACGTAGCGTTTTTGACAGTTTTTAACTTTGCCTCCGACATGAGTTTTTCCCGAGCATGTAATGAGATAAATAACGTGTGGTGTTTCGCAGAAGTTTTTCAGATGGCTCGGCGGTTCTGTTTCATATTTAATAAAATGCTCAGTCCCATCGTTGCTATGCTTTCTATCATCATTAAAAACATTCGACTTCCTCTTACAAATCTTGCAGCTCTTTGTGCATGATTTATAGAACCACCGCTTATCGGGTTTCCTCACGAAATACGCTTTCCAGACCATCATCCAATCATATAATTCGCAAATCAAGTTGAGAAATTTATCCAATTTCACCTTTGCTATGTCGCAATGAATGAAATAGAAATGAGCACACTGTGTAAAACATTTTGCCAAAGATTCAAACCTATATACAATTGGGTCGTCTCGCAGGGTTTCTTCTTGGCATTTGATGGAGGTGATCAACTTTTTCAATTCGGAACAAAGAAAATTGCAAGGTTCCTGTTCCTCAACTTTTTGCATACTCTCTGTTTCCCACCTTCGTACGCTCCTGAATTTCTTGGCGATCTCCAGTCTCTGCTCCAGAACCGCCATAACATCTTTTTGCAAATCTTAATACAAGAATAAAACTATTTTTTAAGGCAACGTTCTTTGAAGTTTCAACGTAAAAGACAGCCGTTACCAGTGAAAGTTTATAAATTTTGCAAAAATTTAGGCGAGGTGAAAAATTTGTTTGTTATATATCGTGAAAAAACGAAAAATCGCGCCGTAGGCCCGAGAATTTATTGAAAAATGAGATATTTTCAGGGCATTTAAATGGGTTACTCAAGGTAACTCCCAGCTCTGTAGACACTTTCACTAGCGTCCATTACTGCTAGCCAAACAGCCTAATAAGAAATTTTCTTATATTACGGATGACCCGCAGCTCATCGGCGAGATCCATCAGTGACCCCATACTTAAGAAAACATGCTTTGACTACATTTTTGTAATTGTGAGTCAGAGAACAACGCAGACTAACCTGGGATTTTAATATGCTCCGAATAAGCAAATTTAGCTTCAAATCCTTTCACAGTTTTTTTCGGGCACACGGTGTACAACAGACATCTTTTTTGTTTATCCTGCTTGGGTAGCTGGTCTACGAATTTTCTAAATCGATATTTTGCGTTGAAGGGTATATGGAAGGTTCTATAATGAATCCTATCGGAATATTCCAGTGGGATTGACAGACATTTGTCGTGAGAATCATTTTCGGTCTTTTCGATTTCTATCATCACTTCGTTTTTATCATCATCGTCAATAAGCCTCATACTGTATTTCGCAGCGGAATTATGGTATATATATCCGTCTCCAATACTGCACTGAAATATTTCATTCCAGATAGATATCAGTTCAGATAAATCAGCAATTTTAGAAATTATACTTGGACGGGGTCTCTCAGAAGACCCATAGAAGTTCAAATTTTTGTTAAATGCTTCCACTATACTATCTTTTGAAAACTCGTCACACAATTTCTCAGCTCTTCTAGGCATGATGGATTTTTGCAGTTTCCTAATATTACGCTTATCATGTATCTGTATGTACATTAATACATTTTTAATTCCATTAAAATAAATAAAAGGGATATATACCTGATAATATTTTTTATTGAAGAATTTCAAGGTTAGATGAAATCTATAACTTTTGTGTCATAGATATTTCATCTGATTTGCACAAGTCAAAACTAACATAACCCAGAATTTGGCTTCCCTAGCCACCCCCGTCATACTCCACTAGCCCCCATAATAAAGTTCAATGAGTGATATCTGCCCTGGGCAATGGTAAAACCATCTACCACTTCTTTTAAGGTTCCAGGCGGTTGATAATTGATACTGTTGATTGAATGAATGTTTGTTCGATTCTTTCAATATTCAACAAAAGATTTGTTTATTTTCCTACGTTACCGAATAATACATTCAAAAATACAAAAGAAAGAATTTCACATTGTTCCTTAACACGTCGCATTAAAACATTCATTTGTCGAGGATAAGTCACAAATGAGCCGCTCAATCTTTCTCGGTCAGAGAAAGTTCATGTTAAAGAATAAAATAAACACTGTCAGTGAAAGCGAACGATTCATATCACCGACGTTTCGAATGTTCGTACGAACAAACAAATATAACTAACTGATACTTTATTTTATTTCACCACTGCCGCGAAGAAGTCTGTTCGTATGAATGGTGAAGATCCATTTAGCCACCTCGTTTATTGGTTTATATGTAAACAAGTAACAGAACCAGTGGCGTGTTTGGTGCCAAGTAATCTGAGAGATTGGACGGCAATCGTGAGGGAATGCGATTAGTGCTGGGCAAAAACTAATCATTTGGAATACGAATCTGAATCAAATAATTTTTATTTTGAGACAGTGGGTGGGGGACGTACTCTTTGTTCTCAAAACTCTTTGAATGCATAACCCCCTCCCCTAACACAATCAAATCTATCATTCTGACTAAGGTACTAAATTCCAATAAGATATTTAACTTTTATAGCTACATCTATTACTTCATATGAGACCAAGTGCGCATGCAACCAACTGAAAATATGACCAACTGTATACAACCAACTTAAACCCAACTCAGGAAAATACGGTATGACGCAGAAACCGTGACGCAATCCATTCAGACCCGATAAAACATGCTTTGACAGAGTTTTTTCAGTTGAAGATGGTTGAAACGTGACACCAGAAACTTTAAAAAGCAGCAAAGCGTAACTGGCAATCCTTGAAATCCGTCTTTACTAAACAAAGGTCAATTTGTAAGCGACTAAAACCCTATTAGGCCCGATGACAAATTCTACCTAGACTTGAAATATTCGTAAGGTTATAGACCTGCCTATAAATAACAATTGCATTCTGATGCTAAAAGACGGGGTAATTTGTGAAAATATTTCGCTGGTATTCGTCCTACAGTTATGGAAATGGCTGCGACATATACGATGATAACGAATGCAACACTTTTTTTTGGAATTTTCTTTAAGTCGAGAGGAGGCGAGAGCATAATTGGGAGATGTACCAATACCACTTTGCTGCCGATACCGATACTGCGAAATGAGCCGTTACCGATACCAATACCACTGGTACTCAAAATTACCGATACCGGTCGATACTCATCACAAATGCCTTCAAATATGCTCAAATTACATCCTTAAAGTTGAAAATTTTCAAAACAAGTAAATTTCAGTAAAATTCTCCGTAAAAGAAGTAGTAGCAAAGAAACACACCCATAGTGAATGAAACGTACACAGACGAAACAAAACAAGAAATTGCACAACAAAGAATATTGGAGAACTTCATACAAATAGAAATATTCAGAAACAACGTCCAAGATTAACGTCAGCATTAAGACAAGGCAACGAACAACATTTAATCAAATCAGTTTCGGACAAAATTATTGATTGAAAAAAAATTTTCCAAATCACCAAAACTAGTATATATATATATATACACGAGTATATATAGGCTATTTTGCGGACGATACGATACCAATACTCCGAAAATAGCCGATACCGATGCATCCCAAGCATAAATCGGCCGGAAATATAAAAACCGCGAAAAAATAGTTCGCTCAAGTCTCCTTTTTCTTCGTTTCGAAACGAAATAATCATCGTAATTGGGTGTTCAGCCTAAATTCCGTATTTTTTTTTCAAAATTCGGCGCGACACATGTTATGGTTAGTATAAGCTGCCAATATCACTTCAGTGTGGAAGATAAAATCTTTTGTATCGAAATTTTCGCGCCAAAGCAAGTACTGTATGGTACTCACCTGCTCCCTGAGAAGTTTATAACAGTCATAATTAATGGTATTTGCAAGCAACTCAGCATGTATCAACTATACAGCCTAAAACGATTAAACAAACTAGCCGAACGACTCCGTAGAACAATCATTCTTTTGTTAACCCCAAGTCGGTTCGAATCCAAGGCCAACTCGACAACAAAGAAACTAGCACGTGATCTAATGCGTATTGTGGAGTCAGCAAGAAGAGAAAAAAGCAATGCAGTCAGACGTTCCGTGAGAATAAAGACGAGAGAACTTTCGTTCTTCGATATGGTAAAAAAACAGGTGATCGTTGTTTGACTGCATTCAATACACTTCAAGCTTAAAATTTTCAAAAGGTCTATTTTGAAGGGTTTTTGCGAGGAAAATGTAAATTACATAGTTTTTGAGGCAGGTACCTAGCTTAAAATTAAGTAAAATTCCCGAATTTTACCAAGTAGTTTTTTAGGTAAAACCTAAAAATAGAAAACTCGATAAAAGTATTTTGAAAATAAACTCGGTAAACTAAGTATACCAGGTGAAATAGGTAATTTTACCTAATATGGTCAACGCTTAGTTTTCAATTCTTCAAGATATTAAAATTAAACTATTAAATGTACTTTCTGATTGAATTCGACGACTGGGACGCGATCCGTCTACAACCCTTACTCGACATAAATGTGTCATTCATTGACGAAGAGAAATCGGATTTTGAAAATATAGTTAATTGGTTCTTTTAGGCTCCGCTTCCGGCATTGATTCGTATTTGAGGCAATGAATAATAATTTATTGTCAAAAGCATTCAATGTATTTGAATATTCATTTCGTTTAGAAAATCCCTACCAATGGGCGTCATGCCAAAGTAATCTTACACCTTCTGTTACCTAATTCTAAAAGCACCTGTTGCTTTGGATCTAACGGACCAAAACCAAACATTCGGTAACGCATTCGAACTCGGGGTAGAAAACGATACATAAACTACTAGAGATAAAAGCTAATATATTTGTTTTTAATTGAAATTTCTGTGTAAACTTTAACAAAAATGCATTAAATCACTGCTCTTCAACAGTAAATTTACTCGTACATAATATATTCCCGTAATTAATAACTACATCACATATATATATTCTTGTAATTATATATTTGATTTCTTGCCCAATTATTGTCTGTTGATGGAGCGCACCGTCGAGGTTAGTTATCATATCTTTTAATTTTAAATTAATACTTTTCTATAAAAATTAGAATGGCGAACTGAAGACGCAAATTTTATATAAACTAAAATTATCAACACTAATTTTTGCTTTTAGATATTAAAATTAAACTATTAAATGTACTTTCTGATTGAATTCGACGACCGCGACGCGATCCGTCTACAACCCTTCCCCGACATAAATGTGTCATTCATTGACGAAGAGAAATCGGATTTTGAAAATATAGTTAATTGGTTCCTTTTAGGCTCTGCTTCCGGCCTTGCTCAGAGTGAATTTCAATAAAAAAATACATTGTTATGCAGTTACTGCAAATGAACTACGATGTGCTTTTGTCAAAATTTATAGAAAAAATTGTCTAAAGCACGCAAATTATGTACTTCCAAAACCGCCGGAAATTATGTAAGAACATATCTCTTATCCAAAGCGCGAAAATCCTACTTGAAACGCTCCCAGGACACTTCCTGCTTATGACTGGGGCTAGGCAAAATCGAATGTTTTGGAATTCGAATCGAATACTTTTTTGAATCGAATCAAATCACGAATTCGATTCATCTATTTTACTTCGTAAATTTCAATCAGAAAAATCGATAAAAGTCGAACTAGGTAAGTTATATAAAATTATTTTTTAAACTAGGTAATATTACCTTGAAAATAAACTCGGTGAGCTAAGTATGCTACGCGGCAACAAAAAATGCAAAAAAATCACTGGTCTTCGACAGTAATTTTATCTGGCGGTATTGAAAAAAATTCAATATTGACTTTTTTGGCCAACTTAGCGGTGCGGTCCATCAACAGCCCATAATTGGCATAAATCTCCTCAACATGGCGTTTTTTTTACCTCGGAAATATACAATTTCTGCTAATGACCAGTAAATTTACTGTACTTTTATTACAGTGTAGGTACCTTTACCTGGAATTGCCAACACTAATGCAGACTTATGATCTAAATCCGGTCGTGCGTTACTTTTGAGGTTGATTAAAATAGGTGAAGCGTTAGTAGTGTGCCTGCTTTTGGTTTTCAGAAATCGTTGACCGAGTGTTGCCCAAAACATAAATTATTTTGAGTATGAGTCATTGATGGACCACACCTGTTCGGCGCTATCCATCAGTGACTCACGCTTGATAATTTTTATGGTTGGAAAACAAGAGGGATGTCAAAAATTTGTAAAATCCGATGAAATCACAAAAAAATTAAATGGGTCTTGTGGGTTTTACACCACAATTAAGAGTATTTGACTTTTTGATACAGTTTGAGTTTACGGTCTAAGTAGGACAGTAGTAGGAATGGGAAAGAAATTGTCAGAACATGTTCTGTTAAGCATGTGTCACCGACAGATCGCTTCGCCTGGACGCGGTTCATCTGTGGTCCCTGCTTGACAAAATAGAAATTCTGATTGGGTTGCGATGATGCTTTCGCCTTCCAATACTTCTAACACAGAAAATATCAGTGATTGGTTAGGCATAAAGGCCACAATACAAGCCTGAGTAGTTTGCGTTTTTCTAGGTTTGTTTCATTTTAACCTTGCGTTTAACGCTAGCGCAAAACTGCGCATGCGTTTGTTTACATTTTCTAGGGGTTTGCTATGCAAGCTGGAGGCCACAATGCACGTGAAGTTGTCTCAACGATCCGTTGCATTACGTTTCGAACAATAAAATAAAAACGACAATACACGCCTGCATTGCTTTGCGTTAATCGTGTTCACTTGCGTCCAAAGCACAAACGTGGGAAAAGAAACGAGCACATTGCGTTAGCTTTCACAAGGAACCGTTCTGTTTCATTGGAAAACGTAAGGAAACGCATGCAGAGCATTGCGCTCGCGTAAAACGCAAGGGTAAAATAAACAAACCAAGAAAAAACGGGACCTACGCAAACGTGTAGTGCTACTTTAACGGAGTGTGCTCGTTGCGTGCGTTTGCGCTTTGTAGGCTCTTGGTTAAAATTAACGCAAAGCAATGCAAGCGTGTATTGCCGCTATTGTTTTGTTAACTGAAATGCATCGCAATGCATCGGTAAGATAACTTCAGGTGTATTGTGGCCTTAAGCCTAATTAACGATATAAATGTAAGTTTACACTCTACAACGTTGTCTGCGATACGCATGATGATAAAATTCACCCCTTGCACCCCAAACCCCTTTTTTAGGTTTTTGGATACATTGCTGACTTTTACACTTTGCCGAGCGAGTTAACCACAGGTTAAAAACCACAGGTTACAGTGACAAACCAGAAAATATTTCGGGAGGGGTCTATGTTTGGCTACATTCATTCATACCCATATCATTCCACGCGCTGTAGATACAAAATTCTTTAGAAAAAAAAATTTTGACAAATGCACAACGCTAGTCATCAAAAGATGCAAAGATTTCGAAATCCTGTGTAATTTCACCTGAACAACCATTTTTTTTCCTACTGCGTTTTATATACACAGCTAATTTTTTACACAAGTGTTGGGGAGGGTTATGCCTCTGATCCTCTGATTGTTTTATGAAGTATAACCCATCATAAACGTCTGCCCAGAATACTCTATCCTACGAGCAACAAAACGTTCTTAAGTATTTTTATTTTCTACTTTTTATTGCTACTATATATGTATACTCATGCATTAGAATAATAATAAAACCGCCTAGAGGCGGCATGGAGATGAACCAAAATAAGAATCACATAAAGACATAAATGGATAACCTACACTGTAAAAAAAGTACAGCAAATTTACTGGTTATTTGCGGTAGTTATATATTTCCAAGTTGAAAAAAACGCCATGTTGATGAGCATTATTCCAATTATGGGCTGTCGATGGACCACACCTTCGCGGTGCGTTCCATCAACACCCCATATTTGGCCAAAAAATCAATTTTGAATTTTTTTCAATAACACCAAGTGAAATTACTGTGAAAGACCAGTGATTTTGTTGATTTTTTGTTACATGAGGGCGCGCGAAAATTACGCCAATTATAATTAAATTTTAAAATAAATGGAGACAGCCACCAGTGGTGGGTTTGGAACCTTTGAAATGCGGATTTTGAAGCTGTAATGGAGCGTCGCGAAAAAAATTTGACTAAAAAATTGGGTTTTCATTGCATTTAATCACGGGACTTTTTTTGATAAAATGGGTTTCTGGGCCTAAAGTTGGCCAAATAGGCGTAAAAATCGCTGCGCGCCAAAGGTGCTCACTCAAAAACTTAAACAAATAATATCTAACCTAACTCAACATAAAAACTTTTATAAGCTAGTAAAATACAGATATAATACATAAAATGATATAGATATAATAAGATATATAATACATATGTAAAATTATAAATTTACGATTGAAATAAAATATATAACATTTATGTTTTATTATTATAGAAAAACGATTATTATTTTAAAATAATAAGGATCTAGATACTATTCCATTTTCTACGTCAAATATGTACTACTCCTACTCTAGAATAATAATAAATCTGTGGAGAGGTGGGGCATATAGTTCTACGGTTCCGCCGTCATTGAGAATATCTAACATTGGAAGAGAGCCGGACCAAGAATAAGGAAATTTAAGGTTTTATAGTTACCATAACACGCGCCATTTTGAAAAAAAATACAAATTTAAGCTGAAAACATATTACCTGGCATTACATTGGCGGCGGAAGGTCTCAAAACTAAGAATTTTTTTTTTAATCGCAAAAGCAGCACGAAGAAAATTCGGCCCATTTTTGCAAGAAGTCATTTTTGGATAGAAAACTATACAAAAAAGCATTTACGCACCAGAGGCGCGTAAAAATTTTTGGTTATCATACTGAAATTTTAAACATCTAAAGGACTATGACTATTATAAAATAATTTTAATGAATTCAAAATGACGTAATTTGAAGATATTATTATGAAATAAATGTATCGGCACCCGGATTCGGAACTGGTATCTGCACGAGAGGTCGTAGTTCGCAATATTACTGAGCTGTATTCTCTCCCGCAAGATAAAAATGAAATCCTATCCGGACTGATATTCAACAAACATGTTTTGACAAAAAATTTTCCGATTGACCGTGTTTCGCCACAAGGTTGGGCCGTATCCCCCCTCACTGTCACACGACGAAAAATACAGACATGTCCTTTATGCGTGATATATACAGTTTTGCACTGATTCGCAATTATTCTAAAGATATCAAGTGAAAAACATTTTGACCCTCGACAATAAATATCGATGTAATAAACTTACAGAAAATATTTTATGTTATTCGTTCTCAAATCCAATATAGACTCGTATTTTATGTTGATTAATATATATTCTATGATCTATATCTATAAACACAAAATTGAAGTACAATATAAATTGAAATATAATACTTTTTTAGGGTCGTTGAAGGGAAAGTCGGTTCCGGGATAGTGTCAATGCCAACAGTTGCAGCGTTATATATTATCAAAACCGTCACTGCTGTGGGACACTCTGTTGTTCTCTGCTCTTCCGTTAGGTCGCAAAATTGTTGAATTGTTGACTTTCTGCCAAAACCGCCTTTCGCTTTGTTTGTATTTTGGATGAGTAATAGATATAAAAGCCACCGCAAATGTCCGTTGGTATGAAACAATCTCCCCCCGTTTATTCGTCAATCTATTCGTCATTCTTCTTCATCCGGGCAAAAGGGAAGGGCATCCGAGGATGTTGGTGGTGTTTCGGGCAAAGGTGGAAAGGGACTCTGGTCTTGGGATACATACGACCTTCATGGTAACAGATAAAATTTCTCAGAAGTAGGTCCATTCGTTTTTGATGTTTCTCTCCATAATTGAAAATCTCGTTTTTTGTTCAAGTCGTCTCCTTTCATCGTCAACTTCTGAATCCAAATATGTTCGATTCCTTCAAGATCCAGTTCGTTGTCAGTTGTTTGGACAAAATGAACGAACGACTCGTTCTTTGGAAATAAAGTTTCTTCTCGAACAGTTTGAATTATGTAATATTTCTCTTCATGTCCATATTTCCCGAAATGTTCTTTTTCTTTACTTTTCCCATCCTTTTTTGTGTATCTCTCACCGAGGCTGACTTTAGTCTTCCCCACGTAGCGTTTTTGACAGTTTTTAACTTTGCCACAGTCGACATCAGTTTTTCCCGAGCAGGTAATGAGATAAATAACGCCAGGTGTTTTGCAGAATTTTTCCAGGTGGCTCGGCGGTTCTGTTTTATATGGAATAGGGAATGTTTTTATTGAAAACTCAGTCCGATCGTTGCTATGCTTTCTATCATCATTAAAAACATTCGACTTCTTCTTACAAATCTTGCAGCTCTTCGTGCATGATTTATAGAACCAGTGCTTATCGGGTTTCCTCACGAAATACGCTTTCCAGACCAACATCCAATCATATAATTCGCAAATCAAGTTGAGAAATTTATCCAATTTCACCTTTGGTAGGTCGCAATGAATGAAATAGAAAACGAGCATACTGTGTAAAACATTTTGCCAAAGATTCAAACCTGCTTACAATTAGGCCGTTTCGCTGGGTTCCTTCTTGGCATTTGATGGAACGTGATCAAACTTTTTCAATTCGGAACAAAGAAAATTGCAATTTGTTCCTGAACTTTTTGCATACTTTCTGTTTCCCACCTTCGTACGCTCCTGAATTTCTTGGTGATCTCCATTCTCCGCTTCAGAACCGCCATAACATCATTTTCAAAAAACTTAATACAAGAATAAAACTATTTTAAGGCAACGTTCTTTGAAGTTTCAACGTAAAAAGACAGCCGTTTACCAGTGAAAGTTTATAAATTTTGCAAAAATTTAGGAGA
This sequence comes from Styela plicata, assembly GCA_963675895.2. NCBI lineage: Eukaryota > Metazoa > Chordata > Ascidiacea > Stolidobranchia > Styelidae > Styela > Styela plicata. Next base: position 23,278,827 of record OZ023143.1, on the reverse strand, counting down.
GGTGAAAAATTTGTTTGTTATATATCGTAAAAAATAAAACGAAAAATCGCGCCGTAGGCCCGAGAATTTATTGAAAAATGAGATATTTCAGGGCATTAAATGGGTTACTCAAGGTAACTCCGTGCCCCCAGCCCTGTGGACACTTTCACTAGCGTCTATTACTGCTAGCCAAACAGCCTAATAAGAAATTTTCTTTTATTACGGATGACCCGCAGCTCATCGGCGAGATCCATCAGTGACCCCATACTTAAAGAAAACATGCTTTGACTACATTTTTGTAATTGTGAGTCAGAGAACAACGCAGACTAACCTGGATTTATAATATGCTCCGAATCCCGATAAGCAAATTTAGCTTCAAATTCTTTCACAGTTTTTTTCGGGCACACGGTGTACAACAGACATCTTTTTTGTTTATATTGCTTGGGTAGCTTGTCTACGAATTCTCTACATTGATGTTTTGCGTTGAAGGGTATATGGAAGGTTTTATAATGAATCCTATCGGAATATTCCAGTGGGATTGACAGACATTTGTCGTGAGAATCATTTTCGGTCTTTTCGATTTCTATCATCACGTCGTTTTCATCACCATCGTCAATAAGCCTCATACTGTACATCGCAGCAGAATTATGGTAAATTTCTCCGTTTCCAATACTGCACTGAAATATTTCATTCCAGATAGATATCAGTTCAGATAAATCAGCAATTTTAGAAATTATACTTGGACGGGGTCTCTCAGAGAACTCATAGAAGCTCCAATTTTTGTCAAATGCTTCCTTTATACTATCTTTTGAAAACTCGTCACACAATTTCTCAGCTCTTCTAGGCATGATGGATTTTTGCAGTTTCCTAATATTACGCTTATCATGTATCTGTATGTACATTAATACATCCGTCTGATAGATTGGACATCATCATACTGTCTATACCTATGTAGGTCTTTGTAAGAGTAGTGTAAGCCATGAATGATCTGAACTTATTTACCACGATTTATCAGTGGGCCATACTTGATAAAACACGTATCATCAATATTTTCTGATCGCATAAAACTGTGCGCATTCAGGGTTTGTCAAGTATGAGTCACCGATGGATCGCGCTGTCGAGACGCGCTTCATTTGTGACTTATGCTCGACAAATCGAACGTTTTAAAGCGACGTATTAAAGAACAATGTGGAATCCTTTCTTTTGTATTTTTGAATGTATTATTCGGTAACGTAGGAAAATAAACAAATCTTTTGTTGAAAATTGAAAGAATCAAACAAACATTCATTCAATCAACAGTATCAATTATCCACCGCCTGGAAACTTAAAAGAAGTGGTAGATGGGTTTTCCGTCGCCCAGAGCAGATACTAATTGAGCTTTATCATGGGGGTTCATTCCTATGGAATGTATCGCACTTGATGTGCGATTGCGGGTTTTGCATTTCTGCATACCAACAATTAAGTTAAAAAAAAAAAAGATTATTTTGCGTAATTGCTTCAAAAATAAACGAAAAAATATAATATCAGATCGCCTTACTTTCCATCGAAATTCGTTTCCTATTCGAGGCCCGAAGCAGAGACAGTAAAAGGGGCCAACTGAATCCCATTTATATGCCAATGAGGTAGTTCAAAATATGATTTTCAGCGTAAAAATTTCCATATAACATGATTTTTGTGGAAACGGTTGATATCAGAATAACAAACCGAAAAATTATTGAAAAACAGGACGACACCCACCATCACAAACTGCATTGAGCCACATTCTGTTCTGTTTTATTATTTTATTTTACAACATGACGATTCTATACCTACATAGGTATAGACAGTATGATGATTTCTAGATCTTGCTCCTTAGAGTGGGTCTCCCTGACTAAGGCCCTGTACCAGCCACCACTTAGAAACAGACAGGTTTGGGATTGTGGGAAAGATATGATCTTTCCGGTTCGGCCTACCCAAGTAATTACACCCTGGGTTGAGGTTGGGTGGGCACGGATTAACCCAGATTTGCCGGGACGCGATATCGTAAACCTGCAATCCCAACATGATAACCACTAGGGCATTGCAGTCTAAATGTCGGCAAAACGCGGTATTTTGCACCTTTTCGAAACAATAAAATATTGTTTCACTTCAAATTCGGCAGAAATATTTTCAATTTACTGGTTTGGACCATTCAGTACGTAGTTGCCGTGCAGGAAGTTGAAAGCAATTTTTGGCGCATGGTCAGGTCTCAGATACAATTATTTTCGAATCGAATGTTTCAAATGTGGATCTTGTTCTATTTAAGGTTAAAATTCTATACGTATAGATTTTAAATAGAACCTCATGTCTATTAGTTTATTCTCCTTCTATAGCATCCTTGCTTTTAACATACGGATCCACTTGTGCAAATGCATAGAAGGACGATAAGTAGTTAGTCCCACGTTATCAAGAGCATTCTATACGTAGGTGCAGGCTTCAGGTTCAGTCTAGAGCATTTCCTGCGTATCGTGAGGTAAATAGTGTTATAATGGCCCAGGGGCAGATATCACTTATTGCACTTTATTTTAGCGTTTAAGTTTCGTACCGGTTGTTTTCAGCTGAGAATACAGTTTTGCAATGTAATTGGACGTGAGTCGGTTCAATGCTGCTTCCGGGGTTGTTTAGAGAGAAGTTCAAAAGAAAAAAATATATATAATTCCATCACCGTAGAGGCAAACGATGTCGACATTACACGTGGAGATTACTCCATTGAATATCTGACTGACCGTGTTGTTTTTGCAATTGGTAAAACTTTTTTTACACTTTATTCCATATTAATTTATTTTACTTGTAGGAATATTTGAATGAGGGCGATTTTTTCCATAGCGTACCCCCAGTAACAGGTCGGTTTTCTGTCTCATCCCCGATTGTTGATAGTCGGTTGCTGAGGACGCGTTCGTGTTATTGTTAACTACGCGTAACCGACTCGTTCTCGTTAGCTACAAGTATGCGAGGTATTGGAACCAGCTGGTTTGGACTAGTTAGTATGTAGTCGTCGTGCAGGAAGTTGGAGGGAATTTTTAGCGCGGGTGGTTTCGTCTATGTTTGCCATTTTCAGATAAATTTAATTTTTTTGGAATGTTTCAAAATCTGCCTCTATTTAACGGTAAAATACCAGGTGCAGACTTCAGAATCGAATCGACAAATTTCTTGCGTGTCGTAATAGACTAAAGAAGAGGTAGATGATTTGGCCAGCGCTCAATTTACCTTTTTTTAATTTCACGCGCAGAATGAAGTTTTGTCGATGTTTCGCAATATAAGTGGTCGTTAGTCAGTTCAGTGCGGCCTTGCTAGGGCGAATTTCAATGCGGAAAGATGACCGAATTCATCATTAAATAAGCAAAATATGCCGAAATATACGTAAATGTGACATAAATAAATAAAGAACTTTTTTTACGATATTTGTTGAGATATATCGGATCGAAGCAATAAGTTTTCGAACCAAACATGTACTCGGATCGATTCGAATATTAAACCTAAATATGACATTACTGGTTTTCATATTCTTTTGTCGTTCATTCAATCTGTGTTCTGTCGCCCATGTTTGGGAAAAATATATTTGAATTGCGTTTAATTCTAATTTTCTTGGTATCACCAAATGTGGATCATGCTCCCTGTTATAGTGGGTTCCCGACAAGAATTGTTTTCGTCAAGTATGAGACACAGAATGACCGCGCGTCGTTGGCGCGTTCCATCATCGACTCATTCTTAACAAAACATATCTACTTCTAGTGGGCGCGATCCATCAATGTCTCGAGCTTAAAAATACATGGTTTTTAAAAAAAACATGCCGGAAGCAAAGCCTAACAGGAACCAAGTAACGGCCACTTAATAGCCAAGAGTTAATAAAAGATGTAATACCAGCAACTGTACTCTAAGTGGAAAACATTCCAAACCGAACCGAACCATTATCACTTCTTTGCCTGCTTTTAGTTGCCTCTTACAACAAGCAGGATATACGTTAGTACTTTTCTAACGCCCGTAGCTACAGGGCTAAATGTTGGGGAATTTAAAATATATCACGATTCTGACGCAAAATTGATACAAATATAAACAAAAACAAACGCATATGTTAAATACTTTCCGCATCACTATATGTGACCCATGAGGCAAAATAAAATTTGAATTTCTATGGATGTCTTTATTCGAATATTTAAGTAATCTAGAATTGGGATTAAAAACGTTTCCGTTTTTCTGTCGGTTATTCTTAAATCAACAGTTCTCACAAAAATCATTCTATATAGAAACGTCGCGGGACGAGTCACTTTTTTTCGAGTCCCAAGTCAAGTCGAGTCGAAGAACACACGAGTCCTTCTGTCAGGTAAAATATCTACACACAAGTTTGTCAGCCACGAGTCATTAATGCACCTTCCCAAAAAGGGACCGGTAAAGGGTACGAATTTACAAATGTAAGGACAACGATTTACAGAAAAAATACCATATATAGATACGGACACGTTTTAGTGGAACAATAAGTTTATTTTGAGCACGAAGGCCTTAAAAGGGGAGCGAAAATTTTGATGAGAAAGTGCGTTCATGTTGATTGACTCGTGCAAATCGGATGGAATATGAATGATACAAATGGTACTGATTTCATTATACTTTGAAAAACATTTAGATAAAGCAGCTTTCCACAAAAATATATATTTTATTCAATTTAGTTAAACAATAAAATGTATTGATGTTCATACAGATCCATAATTAGCGTAATATTAAGAAGCTGCAAAAATCCATTATGCCGAGAAGAGCTGCGAAATTGTGTGACGAGTTTTCAAAAGGTAGTATAGAGGAAGCATTTATTGACAATTTATTGACCTTGCTCTGAGCAAATTCAGATAAAAAAAATCACCGAGTCTACTAACGGACAAGTTAGGGCTTTAAGTACATGACCACACAAGAACCGAAGAATAGGTTTTCAAGTATCTGAGTGCAACAAGAAAGGTTCCATGTAATTTACCACTATCTTGGGCAAATATCACTCGATCCACTTCAGATGAATATGGCGGTTTAGTTATTTGGGTGTAGGGCTGGGCAAAACCGAACCATTCGGAATCTGAATCTAATAATTTTTTCGAATCTCTGATTCCATAAAAAGAACAAATATCCCATTTTAACTGTTACTATTATTGCGTATATTATGATAATCAGGAAATTTCCAGTTTTCAACTACGATCCAGTGCAAGAGCGGAAATTTTCATCTCCATGACAAAATACAATCGAATTTAGTTATATATTTGACCAAAATTGATTGCATTTTGTCGTTAAAAATGAAAAGTTCTACTTCATTTAGTAAGTTCGTATTCCGATAACCTATTCACGATTGATTCGAATAATCTTAACTTCCAATCGATTCGAATTTTACACCCCTATTTGTGATGTTTTCAGCTTAATAGTGCAGCTGCCGGTGCTACATCTAGTAGTAGATCTTTGTTATGGGTGGTTGTTGGCTGGTTTTTTGGAAGCTGCATCGGGTTCGAATTTAAAAAAAAAAACGACACTCGAGATTCATGTGTACAAATATATATATATATGAACAGAGGCTTCCCTAGGTTTTTTTACAGCCGCTCATTTGAGTGGGCCGTCCCGAACAAACCCTTCCCTTACACATAAACAGGGTTAGCGCTGTTAAATATATATAAAATTTCGTCGAGCCTACCAAAGACGAACCCGAGATCTTCAACTTGCGATGCTAACCACCAAATTGTTCCATATACCAAACAATATCGATTCAAATCTTTTTTTATTTAGTAAGGAATTGGTCAAATTACTGCAGTGATATCCATGAATTGATAGATTCAATCGCTCAAATGGTGGAAAACCCAACCTGTGATTTCCTCGGACTTCAATCAACTTTTTGTGGTGTTTCCATCGAGGATGCTTGCAATGCAATGGTCTATAACGTGAAAGAATTGTTCTCAGAAATCGAGCTTCGCGGCTCCCGGCCTGACACACGTCGGATGCATCACCTATTCACAGAATGTGCTCATTTCTATTTCATTCATTGCGACATACCAAAGGTGAAATTGGATAAATTTCTTAACTGGGTTTGCAGATTATATGATTGGATGTTGGTCTGGAAAGCGTATTCCTTGAGAAAACCCGAAAGGCGCTGAGTCTATAAATCATGCACAAAGAGCTGCAAGATTTGTAAGAGGAAGTCGAATGTTTTTTAAGGATTATAGAGAGTATAACGAAGATGGGACTGAGTTTTCAATAAGAACTAACCCTACTGAATATAAAACAGAACCACCGAGCCACCTGACAAACTTCTGCGAAACACCTCACGTTATTTATCTCATTACATGCTCGGGGAAAAACTGATATCGACGGTTATCAACTGTCAAAAACGCTACGTGGGGAAGACTAAAGTCAGCCTCAGTGAGAGATACACAAAAAAAGATGGGAAAAGTAAAGAAAAAGATCATTTCCAGCAGGATGGACATGAAGAGAAATATTACATAATTCAAACTGTTCGAGAAGAAACTTTATTTCCAAAGAACGAGTCGTTCGTTCATTTTGTCAAAACAACTGACAACGAACTGGATCTTGAAGGAATCGAACATATTTGGATTCAGAAGTTGACGGTGAAAGGATTCGACTTGAACAAAAAACGAGATTTCAGTTATGGAGAGAAACATCGAAAACGAATGGACCTACTTCTGAGAAACTTTATCTGTTACCATGAAGTCGTATGTATCCCAAAAACCACATTCCCTTCCATCTTTGCCCGAAACACCACCAACATCCTCGGATGAAGAAGACGAATAGATTGACGATAAACGGGGAAATTGTTTCATACCAACGGACATTTGTGGTGGCTTTATATCTATTACTCATCAAAAATACAAACAGGCAGTTTTGGCAGAAAGTCAACAATTCTGCGGCCTAACGGAAGACCAGAGAACAACAGAGTGCCCTTCAGCCTTGACGGTTTTGATAATATATAACGCTGCAACTGTTGGCATTGACTCTATCCCGGAACCGACTTTTCCTTCAACGACCCTGAGAAAATATATTATATTTCAATTTATATTGTAGTTCAATTTTGTGTTTATAGACATAGATCATAGAATAAATATTAATCAACATAAAATACGAGTCTATGTTGGATTTGGGAACAAATAACAGGAGATATTTTCTGTAAGTTTATTACATCGATATTTATTGTTCTTTATTTCGATATTTAGAATAATCGCGAATCAGTGCGGAACTCTATAAATCATGCGTAAAGGACACGACGGAATTTCCAGGGTCAATCGGAAAAATTTTGTCAAACAATGTTTGTTGAGTATCAGTCACGATAGGATTGGATTTCATTTTTTCCTGCGTGAGATTAAAGCCGAGAATACAGCTCAATCATATTGCGAACCAATATTGTTCGAATACGACGAATTGTTTTAAAACAAATCAATTTGATAATTCAGTAACAGTGTTTTCCATCGAATGAAATCAGATTCATAAAAAATAGTCCAGATACCGCCCAAAGTATAAATTGTCATCATTCTTTCCACTATGTTTGTTATACAGTTCCACCACCTCCATTGCTGTTTACCTTTTTTATCCTTTCAATCTAGGAGATTGTAGACTTTGGCACTGAAACTGTCTCTTTAAAGGCTGATTGAAAAATCGAGGGCGATATAGATGTGAAGATAGCTATTTTCGCTATAAATTTGAGAATATAGTTGTAAATTCCAATAAGTATTGCCTTTCTTGCTGATTAAGGTGTGTTCCGTTGAAAACAGCTTAACTTTCGCGAGCGGAGAAACACGTCCGCTCGCGGCGACTGCTTTTTGGCGACTAAGATACAAATCACTGATCTGAAAAGAAAACAAGATAAAGCTTCTCTCGCATTTTGTGTGTCTCGAAAGTGTTTGTTCGTGCGATTCGCAACTCAGCCCGCCGATCGTCACGGAGCGCATTTCAGAACCATTGGAAACGGTACCAGGTCAACAAGTCTACTGTATGCCGTCCATATACGTTCGCCTGGCCTAAAACACCACTACAACTCTATTTGTCTTGCTACATACAGCGTTGGCGACGAATTTTTTACTTGACAGCCTGTTCTGTTATAACACAATTTCATTTTAATCCCATGGGAGAGAAAACAAACGTCTTCTTAGATTAAGTTAACTAGGCTCATTCCCCAGTGTACAAAGAAATATCTGGCAGAAGTTCCCCTGAAAAAGATAAGATCTAGGCTACCACCTTTATCCAGGCTTGAAATCGAATGAAATGTTTCTTATATACTCCTGGGAACATCAGCAACCTCCCATGGTTAGGTATATAATATACCGCAAGTTTCAGTTTTTATCCTTTCCAAGAACAAATTTAGAAAAACGTTTGGATTAATGGAAAAGCTCTTTTCGCCGAGTGTCTGATCAGCTCACCCAGTAAAGTGTTATCATCACATGCATCTGTAGGTAATCCTCAGCTGAAAGTCACAGGTTCTAATTTTGCGGGTGAAAATAAGGTTGGAGACAATTGCTGCTCATCTCGCCAGCACATATTGTGAATAAGTTTTTTTGTAGGTTAATATAAGTTCTAGCAGAAGCACGCACTTATTAAGTTTCTAAACTTGTACTTGCCTGACCTTTTTTAAACGTAAATCTACAATATTTCTTTTTTTTTATTGAAATTCGCTCAGAGCAAGGACACAGAAGAAGAATCAAACTTGAAAATTCTCCTGGAGCCACTAAAGTGCAAAGAGCTACATAAAATGCAGGAGCAGGAACTAAAAAAACCCCATCCCTGATAGATGTCTATTAACGCGAGTTTTAAAGCCTTGTAGATCAACACGATCAGGAAAACAGCAAGAAGGCAAGAAATTCCAAAGTTTTGATATTCTTGGAAAAAAGCTTCTTGCATAAAACTGTTTGTGACATTGTGGAACCTCCACAGTGAATAGGTGCGAATTGGTAGCCAATCGTGTTGATCGATTAAAAATTTTGTTCTGACGAACGAGAGCAGAAAGCTCCTTTGAACAAAGACCATTATAATATCTGTAAAATAAACATAGTGAGGCAACGTTGCGGCGGTGTGTCAAACTTTGCAGACTGCAGGAAAGTTTAGGACCAATCATATTGACCACACGCCGTTGAATACGATCGAGCATGCTAAGCACAGTGACAGCGGCACTTACCCAAATGTGACAGCAATACTCCATACAGGGTCGAATCAATGATTTGTACAAATGGAGAATGATTTCGGGAGTGAGATAATGGCGAGCTCGATATAGAGAACCGACTTTCATCGAGGCTTGTTTAGCAATACTAGTGACATATTCATTCCAACTCATGTCCTTAGACAGCGTGAGTCCAACAAGACGAATATTCAAGGATTCCTTCAGAACAGTACCAGATAATGAAATTTGGGTTGCATTCGTATTAGTGTAACGATTACTTGATAAAACTTTAGTCTTCTCCGAGTTAAGAGTTACCTGCCAAGTGTCACCCCAATTAGATACTGTGGCCAAATCACACTCAAATGATTTTGCCAGAGCTAGACGTTGTTCCGGGAGGGATTTTTTCATTGAGACAAGAATATGGAGTTGTATCATCGGCGTAAATTACCAAATCACATATCAAATTATCGGGCAGGTCATTAATATATATCAAGAACAAAGTTGGACCAAGGATTGACCTCTGAGGGACACCGGATGAAATGGAATAATTACCTGAACGTTGTCCGTCCAAAACAACATTAATCTTACGATTGGATAAGGAAGATTTGACAATTGAAAAAACTTGTCCAGAAATTCCATACGATTGAATTTTCTGCAACAGACCTTGGTGCCAAACTCTGTCAAATGCTTTAAAAATGTCTAGAGAAACCGACTTTGCCTCCCCACAACGATCAAGGGCACGAAATATTTGTTCAGTTATTACTGTCAACAAGTCAGCAGTAGAGCGAGAACGACGAAAACCATACTGCTTGTCCGTGAGGAGACAAAGCGACTCCAGGTGTCCAGAAATTTTATTATTAATAATTGATTCAAAAATTTTACTTATAATTGGTAAGAGACTAATTGGACGATATTTATTAGGATCAGTTCGGTCGCCACAGTTTTTGAATGCCGGCACAATCGTTGCACATTTCCATGTATTTGGGAAGGTACATTCTTTTAGGCATTTATTAAAAAGTTTGGCCAAAATAGAGGACAACTCCGGTGAAAGAATCTTCAGAATGACAGATGGAATGCAGTCAGGACCAGGAGATATGTTCGAATCGAGTTTGGCAATCATTCTAGAGACAAGTAGCGGAGTTACTGACCTGTTCTCCAATGTAACGTCGGTTCGATTTGGAAAATTAGATGGTGAGGTACCAGAAACCGAACCAAGGCTGCAGTTATTAGAGAACATCCTGGCAAACAACTCCGCCTTGTCTCTGGAAGAACACAAAATTTCAGGGCCATTTAAAAGAGGAGGGATACTAGATTTACCCCTGTTCATTACATTATTTATTATTTTCCAAAAATCTTTGGAACCCAATTTTTGTTGTGAAATTTTGGATTTGGTGGATTCCATGTATCGAGTTCTAGCGATTCTGAAAAATCTTTTACAATTATTTCTAGCCTTTCTGTGAAGTCGTCTATTATTGACGTTGGGATGTCGACGATAGCGGTGGAAACGATGATTTCTCGTCGCTATTGCCGCCGAGCATTCGGGTGAAAACCATGGGGCAGAGTGGGGCTTCACCTGGAATCTTCGGTGAGGAATGAATTCATCAATTCCAAGACGTATCCACTCTGCGATTTCCACCGCACACTCATTAGCAGGCAACAAGAAAACATCATTCCACGGCACATCGCGAAGGAAGTCCCGCAAAGAGTCCAAGTCACCGCCCTTGTAGTTATAAGAAGTGCGGTGAAAAGGAGACTCTTTACTTATGAGAGTCGAATTTTTTAATCTCAGCTGCAAAATGACGTGGTCTCAAGTACCAAGTGGGGGCTGGGGAATCAGGGAGAATACATCACCTGGATCTGAGACAAAACAAAGATCCAGCCGGGAAGAAGCGTGAGCCGGGTTGCCGGGGATCCTAGTCATAAAATCCACCACCTGTGTCAGAGACTCAGTGATGGCGAAATTATGAGTTTTAATTCCGGCCAGGTCAGTTGCAGCTGAATTCAACCAGGTATCGTGATGGGCATTAAAATCTCCCATTATGCAAAATTTGGCAGATGGACAAGACATCAAAATCTTGTCCATACTATTGTCATAACGAGGTCGAAATAACTAAGATCAATGTAAGATCCAAACCGCCTAATGACGTTTCTATCTAATGGTGGCCTGAATTCTTAGCTGAAATAAACGATCCGGGCCTACTTCCTGGTGCTCTATTCTTCTGAATTCAATATGCGCACATGATACGGACACGCCTCACAAAACCAGTGGTTTAACAAAAGTTTATATTGGAAACAACAGAACACCGGTATGTGCCAGAAAATGTCTTATAACTTGCAGCAAGAGTTGAAATAAACAGCAAACATGAGAAAATACCTTTGCAGCAAAGTATTCGACTACGAGCCTCAAAGTTGCACCCACACAAATTATGTTATGGTGAACGCATAGATGATTTGTGACAACCTTTGATGCAGCGTTTAAATATTGGTGTACCTGGACGCAAATTACACTCACGGTTCTTCACTCCCACTCTGCGTGCTTGCGTGCGATTTTGATTTAATTTTGAGAGCACACTATAGGTTTAATTGTCTAAAAAAGAAATAAACAATCGTATGTGCTCACACGGCCGGAGCGTCAGAGACACAAAAATAACGTCCGACAACAGCAATCCAAAAAGAGAGCACAATAGAGTGAAATTACCATACAATAACTCAATAAAGAGCGACCACTAGCGGACTGATATTAAATGTATAACGTACATGTTCTCGATTGTTTAATAAACGCCAGTCTGGGCTGGATCTCGAAGATCGTGTTTGTGCTCTTTTTCGTCTGATGGGGAATGGGGAGTGACAGCGGTGGGATCGAATTCACTGACATCGTGGACTGAATTTCAATCATGCAGATTCAAACTGAAGATGCGTTGGATGACAGCATGCTAATCGACATTTTTGAGTGCCAAGACGGTCAAGCAGCCTAAAAATGGACTCTTCCGCAACGCGAAGGTATCCCATTACATCAACGCTGCTAAGTATATGCCTGTCAACCATTCGTTCATCATGGTGTGTTGTGCACCAGTTATGATATCGTAACTAGTAACTAGATAAAATTTTCCGTTCATATTTCTTGGATATCTCAAACTTCCTTCTTCGTATTGATCCAGAAATAGACAAAAAATTAAACAAATCCCAATTTATGATCAAAATCTAGCTTATTTGGATATTGACATAAAGAATTAATGAAAGACAAAAGAGTTTCATGTGTTTGCTCACCCTAACAATCGAATTTAGAACAATGATACGGTCTTTCGCCGCTATGATTTAACATGTGATCTTTTCGACGAAATGCCTTCCCACATATTTAACAATAATATGGTTATTTAACCTGTGTGAGTTAGCAAGTGTCTTTCCAGATTTTGTTTTCGACTCTTCACATGTTTAACAATGATAACATTTTTCGCCTGTGTGAGTTCGAACATGCTTTTTCAATTTTCCTTTTTTTTATCAAATGACTTTTTACAAAATTCCCACTGATGAGGTCTTTGACTGTGTGTCTCCGCCTGTGTGCTTCCAAATTCCTTTTTTGACGAAATGATTTCTCGCATATTTCACAACAATAAGGCTTCTCATCTGTGTGAATTCCCATGTGTCTTTGGAGGTGTTCTTTACGACTAAATGACTTTCCACATGTTTCACAATGATATGGCTTTTCATCTGTGTGAGTTCGCATATGTCTTTTCAGATATAGTTTTTGGCCAAATGACCTCCCACAGGTTCCACAACGATGTGGTTTTTCACTTGTATGCGTTCGCATATGTCTTTTGAGATATACTCTTCGACCAAACGACTTCCCACATGTTACACAATGATGGGTTTTTTCACCAGTGTGTGTTTGCATGTGCATTCGTAAAGCTAATTTTGTAGAAAATGATCTCTCACATGTTTCACAATGATGTGACTTTTCACCTGTGTGAGTTCCCATATGTCTTTTCAGATATATTTTTTGGCCAAATGACTTCCCACAGGTTTCACAATGATGTGGTTTTTCACTTGTATGCGTTCGCATATGTCTTTTCAGATATAATTTTCGGCCAAATGACTTCCCACATACTACACA
>OZ023143.1:23254271-23265498 GCA_963675895.2 Styela plicata | reverse complement strand
TCAACAAATAATGAGCCTGTTCGGTTGCAACAGACGGCATGAAAGCTTTGGATAAGACGTCGAAGAATAGTAAGCGAAAGAATATCGAGGGTCGAGTAATGCATTTCCCAGTTGGTTTTCAAAAGCCAATTTAATAATGAAAATTAAGGGAAAACTTTTAGATGATTTCCCGGCGCTTTCATCGGTCATCGATTTTCATAATTTAATAACACTTACTTAGCCGAATTAAACCTTCAAAATAGTCTTATTTAAGGCATTGAACGTTTTTTCCTAATGTTTCCAAATTGGCTGTTTTGGTTTAAAATTATTTGATGCCACTCGCTAATGAAACCTGCCGGCTAGATTACAAACGCGCGATTAACCACACGCAAAACTGGTCATCAGAGTCGGCCCGAGCAAATTATTATTTACAGCTGGCATAGCGAAATACATTGACAAAGCTAGTCGAAAATCAGCGGAAGATCACGATCGATCGGATTTGGAAGCTGCGGCAGTTGATGTTATAACACTCATAAGCATAGTAACTTTTTAGACTATTACAACTATGTACATTAAACTCATAAAACGCGAATGCTCTATTTTCCTCTGTTTCTCACACAATATCTCAGATTCCAACTGTGAACCGATATATCCCAAAGGGTCATGGGGAAATTCACGCGTGGGAGCATACGAGTTTTTTTTTTTGGAGAGTTGCGTCAGAAGGGAAACAATTGACAATTTTTATTTATAGCCACTTCTTAGTGTGGATCACCCTGTCTCGCATAGGCTGCTGTAACAGGGGCCACTTATAGATGGCCAGGGTTACAAGTTTATGGAAAAGATATGATCTGTTTTGCATTTTTCGCGGGCTTAGCCCCGCCCAATTGTATTACACCCTGGGTTGAGTGGTGGATGAGGATTAAGCGAGCCGGGACAGGTTTGGTTTATGGTTTGGAGCTGAAGGGCGCGACGCGCGTGCTACACGGAGACTAAACTGGATACAGTACTGACGCCTCCCCCGTTCACTTGCGCTTTATAAAGGTGTTAGGGGGGTTTCGAGAAAATGATCTTTCGTATTGATTGTTTGCGGCTACTTAGGGGCTTAAAGAGAGTGTGATGTTTTAATTTGTTGTTTGCGCGAATTTCATGAACATTACTTTGACAATGATACATATGCTTGCTAGTTTTAGCTAAATTTTTAACTCGTATGCGGCGCGTCACGCGTTTTCTTAACAGTAAATTTTGCTTTCGAAGTTATGTAGAACCAAGTCAATGGCCGTTTATATTTTTACCTAGTTTTATCTTAGTCGATTATAATATCCTTTTGGCAAGAACGATAAACTCGAATATCTGGCGTCCGGACTCTAGACGTCGTATGAAACTATTGAATATATATGGTATGGGAAGGGGCGGTCCCTTTATTGTGGGTTTGTGTTGGAAGTGTCTGTTTTTTGCTCGTAACCTATATATAACCATAGCAACCATAGCCAAAAATAGTAAAAGCGTATAGGAGACTTGAGTTCCTTTGGCGGTTCTATTGTAAAATTAGTCCAACGCGATTAACAAAGAAAATAAAGCATCAATGGTTTCCTTAGCAGAACATCTACTGACGGGGAACCTTGATCGCGTCACTAAAATTCTTATCGTATTCAACTTCGAAAAAATGCGAAAGAACTAGTGAGATGTATGACGCTATTATTTTTTGTTAATTTTCATTCATCCAGGCGTTTTTCTGCTACCATAACTTTCAATTCAGAATATCTGGAAATAAGCAATATCATTCTCAGGGGATGATTCAAAAATTGTAATCAGCTCAACAGCTGCTAATCAGACATCATTTTGCGTGTCCTTTTTTTTCCCATTGTTTACGTCTATCTCGATTGCCGATCTGTGTATTTTTTTTTTGTAAACGACCAATCAAAGCGTACCGGCCCTACTTACAAAAACAGTGGTAGGTGATTTTACTATCGCCCTAGGGCAGATTTAGCTTTTCACTGGATTGTTTGCCAATGCCTCCAACATATGAATTAGCCCACGTGTGTTATTAATGTGCGTGTGCTTTTGGCTCGTTTAAGACGTGTTTCTGTACTTTTGCATATTTCAGTTACCTTCTTTTCAAAGTAAGAGGCGAAAGTTTCTTGGAACTACAGAAAAATATAAAAACATCCATTGCGGGCATTGGGCTGTCTGCTTCACGATGTACTGTGAAAATTGCATCTTTTATCGCGCAGACGCGGGTGATGTGCCGCATGCGTGTTATGTCATATTTGTCGCCGTGATCGATGTCAAACTGCACTCACCAATTTTTTTAAAATTTTGCGCTTGATAGCGTCAATATTTAACTTTCTGGCGTGGAGAAGAGTTAACGGCAAAACCACCTCTGACAGGAGGTGGATTCTTTACATAATCCAGCAAACCATTTACAGACTTTCATCGTGGTTTGTGATGCTAAGATTATGGAAGTTCATCAGCGAAAAATAATTACAGTTCTATTTTTCTTTGGTGAATCCACCATTTCATCTCGACCTACTTTTGGGGAAATTATCTTCAATCGGTTAATTGGAAAATACTAACTGTTGCATCTGATGTTAAAAAATATCATTTCTTGATTCGTGGAAAAATCTTTTCTGAGACAACACATTATGACGTCGTCTCTGGGGACGACCCACCTCGCGAATTACGATACCTAAAGTATATACTCCCATTCCTGTCGCGCTCCGCCCCCCCCCCCCCGCTTAACTATATGGTGCTTCATTCGGAAATGGGTTATTTCTCGACTTAACGCGTAAACCTTGCTATGTTGCAGAAATTTCACCTGTTAGAATCAGTGCAGTGTCAACTGTTCGCATATCATTTCTACCACTGTGTAGACTTCGACGTCTCGTGTGTATGAATTAAACACTAAACGTTCAGTTCTATTCATATCATACCTCCTATTTGTTTTAAATATATAGTCGCAGGCAGTATTCATCAAGATTGGTAGACTTCCAAGGACTGAGTGTATATAACGTAGCGTAAAGATGATTAATCGCAAAGAGCAACACAATGATACATTAGTGGTTTTATTCATATTTCTTCAGGACAGTATTGGTGTGAAATGAGTTGCATTGACTGTCTGCAACCACATACGTATTTTACAACACGAGGATGAATTACTTTTATGTTATGCACGTGAGCGTCCCAGCTAGCGGGAGGCCGCTGGTGGCGTGATGAAGCGTCGATAGCTGCCGAACATAATGCCTATTTAAATGACGCCGGTTTCAATACCTCGGCAAAGTACGTTCATGACTCGAAGGAACGAAAAAAGACGTCAAGAGCAATGGCGCACCGGTTCCTCACACTGGAGGAATTGAAGAATGTACCAAGAGGGATTAAATCTCGTAACCAGATATGCCTTGTAATCGCATTTCTGTCGGATGGATAATATTATATAGTAAAAGTAAAATTTGTGCGTCACACTTGGTATGATTTCCATGGGCGATTATATAAAACGCTCAGCGTTGTTGATTGATTAATTGCGCAAAGAATAAAATGTTACATTCTCTTTCCTGATTATTACATAGAGCCCGGACACTTCGTGGATGCGGTTGTATGGCGAGGGTATTGTGGAGACCTTGAAAAGAATCCATCGTCCACACTCAACCCAAAGTGTAAAACTTGGGATAGGCTCGCCGAACGCAGTACAGAATCTAATTATGTGAGTCCAGCAATTTCTGACCTTGTGTCATAACGAAAGTTTCAGAAAGCAATTTACATAGAAAAATGAGCTGCCGTGTGTATTTATCATTTTTTAAAAAAAATGTGGGTCACCTCCCTCATATGATATGTTTGCTGAACGTGCGCTCGGAATGAGGCGCGGAGGAATCAAAAAAATATTTCATTTGCTTTGGGCAGAACTAAGAGCAAATAGCAGAGACAAAATTCAAAAGGTAAGGCCCTTGATTTAGTAGAAGCCTAGTTGCAGCTCTAATGAATTGTTTACACTGGTTCATGGTTATGTCGTGAAATTTATTAGGATACAATTTGCATTAAACCAGCAGAAATAGACCTATGATATCAGAAAGAAAGTGGAAGAGATATAAGAATAGTTAGAGATGCTAGCAAAAAAGTGTATGGATGATAGTATAGATGCTCGAAAAATTGCGTATATACGTCGCTAAGAATGAGTAGCACAGTAGACATTCACTTTAATTGTAAAACATAATAATAGCAAAACTGAATTCCAGAGCTGAAAAAGTGCAGTGAGTGGTGTGTTGCCGGACTTCAATAACCATTTATCAGTTTCTTGGGGGAGAGAGTCCAGCTTAGAAGTGGTCCAATGTTGCTGGCATATAAAATCATGATTTAGAAGGAAATTCCTGTCGGAAAATACATGAATGCATGTCATCACGTTTTCATTTTTTTAAGATCTAATAATAATGCAAATGATATTCATTTGATACTTACTGAGGTACATGTGTAGCTCAACGCTGTTATGCCTAGGTCCATATTTTTTTTTTTTTTTTTTTATCTTGAACTGATAATTTATTCGACTAATTCTGGTCGTGAATCAATTGCGGTCGCGCTGAATTCAGTCGTTTCTGACATCCCAAGAAGCAAAGTTGCTGTTTCTCGCTGAGGACATGAGGGACGGTGATAGCCTTAGGGCGCTCACTGGAGGAAAGTAGATGTATCAATTGCAAATACAAAAATTTAAGAAGAAAACTGCGTCATAGGTCCATAACGACTGTAGACACTAAAACATTGAACCAGCTCCACTTTCTGTCTTCATGCTTTCTTCGATACATAATTATTTTCATATTGGGTCCGGTGTGACGTCTATCTCAAATGGGCCGTGACTTAAGAAAAGTTTAAAAATCCACTTGTGCTTGTATGTATCGTGTTCCCATGGAAGTTCAAAGATTATCAGTTCACGTTGGACGAGGAGAATCAGGGAGCTACCGCCTGAGTCGACACCTTCCAAGGACACTGAGACGTCAAATAATGTTTGCGCATACGACTTTGTCTAGGGTGATTATCGAAATTGATGGCAATACAATAACAAATAATAGTGAGAGTGGAATCGGTCCTTGTTCACGATTCGGACTGTAGGACTTGTAGTTTACCACAACCAGTTGCTAATAGTGGTTCAAGATTGGGGCTGGGCGCAAAACCGCATTCGCGCATTTTGGAATTTCTGTAATCGGATTCGAATAATTTGCGAATCGGATCGAATCACTTATTCTATGCAGATAAATTAATATCCCATTCTTTACTATTATAACTTGGTTTGTGTGTGAAATTTAAAAAGATCATAGTTCACTTAGTTTATTTCAATTACCAATATTTCATATTTTACCGAAGAAAATATAATCGATTTGGGATCAAATCGATTGTACATTTTTGTCGTGTTAAAAATGAGAATACTAGTTTGTTTAAACGTGAGATCTTTGTTCCTGTGAAACGATCACGATCGATTCATATCTATCTTTGCTTCGGATCGATTCGAATCACGATTCGAATTGCCAGCTCTTATCAAGATCACGTAAAACTTCTTTGGATAGATAAAATTAGTTATTTAAAATACCATTAAAAAACTGTAATAAAAAAGTATAGAATATAAGATGTCGATAAATACAGATTAATCGAACCATTTATTCTTTCAGAGAAAAAAAATTAAGTAGATACAAATACTGATAATACGTGTTGAGATACGAATATGAACATTGCGATTTTGCGTTTTACTAATAAGGTTAAAGTTAAAATGTGTACTGACATTTGTACTGAAAAATATTATGGAATTTTTGAAACATATTGGTCTGATTAATTTTGGGGGCATCTCGTAGATGCATTGGTTCTTGAGATTGACGAACCTTTCGAGCGTGTCTTTCCAAGTCACATTGTGAGAGGTTTTCGCAGTCTTACGAGTCAGTCAAATGTGTACCATGGGGGATTTAGCAGAGAAGTTGCAGAAGTAAGAATCCTGGTTGTGATTCGCACATGGACGTTTAAAGACTAGTGTCAGGTTCAAATTTAAAATTTCCGTTCAAAATGGGTAGGGGATGCAGTCGCAAATAATAGTGAATGTCAGAGGCAATGTGTTGTAGAGTGGTACAGAGTGACTTACACAATAATCACATGTAAATCCCAACCACTATTACACAAATACGTATAACACAACTAGGCACACAATCATTTGAGCACGTCTTCTAACTTCAAACATTAGCCCTCACAGACACATGATATAATAAGTAGTTATGAGAACATATTTTAGTCAAGCACAATATTTATTAACCAAATCTGAAACAGACCATACCAAACAGTATCTCCTACAAGAAGATTCGATAATAGATCTATAAAAAATCTCTACTTTCGGAAAAAATTTAATAGATAAAACTACTGATGAGCATCGTTTTGGATAAGAAAACGCAGTCGAGCGCTGGACAAAGCATGTAGATAATCTAAGCCCTTTGCCAAAAACAGTGTTAAAGTAAATGTTTCTGCATTATTTCCCTTGAACAATCTTCTGACGTGATAATGAGCCAAGTTGTGTAGCATCATTAAGGAAGGCAATAGTCATAATGCATTGTGTTCAGACGCGACGAACATGCGAGGCGTGTTCGCTTTCCAAGTACGTGTGAGCAGGGTTTCTACAGTCTTCAGAGTCAGTTGTCAAATCGGGACAAGATTAGAAAAGGAAGTAAGAGACTACTGAAGAAGTTAAGAATATGTTTCGTATTCCACATGGAAAGTTTAAAGAATTCCGTGTTCACTATATCAAGTCCGCTCATATATAGGGGTAGGGTGATTCGTCTAAATGAGTAGTGGATGTCAAGTGAAATAATTGTTCGAGAGTGATTTGACCTTAAATCACTTGTAGTGTAAAAAATTTTTGTATACATATTTCGTTGGTAGAATGACAGCAGAGAAAACTATATTGACAGACAAGGCAGTAATGCAACAATTGAGAACAATTACAGATACATGAAAGTAGAAGAAAAAAATTGTTGGAAGTAAAATAAAAATACACTAAATTATAGACTAAAACGCGAGAATTTAACTGAACCTAGAGTGCTCAACTACAGTAACAGCCATTGTATGTTGTAGGAGCACCGAAATGCGAAGTGTAGCGATGCAATTTACAATTTATTTAGGATTTCTTGGAAATGTGTAAATGCATGTATGTAACACTAGAAGAAATTTTGGTTAGCAGCTAAAACGGCCCACCATCACATCCTAATAAACGATATGCAATTAAATAAAAACAATAACAGGAACGAGTGAGATTATTGTTGGGCGGTTTCTTGGCTGATGTCCATAATGTCCACTCATCGATATTAATACCTCAGAGCAATCATCGTGTCTAGATTACTTACAATTACTGAAAAAATTTCAATCTTTGCCTGTTCGGCTTATGCC
Source organism: Styela plicata (assembly GCA_963675895.2). NCBI lineage: Eukaryota > Metazoa > Chordata > Ascidiacea > Stolidobranchia > Styelidae > Styela > Styela plicata. The sequence goes on along the minus strand of OZ023143.1, from coordinate 23,258,121 downwards.
TACCCGTCGTATTACACCCTGGGTTGAGTGATGGGCATGGATAAGGGCGGACTAGCCGAGGCTCGAACCAGAGATCTTTGCGCGCGTGCGTTGCGGCAATATCTTAACCACTAGTGAGTGGTCTTCTAACGTATCATAGTTTAATTGCTTTAATATGTCACCATATTATCCTTTTGCTTCAAAGTATCGAGGACTTCTGGGATGAGGTCAGATATCGACTCATCCTCATTCCTGGTAGAATAAGACATTGGCTATATGTTGCGATGTTACTAATTTGGGAACAACTTAACGGCCACTTATTGCAAGACTGTGGCTTCAATATCTAGTACGCAACTGCCTCAAAACAGAAATACATCCCGCGGGAATGAACCGCGCAGAGTAAAATGCATGTGGTGTCGCTTTATCTGTCTGGGCGTAGCAAAAAACATTCTACCACTTCTAAACTATGGCCATAAGAGTCTAAATGCAGTGGTTCTCCTAAATTTAAGCCATGTTTAAGATATTTGATTATCTACAATAATGGTTGAATCAGTTAGAGGATAGATGTGAGCTGTGACTTATTTATATATATAAACCAAGCGTTAAGCCATAGCTGACTCCTATAAATAAGGTTCTTAATATCACATTCAATCATGTGCTATGTAATAGCAGTGTGTTGATGTGGGTTTTAATCCTTTTTTTGTCCATCCGCAGGAGATGAAATGACATCTAAATCATTTCCAGATTGCACCCCTAACAACAACTCCAACTATATGCTTTTTTGCAATGGGGTCATGTAACGAGTGCGGGAAAACGGTGAGTTTTTGCGTTGGGTGTTTTGGTTACAAAAGATTGAATGTTGGTTTCTCAATTGGCGCGAATGTTTTGTGTGGGTCATTCATCACCGGAGTGGTATCAAGTTTCTAAGGCTACAAAATAAGCACAATCATAGATTTTGGGCTTTTGAAAGGTTGCAATTTTTTTTACAACCATGCTGTTGTTTATAGAGTTGTGATCTCTACCCTGTGCTTAAAGGCCTTTTTTGTACAGCAGGGCGCACTCTAAGACGCGACAGTGTTTTTAGCCAATACTTGCGAAAGGTTATAATACTCTGGGTTAAAGTGGGTTGGGCAAGGATATGGTGAACACCGGACTTGAGGGGCTTGGAACCGATGGTTTGGGTCTTTCAATGGGTGGCTTTTTGTATTCTTCTTGGTCGTTGATCTTCAACTGTTGCGATGCCAACATGTGCGGCCTTTTATTGCCTTATAGGCCATTCACGTACCCACAATAATAATAGTGACAAAGTACACAACACTAGTCACTCACTCCCTTGACAAGTATTTTTATGTTCAATGTCGCTGCTGGTGCTTATCCCTGCTTCGCATCTAAATGCATCAAGAATTCATGCGATATAGGTCGGAATCGACATTCTCATTCCTTATGGATAATAACAATGAGATGAGTATAGGTCCAAACTTTTAAGACTTTTTTTTATTTTAAAGCTGTTTCGCGCCATACGAAGTAGGAAGCTCACTAGACTAATAAAATTTTTTTCGGTTTTGTTGGGGTGGGCTTTATCTTGGTTTGGTTTCAGGGATCGGATCGCAAAACTAGGTCAATGATATCTACACTATTTGTTGTTTAGAAAAATTTGGTCATTAAAATTCAAATCGTCGCATTTTTTATGTTGTGGTTAATTGTTTTGAACATATGCGCGCTAAAATCGTAGATTTGAAAATTATTTATGATTATTAACTAAACATGCTCACATTTTTCGATAGAGTTCAGAAATTGTTTGTTTTTTAAAAAAGATAAATCGCGGTCGATTCGAAACTGGAATCTGTACGAGATGGTTTCGTTAGGGTTTTGGCCATAATGATCAAGTTGTGTTGGACTTCTATATCTTCGTTTGGTCTGTCGGGCGCACAGTTGGAAGAAAGTGTTCGTAGTCTCAGTGGTGGTGTGAAGGTGATTTGGCTTATCATATGTTTCAAATTTTTCCTGGTTGGTGGAGGAAGTCGAAGCTAGAAGCCTTAGCCGTGATACCACGTGCTTTGGCAAGGCATCCAGTCAGCGGACCCTGCACTTATAATCATCCTCCTCACCTGGGATCGAACCGACTTCACGATCAGAGATGCTTAGGCGCGTAGAGAATTATCACAACACTTCAGCGATTAGATGGCTGTAGGTACGTGCCCTCCAGAATGTACTGTATGGCTAACAACTATTGAACTTAATTATTGGGATGGATTTTGACGCAGAATGGATGGGAATTGGAGCCTATTCTTCGAAATTCCTCAAAGTTTTGTAATCTGTGAAGGTGGCCAGCCCTTACTATGTTTTAATTTATTATTTAAAAACCCCTTTACCTGCAACTTCTATAAATTATTATAAAAGTTCTAACCCAATTCTAAATTTGGGTCGTAATCTTATCCTATTCGCAGGTAGGATCCCAAAAACAAAAGAATATTCAAAAATGAAACAAATTCAATATAGTAAGATTCTTGATTTTAGATATATTTCAGCCCCGCTCTTCCTCCGCCCCCTCCCCCCCCCCCCCCCCCCCCCCCCCCCTGACCACGAAAAATGTGTGTCCTTATTGCATAATTATATAGGTACAAATCGGAAAAATAAAATCATTTATGTCTTTCCAAATTGTTGATGTGTGTGTTTTACAACCCATGAAAATTTGTCCAACTTATAATCATGTTTTTTTAGAGTGCATTTTTTATTTTCTTGAAAAGCTGTTTTCTTGAAGTGCTATTTTTCATCAACTATACGATCTGAATTTAATCTGTGGGGTCCTGATGGTTAAAACATTGTGTGGGCATTCGCAGGTTGATGATCTTGTGTTCGAGCTTGTCCCAGTGTGTTCAGGCTCGTTAATCAAGCCGTCGACATCTTGTGCCGAAACCCAGGGTATGAAACTTGGTAGGCTAAGCCGAAACGGATAAGGAATCATATGTTTGTTTTTGGTGATGGCAATTCTAACCCTGTCCGTAGTGCGGTGCTAGTCACAAGGCCTAGTCTACGAGGGTATCGAACGCTCCAAGAAGATGGCTATAAAAACGAATCACACTATTTCATTTTTCAAATAATATTGCGGTTTTCTGAGTAATGATGTTATTCGCAATTGTAGGTGCAATATTAGGTTTATTTGGGCCATCCCTGTGGTTCTTGAGTGTGGTATTGTACATACGTTTTAGAGGCTAAGGCTGCTTATGTACCATACATAAATCCTCGAAAATGCATACATTTTTTGAGGGGCTCGGGACAAAACCCAATACATGTAGATTATTGTCGAATTCTGATTTGAATAATTGGTTTCAAATCAGGGATGATGAATTCACTATTTGTCGTGCTAATGTAACTATGACATATATCCCAGTTTTAAGTGCTTAATCGGTTGTGTTGTTGCGTGTCACATATTGGCTTATCGCAATAGATTGATTGTTTTCGTAGTGTTTTTCACCCTCACGATCTACATTGTCGAAAGAGCAACAATTTTATTGCATATCATTTAACGGCAAACTAGATACATGATATTTGGTCAAAATATGACCAAACTCGAATAATCATTTTGTCGATAAAAATTGAAAATCCTCTGTGTGTTAGTTTTTTGTTGTTTGTTTTTTGTTTTTTTTAGTGGTTGTTTTTGGGTTTTTGTGTTTTTTTTTTTTTTTATTTGTTTTTTTCCCCTTTTTTTTTGTGGTTTCCAAAGTTACCCCCCCCCCCCCGGTGTCGCAATGCAATTTTTTTTGGTTTTTTGTTGTTATTATTTTTGGGTGTTTTTGGTTTTGTTGTTGTTTGGGATTTTAGTGTTTTTTAAATTTGGTTTTTTTCTATTTATTTTTTTCGCATTGTTATG
>OZ023143.1:23209271-23249271 GCA_963675895.2 Styela plicata | reverse complement strand
GCTCCAGTTCAATAGAATCTGAAAAAGAAAATTGCACTCGGAAATACGAAACGCAAGAAGGAATCATAATCGTCGATGCAACAATTATTATTCACTTGGAATTAAAAATTTTGACTGCATACTTGTAAGAGTTTGTCAAGTACTTTTTAAGATGGAAAAATATCTTTTTTCCGACAACAAAGTGGAAGCTGACAAAGCCCTAATTCTTACTTTACTTTTCAAATGACAAAGAGCGATAGAATGCTTATTCTCTTTGGGTGTCCAATAGGAATATCTACGTAATTTTCTTCAGATGTAAAAAAAAACCCTTTCAAAACCATCAGCACTGCCATTCCAAAAGCAGTATTGATGATTTTGACCAACCTTTCTACAATTTTGCCACTACCAGACACTCAGGAGGATAAATTTATAAATCTTCCAGCTACAGATATACCATGAAATACTGCCCATTTGCCAAATTTTCTTCTCATGGAACCCATTTTCTTCGGGTTTCTGAGGAGCAAAGTAGCTGTCATTCTGCCGGTCGGTGACAATGAGAAATTATGTTCACAAGCAAAGATATCCAGATGTTAACAACCTGGGAAAAATTTCGCCCATATCTTTCGTTTCATCTGCAGCATTCTTCGAATTTCCGTTTTTAAAGTTTCGCCAACAGATAAACCCAGATTGATCAACATTGATGTTAGATCCGGAAATAACATTGGCTGTATGAATAGTATCACCTACAAAATAGACAATTTATAAAGATCAACCAATGAAAGTTTACTCAAAACTGAAACTAAAAAAAGGTATTTTTAAATTATTGACTCATAATCCTGTATGAGCTGTAGGTACGGGCTTTAGAATAGTCCCTAACGTATTTCCTGCGTGTCATAGAAAGCAAATAAAAGGAAGCAAAGAAGTGATCGAGGGTTTTAAACATCGCCCAGGGCAGATACCACTCACTGCACTTTACAATGACAGTTACATCTAGAGTGCAGTTACTGATACTACATCTGGTAGGCTAGCTCCTTGCTATTGAGTCGATGTTGGTTGGTTCCCTTTGAGAGCTGCTTCTGAACTTGCTTAGAGTGAATTTCAATAGAAAAAAAATATTCCAGCAAAACAATGGCATATGGAACAGGCAGGCACATTAGATGCACATTTTACATTTTACAATATATTTTCATGTCCTCAAAATATATTTTGAAATAAAAATGGTAGAATATTCACGTATTGCAATCGCACTCACCCCTGTTTATTGTTAAAAATTCAATGTCGGAGCAAAAACAACTCTTTGCCCATGACATGTTTCCATTAATGAACTTAAAACCTTGCACTATGTTCGATTGCAAAGACAGACTCTCGTCAGTTGAACAGGTTTGTCGTAACTGCAATGCATTTTGAACTTTTGTTGGATCAACAAAAGTTGTAGGTTCATCCATTTCCTGTATCTTGGCAGATTCGGCCATTTTTTATTTTAGAAAGATAAACCCTGGCTTACATCAATTATGGAATACTTTTGTTATACTGTATACATTGCCATTAGACTATATTAAAAGTTGAAACCACAAATATTGATTTTATGATTAAAAAGACTTAGGAACACAGAGCAAGAGTCTATACAGTAAAGAAAATTGAAAGTCATAAAAGTGTTCATATAAATAGCCCTGTTCGTATTCAGTATTGGTGTGCTCTTCAAGATCAGACTTTAAAAATATACAAAGAGGTAACGTTAGATGGCCTTACTGGTACCATTACCCAGAGCAGAACAATTCACAGATAAGTTAACCATGGCTGTTCAAAATGTCCTTTCTGGATGTTTTACAATTAGGGATTAGTTACTGGTACCATATATTTTGTACTTACTCTTGGCCACCTAAATAGCCGTTAGCTGATTCCTTTCGCTTAGATAGGGTGAATTTTAACAAAAAAAACAAACACAGAACAGGGTCTTATCAGGAAAACATTCAGTCACTTGGATAGATTAAATTTTACTTAGTGCTTTTGCACAAATGCCTAAAATAACTGTTTAATAGGTATGTTGCATAATGATTTCAAATTAAATCCGGCAATGGGAGCTACGTTTTCTATTCTGTATTGAGAGCCAGGGAATATTTTTTACTTTCTTGAAAACTGAAAAGTTTCATTCTGCTCGTTCGTCATATATCTTTTAATTTTTCCAGGCGTTGCCGATTCGATGGTAATTTTGTCTTCCCCAATATATTACACACTACGTCGATTCAAACGCACACTACGTCGATTCGATAACGAAATAGATTTGGCTTATACACAGTACCGTATAACGAAACGCGAAGCAAATCTATAAACAGCGACCGTTCCCTGATGGGGACTTCCTTATTTATGACGTCATATGAAAGTTAAAATTTTAATAGAAAAAGACTTTATAAGTGATTATGACGTATTGTCATCGGCAGCTATGATTTGAAGAAGATAGTGAACTGGCTGGGATAGGACGAACACATTTTCTGATTCAAGTATTGGATATATTGCACAGGAACCAATTTATTTTGAAAATAATAGAGAGCACGACCTTCGTGAGTATGTTTTTTTTATCGAAATGCACTGTTCACTGATGTTGAAAAATCCACGGGAGATATCAATCAGAAGTCGTAATCCTAGACTTTACATTGGTCTCATTTCATTTTATCAAAAAACATGACAAGATTGTCGAAATCAAATGCACGAATACGTTTGGAAAGGAACACGGGAAATCTTGGTTGGTTATTTGGCCTCTAATTTAGATATAGCGTCATGGATCATAAGAAATTGGACACTACACTCGTGTTTGTTTTTTTATGACTAGATTGTGTAATTTCTGTTTTCGAAATGTAGCCACCTGCTAATTTGAATATTGAGTGCAGGTTGAAGATCTCGGGTTCGAGTCCCGGCGAGCTTATCCATGCCCGCCACCCAACCCAGGGTGTAATAATTTGGGCAGGCTAAGCCGAACAAGAAAATATCTTTCCAGCAATTGTAACCCTGTCCGTCTATAAGTGGCTGCTATTACGGGGCCTTGGACAGGGTGATCCACTCTAAGAAGTGGCTATATAGAAAAAAAAACTAAGAATCTCAGAGTAAAAACAGTTAGATTTGTATCTCGAACATCGGTGGCGTAAAGGGGCTGGCTCTTCAAAAAACCAGATCTCGATCTAGCACTTTTCTCTATATTTTTGTTCTTTTTGTTTGCATTTAGCTATTTCCTGTATATTTCTTTCGCATTTTTCTTATTTTATTTATTCAACCTCATCAAGGTCTCCTTGCTCGACGACCAGCATGTTGATCTCAGTCGACTATATAACTGTTTTTTTTTTATCATCTTATTGCCTAATGTAAAATGTGGGAATAAATAATTAATGAGTGGGCTGCGGTGGTGTGATGGGAGCGACGATAACTGCCGAACACAATACATAATGAGTGACGCGGGTTTCAAACCCAGCAAAGTATGATCAAGATCGATGAACGAAAAAGTCCTCAAAAAGCAATACACGCCGGTTGTTCCTAGGCGAGGTACTGTAACCCACAACCTTGGACGATGCTCGATAACCTTACCGGTTCCTCATTGGTTCCACACGGCATGGAATGGCAAAACGCATCATAAATATCGTAGCCAGATATAATTGTAAACATTGTTAATTGCAAACTGTGAAATAAAGTTGATTTCAATGTAAAAAAAATTAATGAATCAAACTATCTGTACAAATGTATTCGTTACTTCGACAAAGTTCACCTCTAATCCGATTTGAACTCGTGAAGATGTGAAAAAACAAAAATGCTGACAGTTAAAATTGGTGAAGCTTTGGCAATACGCTTTTAGGTGCGCATCTCCAATGCCCTGGGTTTCAACCTCGATGAGGAAGGTGGTCATTAGTTGGTACCTTTTAAGAAGTGTTTTCGTGCATACCTAAAGCAAAGATGAATAAAAAAATATATACTGGTGATAACACTGATGAAAATAAAACATGAAAGAAATATACATTGAAACAGAGGTGTTGCGAATCTAGTCACACAGAATGTCGAAGATACAGTACAACTTTAAATCATTTTTCAAGGAACCAACTAACGGCCACTTAATAGCAAGGGGGGCTACCACAAGATATATTACCAGCAACTGCAAAATGAAACTAACAAATATGGTAAAGTGCAGTGAATTGCATCCATCCTGGGCGGAGGTGAAATCATCTACCATATCTTATTTTCGTTTTAGTCGCCTCTCACAACACAGAGGAAATACTGTAAGAATAATGATCTAATTAAATCCAACAATGCCTGCCACCATCTGTCATAATGATACAATCTAGGCTAATTAGACACCAGATGTTTCCATTCTGAAAAAGAGATATATAAAAAATATCAATAATAAATTCGGTCACTTTTAAAAAACCTTCAGTAAAGGTTGTCCTTGAAGTTTTGTTCAAACAGAAACTAAGATACTCTATGTGAATATGTTTCAAATGTTCAGATAAACGAAATTGCTGATATTCTAACATTTTTTCGGCAAAGTCAATATTTGTGTCAAATTTCACAACATTAAAATTTGGCAAATATCATGATTTCTAGAGGAGTTCAAAATCTTGCTCTACACTTGCACAAATTTATTTCTGTGACGTTCCGTCTGACCAAAGTCAGTATTCTTCAGACAAGCATTTTGAAAATGTAACAAAAAGAAATTTACATGCAATATAAAAAGAGATCATCTAGTCTCATCACTCTCCCACTGTTTAACAGACATACTTAATTTAATCGATTATATATTTCGAAGCATTCCTCTCTTTACATTGCCTTTAAAATTTCTCATCACATTTTTAAAATGCTTGTCAGACGAAACGTTACAGAAATAAATTTGTGTAAGTGTGAAGCAACACTCTGAACCTCTAGTGGTCATAGTTACTCTTGCTACTGTATCCTTGCATGTACTGCATACGGATCCGCAAGCAGAAAGGCACAAAGAAAGGATAAGTAGTTAGTCCATGTCCCCCCAGACCAATCATGATTTCACTGGAAAGTGAATCAATTCAAGAACAATTAAAAAAGGAAACTGCTTTTAATCAGAATTCAGGAAGACCTGGGTATTTGCACAAAGACGTAGCCTTTGATACAGTACATTAAAACTTTGTTTACTCACATGCAGATACCATTTCTAAGCCCGGGATGAGATTTTTGTCTAACAGTTTACAGATTTTTATATAGACATGATTGGTGGAGGAAGCCATAACCATCGGTTGGTCACGTGCGACCCCTTTTTGCGCCGGCAATCCTTTCAGATATAATCATCTCGAACTGGATGTTAGCGTTATGCAGCTCAAAGCGTGTTCAACACCTTAATTGTCTGAGCTTACCAGAAAGCTTATCTTCTCTAAATTAAATATTAACAATGAATAAATGTCAAAAAAGAATTGTTGCCGGCATTCAACGGAAATGGCTTATATCATAAAAAATTTTTAGCAAATGGGCAATAATGATATACATTTAGCTAGAAGATTGGAATGTCCCTTTTTGAGTGTCTGGCAACAACCGAACAGTAGAAAAAAGTGCCTCAAAGATTATTGGGAAAAAAAAAACTCAGCTTCATAACACTAATATACAAAATTACTTGTAAAAATACAAGAAGCAATGAAGAAAAAGGTATAGATTGGAAATTTGATATATTGGATTTGATAACAAAACATAAAAAATAATATTTCATTAAGTGCATATAATGGATGGGATGAATACTGGAAAAAGTGCTAATTGCAAATACTCGCTCTAACGAATGAATCAACTGGCACCATTTATGTGACAGGAACTACTAGAAAGCAGCACCAATAACTGCACTTCAAGTTGGAAACATCAAAAACAAAACTGAACCTCTATTGCAGAGTACAATGAGTAGTATCCCAGTCCATAGTAAGAGTCTCTACCACGTCTTATTTGAAAATTCGCAAAATATCCTTCTTTTTCAGTTTTTTCCGAAAGAGATTTCCCAAAGCATTAATAAGCAATGAGTGAGGTGATGATACAGTGATTGATTGAAGAAAAACTTTGAACAGTTGAATCATTTGGCAAATATTGTGCTCTGCTAATGTCATTATTTTGCTCCAAAATATTGAGATTCACAATTTAGTGTTGTGAAACTCGCTGGTCTCTATGCAACTGTGCTACGAAACGCAGCACAATCATGATTTCAGACTTAAAGTCGCAGTAGAACATTACCACAGCTTTAAACTGATTTATAATATCACCATCGTATCCCTTTTGCATCCAATGCATCAAGAGTTCGATGTAAATGCTTAGGACTGACATACTTCTTCCTGTGAAAAAAAAGGAATTTGGTGAGATCAAGACGTCTCCAGTTAAGAGCCAGCACTTAGCATTTATTCCTTTTTTTCATCAAAGCTGTTTCAAGCATTTGAACTAGACATGTTGGTATTTGACTATTATCACAAATTTATCTTTGCAGACCTTATAACAGGGGTGGCCAAACTGCGGCTCTTTGAGACTTTGCTTGCGGCTCTTCGATGAATTAGCATTGGTGAATTAGACATGCATTTTCTCTCGATAAAAGTCAAAATACCGTTAAGTTTTGACAAACCAACACTTGAAGGAACTGCTTTAACATCATACCAACCTAATTTCAAACATCTTGCAGCCCAGGTGGAGACTCGCAGTATACCACGCAGCACTAATATTAATCAATAGCTACACTTCGTTGTGAGTGAATAAATTCGAATATCCTATTGTGTTTGTGTTGTGACTCTTTTAAAACTGGATTTTGTTATATGCTGCTCGAGCATGAAGCAGGTCTGGCCACCCCTGCCTCATAATGAGGAAACTAACGTTCACTAATTAAAGACTTATATAAACGAAGTATAATTTTAAGTGAAAGATAATGACGGGAGAACAGACTGAGCAAATTTTACCCTGATCAGATACATTCCATATGGAATTGAACATCTTTAGTAGAGCGCAGAAAGGTTGGGACAGTGATGGGCTATGACTTTGTATTATTTATGACAGTTTGGAATTTTAATGCAGAATGGATGAGAATAAGCAGCCAATTCTATGCCGATTAAAAGCTTCCAAACCTGGATGTCATAGTCAAGTAGATTAGGGTAATTGACGAACCCTTCCCTACATTTTTGAATGATATAATGCTAAACAAGTGTAACGTTTGCATCACACTCTTATTTTAATGAAAAACGAAAATAACTTTTAAATAAAAATCATCACAAACTCACATTCAATTTATATAAAAAAAAAACTATAAACTTCCAGTACTCACATGCTGGTTATATGTGGAATGTCTGTATTCCATATGATCCGACCTCGGCCAGTGATGACTAATTGAATTAGAAAAAGTAATCCTGCCTTGAACGCCTTTTCAAGCACATAATAGATAGTCCCGAGTACCGCCCTACCAGGCAAATATTCAGTGAATTCTGCTGCTTCATATGAGATTCCCTGGAGGAAAAATATTAAGAATTCCACTTTCTTGAAAAGTATGGACTGCTGATAATTTATCATAATTCAAATCAAAGATTTCGAGGTGGGTACAGGCCAGATATGATACAAAATAATTTTTATAAAAATTCAGTGATATTTATTAACCGATGAGCAACCATGGGGACTAGATGGGACACTAGTGAAATTTACAAAAAATGTTCATATTATCATTGTACATAATTCATAGAAATGTCAGTGGGATTTTTTCTTTTCTTCAGGCATAAAATGTTCATATTGTTTCATTTGGTTGATTTTGAGCATCAGAATAGTTGACATTCTGCCTAATTATGGTTATTTAGTGGAGAACGATGACCCAGTGGTTATCATGCTGGTATCATTGCAGGTTGAAGATCACAGGTTTGAGTCCTTGCGAGCCGGACTGGTTAATCTATGCCCACCATTCAACCCAAGGTGTAATAACCTGGGTAGGCTGAGTCGAACCGAAAAGATCATATCTTTCCAACAACTTTAACTCTGTTCGTCTATAAGGGGCTGCTAGTACAGGGTTTGGTCAGGGTGGAGTGGCTATATATATATATATATAATATGTTATGCAAGCAACTCACCATCATACTCCCAGCAGGAAATGAGTAGTTGATGGCAATGATCCCAAACCCTTCATATCCTGGCAGGGATTCAGACAGCAACTGATATGACATCTTTCCAATATGAGTTTGTTGGCCAATAATCCTTAGATCAATAGGAAATTCTGCATCTGGATAAAATCAAGGGAACTATTAGTGTGCAACTTGGTTGCTTCCAGACAATCCGAAGCGATGATTTAATCTTATAGCAAGAGACTTGTCATGGATTATTGTCATTTTCAAAAAATTTCTTCTTCACCACATTTCGAGTCGAGTTCTAACAAAATTCAAGTGTCGAGTCATTGTACTTCCAAGTAACAAGTCAATACCTAAATTTATCCAACAGCAATGGCAGATTTGCCTCATCTCATTCTGCAAGTTTGTTCCCTTTTAGAATCATTATCATGATATTAAGTTTACAAAAAAGACTTTCACAGACTTAGAAAAAATGTCTGAGATAAATACTGCACATAACAAAAAACATTTCAGTATAATTTGGCTAATTTCATGGAAAAGAATCAATCTCTACAATTTGTACATTCGGTCCTGAAAGAGGTCCACCGAGTAAGGGAATGCTTGTCTTTTTGTTTCATAAGTCACACGACACCAGGTTTTTTTTAAAAAGATGTTTGAGACTCCTCAACTTTGTAGACACAAAAAGAAAATCGAGTCTGATATGATATTGTTTTTGTGACTTGAAAACTAGATATCAGAAAGCAAATTGAAACTATATCATCAATAGACTTCCCATTTATTGTTACCTGTTTTTCTTGTCAACTCCACATAATTTTTTATTTTTTTCGGGATTCTCGTTCTGTTTTCATTTCCATTTCCCTCACTTTTTCTTCATATTCCTTCTTCATTTTCTCTTCAATTTCAGACCGCATTTTCTCGAAATTCATCTTGTTTCTCAAGTTCTTTGTCCATGGGGGCCTGCGCTGGACCTAGTAAAAAACAAATTAATAATAATAATCATAATAATTATTTATTTATAATTAATAATAAAATAATAATTTTTTCAAACTAATTTTACAATAATATGATTGAGCAGCTATTGTATAGTACCGTATTAACCACTTTTTTCGCAACTTTGTGAGAAAAAACTATAGATTTTAACAATGTAAATACAAGATAAATCATAATTTTATTTTAATTTTTTTTTTATACATCTACATTTTATATAACGATTTTTTGTCATTGCAGTTCACTCTTAGCAAGGTGGTCAGGAACAGCAAGAAACTAATTAATGACCAGTTCAAAAGGTCATACCAGCAACTACGATAAAATATTTTGAACAGAACTGAACTTCTATTTAAAAGTGCAGTTAGTGGTATCTGCCCTGGGTGGTGGCAAAACCAAGGTTGATTTTATATTCTATGAAAAATGATGACATCCTTACTTATACTGGGGTGTGGACAGGCATCTTCACCACCCGACCATTTATGTTTCTGGATTTGTTCAAAACTTGGTCGCTCTCGTGGATTAAATCTGAGCATCCAACCAACTAGATCTTTAAGATCACCTTCCAGTTTGCTCAGATCACATCTTTGATTTTGTTTTATATTATAGTTCCATGTATCTGCATCCATCCCAAAAGCATGCATTCCGTCTGTCCATATAAAGTAAATGACAAGTCCAGCTGAGAAGATGTCAGCTTGTTTTGATATGACATCAGCATTGTATGTTTCTGGGGCTCTCCAACCGTCTGTGCCGATACGTAAAGTGCTCAAATTAGTGACAGATCGACCACTTTTCATTTCTTTGCTTAATCCAAAATCTATCACTTTCAGTTGTTTTCCATCGTTCGATACCAGTATATTGTCAGGTTTTAGATCCCGATGAATGATATCGTTCTTATGAATATGAGCAATGCCATCGATAAGTTGCTCTATAAGTCTCTCCTTAACTCTTGTGCTATGTTTTGAACTTGTTATAAAGTTAGTCAGGTTCTGAGGGCCGCACAACTCCATTGCAATGAATATATATTTGAATGGTGCACTGTAATATGTCCCATAGTCTATTATTTTCGCAACATTTGGATGAGGGCAAAGTTTGACCAGAATTTCTGCTTCTTTTCTATTTTGTTCATAAAATTTAATGAATTTCACAGCGATATCAACTTTTCCAATATCACCATACAGTTTTACTCCTTTACAAACATGGCCATCTTTTGAAATTGTTTCACTATGAAGCATGAAGATGGTGTCGGACAAAGCAATCGAATCTGAAAAACAAAAAAAACCACATTACATCAGTTGAACAATAAATTTGTTTTCAATCAAAGTCAAACCAGCCAAGGGTGTTGTGTTAGCATTCAAAAACATTTTTAAAAATGTTCTTTTGTTTAGGACTTAACCTATTTGCGTCTATGATTCACTTGTCAACCCACATAAATATTAAATAATTTTAAGGTACGAAATAAAAGAACAGGGTATGGTACAGAATAAATATCAAAGTCTGAGAATTGAAAAAGAATTCAAACCCAATAATCCATACCGAAATACGATATCATGGGCTATGGAAGATACCGGTACTGTCCAACACACTGGAAATGTCCATCCATGGCACATACTGGACAAAAGAGAGAGCGCACAGGAAAGCTTATTTCAGAGGAGCAAGTGACGATGTCTTTTTAACTAAACTGAGTGTCGCGCTGAAATCTCACTCTCTCGTTTTGACCGTCGAAACCAGACAAGATATTTAAACTTAAAGAAATAGACAGAGCAGCAGCCACTTGTTGAGTCGATTGTAAGTGATTAAGATTAGGTATATAGTTTGTATTAACAATATTTAAAAACATTCTAATATAATAAAAGAAAATCAATAAAATAAAAGAAACTTTTAATCACAAGCTAAAAGAATATTTAGGACAATATTAAAGTTTTGATTTTTGTCTGCATTATATAGGTTTTTTTGGTTAACATTTTACTCATTTTCCCTGTGCATGGATGTGAAAATATTTCAACTAACTTGGAATAGGATTGGTTTGTTTTCCTGCTGCATCATTTTTATTCCCTGCATTCGAAGATTCATCATCAGTTGGTTCACTGATTGAAGTTCTATCAAATGTTGCTCGACGTTGATCAAGTTTATGTCCTGAACCACCAGTGATGACATTGGTACCTTGTATATTGTCACCTATAAATTGGAAATATATGTTATCAATCACAGATCATTACCCGAGGTCAATTATTTCAATTTTATAAGAAAATAATATAATGTATTGCTGTTTTGTCCTGCACCTTGTCTGATGCTATGGCCCAGTTTCCATTATATTAACATTGAAAGTTGAAGATTTCCAAGCCCTTTTTGATTTCAAAGCAAGATGAAACAATACGGGCGCAAAATAACTATGGTTTGCTTATTAGTAGCCAGCCACCTAATAATGGAACCTTGCTAAGATAATCAACTCAAACGAGATAAAAGTATTCGACGCACCATTCCCAACAAAAAATCTGATTCAGGTAAATGTGAGCACTAGCAGTATATAGCGATAAATATAACCCCCACCTCCAAAAAAAAAGAGAATTGGATATTGATATCTTAAACCTGTAAATGGGAAATATCACAAATCTTGGCACAGCTCATGGAAAATTTTCATTTTTTTATCATTTGTGAACTAAATCATAAACAGGATGTGATTTTTCAGCTTGAATACAGTATGTTTTTCAGAACAACCCAATATGCAGACACTTTTTTATTGGTCAGTCAAACCCCCACAAGGTGGCAGAACCTTTATTTCATTCGGGTGTCTGAAATATCTATGACATTCTTTTAACAAGACTAAGAAGACTTCAAAATCATCTGCACTGCTAGGGATAGCGAATTCGATGATTTATTTCATATGGCCTAAATTCTATTAAGCACACAAAAAAGATTTCAACCTGCCAGTGTTTTGTTTATTATAAAATTAAATTTAATGTGGCCTTTCTGATGACAATGGATATATAGCAGAGTTGATATTAATCGGAAATAGTTTACAAAATCATAATTTGTAAAAATATGTGTCACTGATCGAAACTCGTCGACGAGACGTGGTCCATCTGTGGCTCATGCTGGACAAAATGAAATATCTGATTGGAATGGTTCTCTTTCAATGAATAAATTCGTGAATGATTTTTTCATGAAATAAAATTTTATGGTGTCATTTCCCGATCAAGTTCAATAAAGAGTTCAATAAAGAATAGAAAACAAACTATTTTTATAAATAACGAAGCACATACGCGACCACACAAAATGGCCACACTACACATTTGCGTAGGTTGCGTTTTTTTCTGGGTTTGTTTTTATTTTACTTCTGCGCTTTACGCAAGCAAGGTTATATTGATTGTTGGTGAATAATGATGGCACTTTGACCTTATAACTGCTATGAATTAAAGCAAAGGCATCAATCCAAAAAATAAAAGTCGTTTCAGACACCCAAAGAAAAAACAAGATATTGTTGCACTAATCAGTTTACTAGATTTGTCTTGCAATAAATTTATCATATGAACCTGATTTCCTCATCTCACCTTGTTTATTATGAAAATTTTGAGCTTGAACATTTTGTACATTAAATACTGTTGGAACAATAACAGCTCCATGTTTTCGTGATTCTGCTATAATTGATCCAAGATTTTCCATGAGATTTTGACCCAGAGCCTGACTCGTATCGACGTCAGACCTTTGTAATGCATTTTGAGATGTCGTCAGATGATTAGAGGTTGAAGGTTCATCGATTTCTTGTATCTTGGCAGATTCAGCCATTTTAATCGCAGACAAATAGAATAAGGCTCAGTGGTTCTTTTTTAAATTTTAACTATTACCTGAATAATAAATACAAAGTGCGTCATTGTCATTTTAATAAACGAAATAAAAATAAGGATGCCCCTTGTGCCTTTAAAAGGCCGAGGAAAATGAGGACAGTGGGTTGTGGCATGCTTTATGGTTATGCCATATGTTCAGCTTTTTTCTCTCAAAAAATAAAATCCCATCCCAACCCGGGGAAGCAGACATTTTTGTTTAAATCGGGCGAAGAATGCATTTCAATCGCCTATTAACAATGGGATGGCCATCACGTTTATGACCATTTCCGCGAATTTTGCTTCGAGTAACAGATTACAAAAACAGATAATTTTTCCGGGATAATGCGCAATGTAATCTGCTAACTATTTCTGAGAATTTTTATTCAATTTCCTGTCTGCTACTTCGCAACATAATTCGCAATCACGTAAGGTTTCGATAACTTTTTGCAAGCAAATTCCTAACTCTCCCACAGCCATACATGCTTTTTTTTTCATGCCATAATGGCCAAAATAAGGTCCTTTCTGCTAATGTGATATTTTCACTTTAAATGACAGTCGACAAATCAATAAAATCTCATTTTATTATTGAATAAAGATGGATACGGTACTGGGTGCCTTATTGCAACCCAGAATACAACACGCTTTCAGATAGAGGCCCTAACATATCAAACAAACTGCAGAACCGACACTAAATAAAACGATAGAAAATCAGGAGGAAAGATAAAATTTGCAATAAGTTCAGAGTTTAAAACACTAACTTAAAAGAGTAAAGCCAGTACCGGTACAGGGTACGGTACCGGTACAGGAGCATGTTTAGCCACCTACGGTACCTTACTAACTCAAAACGGAAGCACACGCGCAATCTTTTTTTGTAGCAGAATGGTAACTCCATGTTGTTATTAATATTTTATCATACGGAAATGAGAAATAAAAGATTAATGCAATCAAAATGCAACAAAGAAAATGCGAAAAAAGCAAACCGGACCTTTGCAGTTCAGAGTTTGCCAAACACTGAATCCATAAATATTTTTGGGGAATACCCGGTAATATTATTCATGAAGTCATAACATAAGTAAAAGTTCAAAAAAATGGAGTTTTTAACGTGGTTATGACGTAACATTTATTAGATTTAAATGATCGTCATCGATCATCATTCTGGAGACGAGCGAAAAATGAGTGGCGCGGAAAAGTATTGAGGTAAGCAGACACGTGTTACACTCATTGAATGTTTCTTCAAAACATATTCTCTGGCACGTTTTTAAACTTTATTTTAGGTTTTGTTTGCTTTCCTGGTAACTGTGTGGTGTGATATTTTTATTTGTATCACCTTTTGTGTCGAAATGGATAAAATGAACTTACTTTCACAGTATGCAATTAACAATGTTTACAATTACACCGGTATCTGATAACGAAACTTTTCCCGTGCCTTATCATTTCATCCCGTGTAGAACATATGAAATTATAAATTGTAGGACTTATTCAACCTATTTTAGGCCCTGAAATCCTTTTTGCACAAACCTTTTTCTGCCTCCGTCGCGATTTTTTAGAGCTTTTATAGATAGCAATATATGATAAAAAAGCCACTTTTCAGAAACATTTTTTTTTCTGTGGTACCCATTATGACGTCATAATTTGGCATCGAAAATTTTGCCCCCTTCAAGCAATACGGCCGTACCTCGCTGGAAAAATCCACCATCAAAAAACGTGAGGAAGTGTTGACAAAACCTATCTTAGACGACCTGTCCACATATTCACTACCAATAAAATCTGCCCAATACGATGAGGGTCGAAGGTCGAACCCATAAAATGCTACAGGTATTGTAAGTGTATTCGCGCCGCTGAATGATGTAGCGATTCCAATATCAGTAAATCATTAGAGACGGTATTTCAACTGTTCAAACATTTTATTTCCAGACATATCAAGTACAGATATCAAACAAAGACTTCTTCTTATTTGAATTTACTCATTTCGAGGGCTTCTTAAATAACCAAAAAAGCATTTTGTTGAGGTTATATCGAATTCCTGATTCACAACTAACTCGAAAAGCAGTACACACAAACAGGATTTAAAAAACATTCTCCTATGCTGCTTTTGAACCTTTTTTAAATGTATTCTAGGGTTTGTTTGCTTTCCTGAAAACTCTGTAATGTGGTATCTTTATTTGTATCCCTTATGTGTCAAAATAAACTATGTCTATTTTTTTCACTCTATTTACTCCCCATTTGCCTAGCCAACCATTGAAATTGAAAAGCAGAGTGCTGGGCGTCATAGTCACAAAACATCTAATATGGCGATTGGCTAGATTCAATTTTTAATTCAATTCAATTTTACCTGTCGAGCTGCACTATAATAGACCAGACTTCGGCTAAACATCTCTTATGAATTTCTGCCACAAGTTTATTTTAATAATTCCGACAACAAAAGAGCCACAGATGAAACATGAATAGGCGTTAAATCAGCCCAACCCAAAAAAAATACTTATTGACACATCCTAGCATGTGGACATTCACGAAAGTATATATGTAATCTAATATTCGAATGCCCTAGCCAGTATTATAAAGATAAAGTTTTCATATACAAGGGTGTCAAAGGTCCTACTTCAGATGTGAAAAGTGGACTCGAATTTTCAAACCTTTGAACTTCGGAAATAATTTGATTCTTCGAGACAGTAAGACCCCAGCTAACTTAAGCAATGTGAAACTGTTTTCAGTCTCTCCATCACAAATTTTACTTTGTAAGATACGAGTAACAAACAGACCGATCATAACCATAAGTGATCCATTCCTGACAAAACATTCAAAGGATTTAGGTACCAGTCCTTCAAAATATTTTTCATATACAAGGGTGCCAAGGTGCAACTTCAGACGCACAAACTGAACCTTCGAACTTCGGAAATAATTTGATTTTTTGAGACAGTAAGACCCCAGTTAAATGAAGCAGCGTATAGTATTTTCAGTATTTCAAATTTTACTTTGCAAGATACGAGTAACGGACCGATCGTAACCATAAGTGATCCATCTCTGACAAAACATTTAAGGGATTTAGGTACCAGTCCTTCAAAATATTTTTCGTATACAAGGGTGCCAAGGTGCAACTTCAGACGCACAAACTGAACCTTCGAACTTCGGAAATAATTTGATTTTTTGAGACAGTAAGACCCCAGTTAAATGAAGCAGCGTATAGTATTTTCAGTATTTCAAATTTTACTTTGCAAGATACGAGTAACAGACCGATCGTAAACATAAGTGATCCATCCCTGACAAAACAATTAACATTTAAAGGATTTAGTTACCAGTCCTCAAAAAATTACAGCTTCAGGATCGTGCTACCTTTTATAGAATTGTTTTTTAAAGCTTAATTTCAACTACCAAAGTCTCATAGGGCTCGCATATTGTCATTCCATCCCATGTGGAACATATGATGAACAGGTGAGGTTATCGAGCATAGTCCCAAGGCTGTGGCTTGCATGGCCTCAATCAGCGGCACCCCGCAAGTATTGAGCATTGAAAAGCAGAGTGCTGGGCGTCATAGCTAAAAGACACCATAATCAATTTTACTTAACGAGCTGCACTAAAATAGACCAGACTTCGATTATATAGGGATTTAAGTAAAAGTCCTTCGAAAATTTCAGTTTCAGAATGTGCTACCTTTTAAAAATTGTATTAAAGTTCAATTTCAACTATCAAAGTCACATAGGGCTCGCATATTTTTACAAACATGGAACGAAGTTTTTATTTAAAGCATCCTCGGTTCACATGAAAAGTTTCGCTTTTATCTTGAACTGAAGTCCTTAACTAGTGTCCATCTCTTCTTGTACTGTTTCAGACACAACATCGATTTTCAAAGGTCTGACAACTTTCGAGACTACAGCTGTGGTTCCGGGCTTGAATTGATAATTTCCTTGCCTGGCAAACGAAAAAATGTCAATATTTATTTTCAGATGAGAGAACCACGTGTGACAATATGAATGATAATCTCGACATTACCATATTTTTTAGCATTATCGTTGACTTGTTCCAGCAACTGACTATTTGAGTGAGAAAATCCTAGAAAGGACTAAATCAACATAATAAGTACAGCGAGTGATATCTGCCCTTGGCGTCGATTAAACGATCTACCACTTCTTTGTTACCTTCTAGCCGACTTTTGCGACATACTAGAAACTCTTGAGGGCAATTCTGAAGCAGGCACGTCAAAAAACTCAAATGTATGTGTGGGCATTGAGGTAACCAGAAGCAAATAAGTGTGGTAGAAAGCTTTACAATTGATGATTCAGTTCTCTATGGGATGTTTAATACTTGGGGTGCATCAGCAGAATGTCAGCTACTCTGCTACCCAGACACCAGGAGAAAATGGGTTCAACCGGAAGAAGATTTAGCAAATGGGTGAGAAGATAAAAATGTCTCTTTAAGAAAAATGGAAAAAGGTTCAAAATCATCAATACTGCTATGAAATAGCAGTGTTGATGGTTTTGAAGCTTTTTGTCTGTTCGAAAAAATCCACAAGAGCATTTCGGACACCTGGAGGAGAACAAGATTCTGTCACCGTGGGGTGCAGTTGCTGGTTTTCCATTCTTTTATTATTGAAATTCACTCTGAGCACGGACGGAAGCAGTGCCCAAAAGGAACCAACTTATGTCAACTTACTTGCAAAGAGCTACTGAAAGATGTAGTATCAGCAACTGCATTCTGAGCGAAAAACATCCCAAACAAAACTGAATCGCCATGGTAAAGTGCAGTGAGTGGTGACTGCTCTGGGTGATGGTAAAACCATCTACCACTTGTGAAACTTCTCTTTTTCATAGCCCTTTACCGTATTAGTTGATTCCTTCACAGTAGGGCTTGGCAAAACCGAAGCAGTTAGAATTTGATTTGAATAATTTGTTCGAATCGAATCACAAATTCGATGTAAATAAGAAATATCTCATTTTTACTATTACAACATTTGAAACCATAAAATTTATAGTTTATATTGTATATTTAATTTACACTCTGTGTCTAAGAGCAACAATTTCCCTATTTTCACGACAAAATATATTCGATTTTTGTTAAATTTGATTCACGATTGATTTGAATATATTGTGCTTCGAATCACCGAATCGAATTGCCCAGCCTTACTTCAGAGTCCTTCTCTCATCCTTGCTCGAAGTGAATTTCCAATAGAGAAATGAAATATCAAGCACTCAAAAAGTAGAATACGACACTCACCTAACTCCCTTTAAGTTAGCGATGTCGTAGGGTCTCAAATATTCCACTTTATTTCCTTTGCTTATGACGCAAAGATCAACATTCGAACCAGACCCGAGATCGTTGAATATTCCGGCCGCAATTGCATCCCGGACTAATTGCATTGCTTCTTGTTTCTAGAGAAAAATGTATATATTTGATTCTGAATCATTATCTTTTGGTTATACAAATTACTGTACAGGTTCATTTCAACCATTTTTTTTTTACAATAATAACATTGCTACGGCTCGTCTGTTGCTTTTTTTAATAGCCACTTCTTAGAGGGGATCACCCTGTCCAAGGCAGCCACTTATAGATGGACAGGGTTACAATTGCTGGAAAGATATGATCTTTTCCTGTTCGGCTTAGTCTACTCAAGTTATTACACCTGGGTTGAGTGAAGGGCATAGAAAAGCGAGCCAAACTCGAACCCGAGATCTTCAACCTGCAATGCCAACATGTTTAACCACTAGGCTATTGCACCCCAGATGGCGAGGGGGGCCTTATATCCAACATCAGTTAGGTACAGACCTTTTGTAGGGACTAAATGTTCCGATACCGATTCAAGGTCCGATATTTATGTTTTTAACCGATATTGAGCCAATATTGTTTTATTATACTCAATACTTCCCTGAATTCCTCACAATTAAATAAGACTAATTGAATGGAGCAAAACACAGTGATATTTACCATACATTAGCATCAACCGCAAAGAAGTCACAATGCCAGATTACAAACACTATACCAAATAAGATATGACATCATTTTTAACCTGCGGGAGAGGAAAGCCGAGAATACAGCTTAACCATATGGCGAACCACGACCTCTCGTTCAGATACCAGTTCTGATGGTTTTTGGCTTCTCATATTTCTCATTTTTCCTGTGCATTGACCTGGTTGGTGGAGGAAGCCGTAAGCAGCGCTTACATGAACCACCGTGCAACGCGAGGCCTCCAGCATACCTCTCGCATATAATTATCATCCCTTACGGGATTCGAACCAGCATCATGACAACCAGAGATGCGTAGCTCGAGGCGTATTCCCAACGCTTCACCGATTGAGCTAACCAGGCACTCCCAAATGTATTATCATTATTACCCCCACAAGTAGAAAAACACAGTGGAAAAAGATCTAAATGTTTTTTGAGTGTCTGGTGGCAGCAAAACTGTAGAAAGGGGTGCAAAATAATCAATACAGCTTTGAAATAGCAGTATTGATGGTTTTGAAGCATTTTTGTCCTTCCGAAGAAAATGGCATGAATAGCTCTTTGCTATTGAGTGGCCTTTGGTTAGTTCCCTTTGGGAGCTGCTTCTGTCCTTGCTTAGAGTGATTTTCAATAAAAAAAAATAAAAATTCTGCTACGAAATAGCAGAGTTGCTGGTTTTGAAGTCTTTTTGCTCCTCCGAAGAAATGACACGAATACTTCAGACACCCAAATAAAAAACAAGATTCTGTAACCATTCATCGCAATGAAGGGTTTGAAGAGGATGAGCCATACCTTCATGTTGGGAACATATCGAGCTTCAAAAGTTGCCATCGCTGCTAAAGATCCAGATCCTGGAAAATGAGGAGACAAATTTATGCAACATGATGGGCCAGTGGTTAGTATATTCGTCAGAATATTCGAATCATGAATTATTCGATTCGATATCTGCAATAATTCAAAATCAACAAAATAATTTTCTTTCGATTCGAATCTCCAAAATTACTCGATTCAATTCTGAAACCAAAAGATATTCGATTCTGGCCACCCCTAGTGGTTAGTTGGCAGGTTTTTGTAAAAGGTCAAAGATCTTGGTTTTTATTCCGATTGAGAAATTTATGAGAAAAAAGGTAGAGCTTATTCAAAATACTGATTTTTTTGAATAAACATGCGAAATCCCGACATATCCGGCAAAAAGGTACAAATTATTCAAAATACTGATTTTTTTGAATAAATATGCGGAATCCCGACATATCCGGCAAAATTAGTGTTCAAAGCCAAATTTTAACAAATCATGGATGTGAATACTCATATTATACTCAAGAGCGGTATCCATATTCATTCAAATCTTGATTAGAGATGAGCCGATGTATCGGTACTGGTATCGGAAAATTTTCATCACCGTTACACCTTTATAACGGAGCATACGATTCCGCTTTATTTACTGATAATAAATGGAAAGACCTCGCCTTCCACTGCTCTGAAAAATATTGGAAACAGGGCATGCCTCGCGTGAACAATTTTATTTACGTAATGTAACCAGGCGCATAAGTATGTGGATACAAAAAGATCTGTAACATATTTAACAAAGTACTCGGTACTTGTATTGGTATCGGCCCATCTCTAATCTTGCTTCTACATGCAATATTTCTTTGCGTAAACTCTGATTGGATTATGGACTGGAGCGGCCAGAATCGAATATTTGTTGGATTCAGAATCGAATCGAAAAATTTTTACGAATCAAATATCTGAATCAGCAGTATTATGATAAATAGAGAAGAAGATTTTTTCAGCAAATTGTTAAAAGACCACAATAAATTAATAATTGCAAAAAAATGAAACGAAAAAATGAGATTCATCCTCAATATTATAGTGATTCAGTTTCTTACCCATAGTCACATATGGTAGCTTGTCTGTGGATCCGTGTGGATGTATAGTGTATAGATGAGGTCCTGCATAATCTACACCTCCAAGAACCAGAGCAGCACTGACGTAGCCCTGTTAAAACAAAATAAAGACTGTCATTGCTTGACGAAGTTAAGGCCTCAATACACGCTTTGTAGGTTTCATTTTCCTATGTTTGTAGTTATACGCCTTTTTACACTAGCAATGCATTTCCTTACGTTTTACAACGCAATCGGAGAGCTATGCAAGTTAACAGTGGGTGCATGTTTCGTTGCATATGTCTGCAAGTGGCTAGTTATGTGACTGCATTTAATGCAAACAATACAGATATGCATTGCTTTTTTCGTTTTGCTACCTAAAACATAACACAAAGCATGGTATATGATGCACATGCCATTATTATACCTAAATTCTACATATATTTTGCCAAATGTAAAATTTGAGAATTTTTTAGTATGTTTGTTGGTAGGTCAGCACATATACTTGTATATTATGTTTTAAACTTTGCTTTAGGTTTTGCGGACCGTCCTGATATTCCGAGCACTTTGTGTCAGTGTGTATGTGTTGTGTTTTCCTCATTTTGTGAAGCATTGTATGTCGGGAATCGAAATAAATTGATTGATTGAATAAGTATATTCGTTTTTTTTTAAAAACGTATTAAATTAAGTTTTCTGTACATTCCCGCACTATGAAAAACAAGTTTCTTCCGTCCTGCTCTACCTGATATCTGAACAAGTATTGTTTCAGCATTCGATTTGCAGTTGCCACCCTAGCAACTCTTCCAGTATCGAGTCGATGCAACTCAAGATTCGATGAAATCATTTGCGTTGTCATTTCTGTGTCGGCCGCCGTTCCTGCACCGCAGCAGCTGAGGAAGGATAGAAAAAATGATTTAAGGTGTGCCCCTCTAGGTAAGGTCGAGAGGGGAACAAACTAATGACCATTTATATCGCAAAAAACGTAGTGTCCAATAAAATATCCAATAAAATAACAAAAGTCCTGTGAGTGGCATCTGCCCTGGGCAATAGTAAAACTTGAATAAATACACCTCAGGGTAACAGAATCTTGTTCTTGAAAATTTCAAAAATCTTGCTCTGGATTTATCAAAAGACTTCATAAGCAAAGACACTGCTATTTAAAACCAACATTGATGATTATGAAACCTTTTGCGCAACTTTACCGCTATCAGTACATTTCAATAAATTTAATCTTCATGAAAGTGGATACCTAGCACTTTAATGCTAAATCTTAAAACGTTTTTTTTTTTATTATTGAAGTTCATTCAGAGCAAGGCCACAAGAGACAAATCATACTTGAAAATTCTCCTGAAATGCAGGAATAGGAACTAAAGAACCCCCCATCCCTGATGCATGTCTATTAACGAGAGTTTTAAAGCCTTAAGTTCAGTTTTTTTCGCCAGTTAGTTAAAATGGACACCATCTTGTGGTGTGGTAACAGAGTACATACAATCCGCACAGACACATTTTCAAATCCCCCAACTTTTCTTTCAATCCCCTCCTCAACTAGGCCCCTATGATCAGCCCCGAATTTGCATTAACTCATGGCCAAACAGGATTACAGTTGTTTTTAACCCAACGGAACATATAAAATTGTTACCTCCGCACTTTCAAATTGTCATAATCAAGTTCCGATCTAATATTCGACCATTTTCGACAAAAGTAGATGCATCCATCGAATAAACAACGTATTAAATATAACTCACTAAATATTCGGGGCGATGTAATGAATTTTTGAACAATTTTTATCAGCAACAATATTTCCTTCTGTAGCGCGAGTATCAGCTCCAAGAATCACACCATCAGCGTATACAAGTCCGCAAATAGTTGTTCCAGTTTTTACCGCCCTTGGCAAAGCGAACCCTTTCTTTTCAAGATAAGCATTCCTGGAAAAAAGGATACATTTTTAAGTCCTGTATTTAGTGAAATAATCCCCGAGTGTGAGAAAGTAGTTTTCCCAGGGGAGATATCACTCTTCAGTTCTCTGAGGAATGTTTTCTGCTTAGGGCGCAGTTGTTGGTAATATATTTTATGTAGTTCATCACCATGATAGTGGTGAATTGAATAGTGTTGATGCAGTTTCAGGCCTCGTTTGGAATGAACTACAAATCCATTACTTTTTCTCCCTATAGACGAAAAAAAAGTTTTAAACCATCAATTTCCTAGCGGTATTGATGATTTTGAATCTTTTTCTAGTCGTGGTTACGACCGGTCAAAACGAGACAAGATATTTTTATCTTGTAGCAAAAATATATCATAAAATAAGCTCAGTTACAGAGTTTTCTTCTGATGGAGCACAAATTTTTTAAATCCCTGATGGTGCTTTTCCGATGATCACCTTTCCTTTGGTGGCAAAGATATTGGTTCGGCGATATTCCGAAGAAATTTTAAAAAGGGTTCGTTCAGGGTATTTGTAACTACGATTCAGAACACATCAAGATTCAAGCGTTATATTGATACTGCGTACTCCCTATAGTAAAACGCCTGCTGGAATGATTCTGTTAACTCAAAAAATTGACAGTCAGTTAGTTGCGAGTTTGTGAGCGGATGTTCCAGAATAGGATTTTCCCGTGTTTGGGAAAAGAAAAGGGCAATCTCTCGTGTTTTTCGTGAAAAATGAATTCTCTCATTTTCGTTAACAATGTTTCAAGAATACCAATTCTCTTGTTTATAAGAAACTTAATGCTTTGCGACCAGATTATTGATTAACGCAGTTTTGTGATCGGCGCCCCTGAAGTCTCATCTCAACAAAGCGGCACATACCTAGCTGTCGTTGACTTACCTTGTGTAATTTTCAAACGAGAATCCTCCCTCAGGCGGAACCAGGCATTTGACAGTTGCCATATTTTTAACACTAGTTCAAGTTAAATAAATATACTATATCAGTCTAAATAATAAAGATATACAGGAGTAATAAGTAATAAAAATCAAATGCAGTAACAATAAAGATAGAATTACCAAAATAGTGGAAAGTAGTTACCAAAGTAGTGCCTTTGTGGACAAGTTGTTTTTTATTCTAAAAAGGCATATTTAAATAATATAGAATTATACACAATGCATTTATAGAACTCACTCATAAATGACTAAAATTCTGGCAGTACAGTTGTGAATGTTACATTCAGGTACTGCTTTTGGCATCATTTAAACCAATTCCTTTGAAACAAAATATGTGAATAAAATAAATGATAACAGGCAAGTATAGTAGAATGAAGAAATGCTGTTCCACCCTCACACAGAACAGATACTATCCACTGTACTTTACTATAGCGGTTCAGTTCCTTTTGGGATGTTTTCTGCTTACAGCGCAGTTGCCAATATTGTTTTTTAGCATTTTGCCGTAATATAAGTAGATTTTGGTCAGCTCCTTCTAGGTACTGCTATGGGTCTTTGTTAGACAACCTTGTAAAAATTGGTAGTTAATATGGAAACATGCCCTGAAGCACAAATTAAATTTTCTAGATATGTTCTGACGTTTTTTCTCTAAGCATCGCTAGACCTAACTATTGAGAACAAGAGGGAAATGAAGCCTAGAGAGCAAGGCAAAATTGGAAATCAAAATTGAACTACTATATTGCACTTTACTCTACAAATCACGATTTAGTTTTCTATCAACCGCATTATTAAGGATTGTTGATATTTTTAATAACATGTCCCCTCGTCCTTTTTTTCTATACAATCTTGAATATGTGTTTGAAAGGAGTCACTGGGGATAATAAAAAAGAAAAAATAAGGAAAAAAATACACCAAATAGTCGATTTTTCATTATAGCTATTGAGTTTGAATATTAGATTAGAATATATAAATGGCGTCATGATATTCCATCTAGAAATGTTTAATGCTTGTTAATGAACTTATTAATACGCCTTTACTTGTATATGGCAAAATATAAAAAAAATCTGATCAAATAGAGATGAAATCCAGTTATTTTCCGTAAAAACAATTGTATTATAGCGCAATTTTGAACAAACTTTTCAATCAGAAATTCTATTATGCCAAGCAAGGGCCACTGATGAAACGTGCCTTGGCGGCACATTCCATCACTGACTCATACTTGGCAAAACATGTTTAAACAAGAAATTACTGACTGGAATCTGGTGCCAGGAAATATTGAAACATCTGATTGAAATGTAACTTTGGTTATACATGTTCGCATGTTGAAGATCTTGGGTTCGAGTCCCAGTCAGTCCGGCTCGTTAATCCATGCCCATCACTCAACTCAGGGTCGGTTAAGCCGAACAGGAAAAGATCATATCTTCCCAGCAATTCAAACCCTGTCCGTCTATAAGTGGATGCTAGTACAGTGCTTTTGGCAGGGTTATCCACTCCGAAAAGTGGCTGTAAAAAAAATCCAGGGGTGCAAATAAGGCTCCCTTCACAAGAGTATACTCAACACACGAGCATTCCAAAAATAAGTCCTGCAAATTTTGTATAAAAAAGTAAGCTCACTATTAAAGACCTTCATCATAGGTTTACCTCATTGGAAGCCGCCATCAAGAATGTTTTAAACAATTGGAAAAAATAATGAACATGCTGATACTGTCATTTTCGAAAATCTTTCATTTACGAGAGTGTTTGTAGACTCTTGTAAAGGTCTTCGAGCAAGTACTGAAGTGAGTAAAGCTCTCGTACTCACGGTATTTGCGTCCTTGCAGTGTATGGACATGTAATGCTTATATGCCTAAAACCAATTGTAGATTCGTAGGGAAAAGTCTACTAGAATTGGAAAAAATATTCTGGTACTGAATACAATATTAAAAAGTAGATAAAAATCAAATAAAAATCAGTATTGATTGGCAATTTACTTTACAAAAATCTGTTTAAAATGATGTGCCCAGTTGCCCAATCGGTAGCATTGGGAATACGCTTCGAGCTACGTATCAATGACATCCTGGGCTCGAAACCCACGAGGGATGATTATATAAAAGAATTAAGCTGGGAGCCTCATCGACACACGTAATTGCTGCTTGCAGCCTTCTCCACCAACCAGGTCGATGCATAGAAAAAAATGAGAAAATACTTTAGGATAAAAACCTCCACCCTTGATTCGGGACTTGTATCTGCACATCAAGAGGTCATGGTTCGCCATAATTATGGTTAATAAGCTGTATTCTAAGCTTTCCTCTCCAGCTAGATAAAAATGAAACCCACTCCTTTTAACATTACTTGCATTATAATAGAAACATCCTTAGACTATGGAATCCTCTGTCATTAAATGTTTTTGATACTGTATTAGTTAGAACCAAGTTTCAAGTGCCCAGTGTATAAATGTATGTTCTTGGAATTTCAAGCACGCTCACTCGAGCAGGGGTGCAGAATCTTGATATTTTTCTGTAGACAAAAAAGCTTCAAAGTCATCAACTCTGCTATTTCATAACAGAATTAATGATTTTGAACCATTTTGTACAGTTCGGTTTGATATCAGACATTTGAAAAGAAACTCAAATCTTCTAGTCAAAGATATATCATGAAATATAAACTGTTTAAATTTTCTGAATGAAAAGTTTATATTTTCTTTGATGGAATCTCTTTTCTTTGGGTGTCTGAGCAGCATTCTACCATTCTCCACACAAGAGTATTCATGCTGTTAGTAATTTCAATCGGAAAGCAATTGCATAATTAAATCTTTAGGTAGTTAGTTTAATTAGTGACTTTGAAATGGTGCGATTTGAAATTTAATTGACCAATCACAGCCCTTGACCATGGCGGTTCAGTTCTGTTTGGAATGTTTTCCATTAAGAGAGCAGTTGCTGGTACCTCATCTTTTTGCTTTTAAGTGTCCGTTAGTTGGTTTTTTTCTGGCACTGCTTCCAGCCTTGCTCAGAGTGAATTCTGATAAAATAAACCATGAAATCGTCCACCCTTAACAAGTTACGAATATCGCTTTAGGCTAACGCACGATATAATTATATCATAGTAGTTAGAAAAAAATATCTGGATAAGTTTGAATAAAAGTAGTTCCTACAGGATCCGCACAATTGACAACAAATATTTGGGATCGGGATAAACGTTTCTTACAATTTGGGTTTTCCTTGCAGATTAGTTTAAATTGATTATATAAATATAGAATGTTTGAGAACTTTAAATGAACTGAGTACTGATTTTTCCACCATGTTTTGACAATTTTGAAGCCAAATTATGATTTACTTTGTGAAATTTGGCATATACCATGATTTCACTGCAAAATTGATGTAAAAAAAGGGAAATTGAAATTACTTTTCAAAGTAATCCTACAATATCTGTCTATTCGGAAGAGAGACAGCCCTACAGTTCCCTACTTAAACCTTGCTTTCTCGCAGATCCATTCGTCAGTGAACTCTTCCGAATCCTCCAGCTGAAGACCGACTCTTGCCCCACTGAGTTTATAAATCTCATCTCTGCATCCTGCGTACCGTAGACTTTGCTCAGTTTTACAACCAGGGGGATTGTAGTGCACGAAAACAAGAGGACGAACAGTGCGACCATCGTTTGATTTATATATATAACTATAAATGATGTAACGAGGCGACCTTTCTGGCAACTCTGCCAGGACATCTTCCGTCGTTGTATCTTTAAGGTCCTCATCTATTTCGATAATATCGTTGTTGATTTTCAATATCACAGCCTCTGCGGTATCGCTTTGACCAAACTTCAAAACCTTGAGACGTTTGGGAACTTCCTCGCTAATAGTGCACATATTTTCAGTCTGCATGCTCTGGGCCTGAACCGCCATTGTTACGTCAAGCTATTTTAATCAAATTACGAATCCGATGCTAATAAATAAGAAACTCTAGTAATGGATTGGATAAATACCCTACCGGTATCTAGGTTGTTCGATTATTATTTTTCTATTGCCTCCAGCAAGTTTAGAAACAGCGATCTTGTTTTTCTTCGGGTTTTCAACATGTATATTTAATTTTCTTCTGTTAGTCAAAAAGCTTCAAAACATGGACATTGCTATTTCACAGCAGTATTATTGATTTTTAGCCTCTTTCTACCGCACACTCAAAAAAAAAATCTTTTTCCATCTTCCAGCACGATATATTTCATTTTGTTCATTCGCAAATTTTTTTTTCTGACGAAACACATTTTCTTCGACTGTCTGAGTAGCTGACATATAGGGCTGGGCAAAACCGAATCACTTGGAATTCGAATTCGATTCGAATAATTTTCTTGAATCGCTGATTCGATAAAAATAACAATTATCCTATTTTTACTATGACTGATATTGTCTCCATTATGATATCGAGTAATTTACAGTTTACAGTTTACAGTAATTTACGAATTACAAACATTAGCTTAAACAGAATTAAACGCGATTTCAATTTTAACGACAAAATGCAACCGATTTTGGTTAAATTTTGGGCATTTGGTATTTTTGATAGTGGTTTCTAAATTTAAAAGAATTTTGAAATGATTTTTAACGAGAACTAAAATTAAATCTGATAAGCCCTTGTTTTAATCTCAGAAATTCAAAGCTTAATAATAAACACTGCACAAAAATTGACAATATTAATTATTTTTTTCCATCCAAATCACCTGTCATTGCGGCACTAAGCTGAATTAAGGCTAAGTCAGACTGCTGCAGGAAAACCGTGGACTGCCCGATACCGCAACTAGGGCTGGACAAAACCGAAACAACCAGGTCGGTGCACAGAAAAACGATGGTTATGATAAGCCAAAAAACCTGGTCTAGTGAAGTTTAGTACCATATTTCCGAATGTCATCAAAATAAAAACTGCCAGAATATTCTCATCCTAACTAGGGGGCGCCGATGATGCAAGTATCTGGCATCGTCTCCCGGGTCAGGATGAGTCGTTTCCAGCATGGGAAATTTTTTATGATAATCAGATATATACAGTATATATGGTAACGTTACTAAACTTCATGAGACCCAAAAAACTTTCACCCTGATTCGGAACAGGTACCGGTATCTGCACGAGATGTTATGGTTCGCCATATGATTAGGCTGTATTCTCTGCTTTCCTCTCCCGAAGGATAAGAATGAAATTCCATCCTACCGGTACTGTACCATAATTTATAAGCTATCGTAGAGGAAAATACCATTGAATCCAAGTTGTTGTACATGATGCTCTGCTACTTCAGCATGGTTGAATATAGAATATTATGCCTATCTGATGCCAATTGCAGAGTGAAGGGAAAAACCAAGGAGCAGCGCAGAGCGAAACGGCACGAACTGCGTAAGCTCTGAGCTAGGCGGTTTCCTGCTGCAAAAATCATGACTAGGCAATTTCGAAGATAAGCGCTTAACCATTCAAACATTCAAACATTTCAGCTTCAGGATCGTGCTACCTTTTATAGAGTTGTTCTGAAGTTCAATTTCAACTACCAACGTCTCATAGGGCTCGCATATTGTCATTCCATCCAGTGTGGAACATATGATGAACAGGTGAGGTTTTCGAGCATAGTCCCAGGGCTGTGGCTTGCATGGCGGCACCCCGCCCGCGCAAGTATTGAGCATTAAAAAGCAGAGTGCTGGGCGTCATAGCTAAAAGACACCATAATCAATTTTACTTAACGAGTTGCCCTAAAATAGACCAGACTTCGATTATATAGGATTTAAGTAAAAGTCCTTCAAAAATTTCAGTTTCAGGATCGCGCTACCTTTTAAAAATTGTGTTAAAGTTCAATTTCAACTATCAAAGTCACATAGGGCTCGCATATTTTTACAAACATGGAACGAAGTTTTTATTTAAAGCATCCTCAGTTCACATGAAAAGTTTTTCTTTATCTTGAACTGAAGTCCTTAACTAGTGTCCATCTCTTCTTGTACTGTTTCAGACACAACGTCAATTTTCAAAGGTCTGACAACTTTCGAGACTACAGCTGTGGTTCCGGGCTTGAATTGATAATTTCCTTGCCTGGCAAACGGAGAAATTTCGTTATATATTTTCAGATGAGATAATCAATCAATATGAATGATAATCTCGACATTCACATATTTTTTAGTATTATCGTTGACTTGCTCAAATGAAGGTTGTCATGAAAACACTTTTTCAAATCAAATTGTATAATTTGGAGTTCAATCTTTCAGAATACTATTTAATCACAAAAAAATTAGAAAAACAATAATTGTGGTGGTGGCGAGCCTTTGCAACTGAGCAAAAAAGGACATTGACATGAGTTAGGACATTCAAAGGACCAAGTTTTGACCACTTGATTGCAAAGAGCTACTGAGGATGTAGTAATAGCGACTGCATTCTAAACGAAAAACATCCCAAACAAAACTGAATCGCCATGGTAAAGTGCAGTGAGTGGTGACTGCCCTGGGTGATGGTAAAACCATCTACCACTTGTGAAACTTCTCTTTTTCATAGCCCTTCACCGTATTAGTTGATTCCTTCACAGTAGGGCTGGGCAAAACCGAAGAAGTTGGAATTTGAATTTGATTTGAATAATTTGTTCGAATCGGATCACAAATTCGATGTAAATGAGAAATATCTCATTTTTACTATTACAACATTTCTTCATTTTGAAAACCAAGTAATTTATAGTTTATATTGTATATTTAATTCACACTCTGTGTCTAAGAGCAACAATTTTCATATTTTAACGACAAAATATAATCAATTTCGGTCAAATTTGACCAAAATCAATTGCATTTTGTCGTTAAAATTCTTGTCCCATTTAGTATTTGTTCCTGTGAACGATTCCAGATTGATTCGAATATATCCCTTCATTCGGAGCTAGTCTGCACGAGGGGTAGTGGTTTGCCATATGGTTAAGACGTATTCTCGGCTTTCCTCTCCTGCAGGATAAAAATGATATCCCATCCTATCCTATCACCTAATCGAATTGCCCAGCCCTACTTCAGAGTCCTGCTTTCAGCCTTGCTCGAAGTGAATTCCCACAGAGAAATAAAATATCAAGCACTCAAAAAGTAGAGTTCGACACTCACCTAACTCCCTTTAAGTTAGCGATGTCGTAGGGTCTCAAATATTCCACTTTATTTCCTTTGCTTAGAACGCAAAGATCAACATTCGAACCAGACCCGAGATCGTTGAATATTCCAGCCGCAATGGCATCTCGGACTAATTGCATTGCTTCTTGTTTCTAGAGAAAAATGTAAACATTTGAATTTTGAGTCATTATCTTTTGGTTATACAAATTACTGTACAGGTTCATTTCAACCAGTTTTTTTTTTACAATAATAGAATTGTTACGGCTCGTCTGTTGTTTTTTTTAATAGCCACTTCTTAGAGGGGATCACCTTGTCCAAGGCAGTCACTTATAGATGGACAGGGTTACAATTGCTGGAAAGATATGATCTTTTCCTGTTCGGCTTAGTCTACCCAAGTTATTACACCTGGGTTGAGTGAAGGGCATAGAAAAGCGAGCCAAACTCGAACCCGAGATCTTCAACCTGTGATGCCAACATGTTTAACCACTGGGCTATCGCACCCCAGATGGCGAGGGGGGGGCTTATACGCAACATCAGTTAGGTACAGACCTTTTGTAGGGACAAAATGCTCCGATACCGATACAAGGTCCGATATTTATGTTTTAACCGATATTGAGCCAATATTGTCTTATTATACTCAATCAATACTTCCCTGAATTCCTCACAATGAAATAAGACTAATTGAATGGAGCAAAACACAGTGAT
Source organism: Styela plicata (assembly GCA_963675895.2). NCBI lineage: Eukaryota > Metazoa > Chordata > Ascidiacea > Stolidobranchia > Styelidae > Styela > Styela plicata. The sequence goes on along the minus strand of OZ023143.1, from coordinate 23,217,968 downwards.
ATTTACCATACACTAGCATCAACCGCAAAGAAGTCACAATGCCAGATTACAAACACTATACCAAATAAGATATGACATCATTTTTAACCTGCGGGAGAGGAAAGCCGAGAATACAGCTTAACCATATGGCGAACCACGACCTCTCTGACAGATACCAATTCCGAATCAGGGTAAAGGTTTTTCGACTATCATAGTTCTCATTTTTCCTGCGCATGGACCTGGTTGGTGGAGGAAGCCGTAAGCAGCGCTTACATGAACCAACGCGAGGCGTTCAGCATAGATCTCGCATATAATTATCATCCCTCGCAGGATTCGAACCAGCGTCATGACAATCAGAGATGCGTAGCTCGAAGTGCATTCCCAACGCTTCACCGATTGAGCTAACCAGGCACCACCAAATGTATTATCATTATTACCCCCACAAGTAGAAAAACACAGTGGAAAAAGATCTAAATGTTTTTGACTGTCTGGTGGCAGCAAAACTGTAGAAAGGGGTGCAAAATAATCAATACAGCTTTGAAATAGCAGTGTTGATGGTTTTGAAGCATTTTTGTCCTTCCGAAGAAAATGGCATGAATAGCTCTTTGCTGTTGAGTGGCCTTTGGTTAGTTCCCTTTGGGAGCTGCTTCTGTCCTTGCTTAGAGTGATTTTCAATAAAAAAAAATAAAAATTCTGCTACGAAATAGCAGAGTTGCTGGTTTTGAAGTCTTTTTGCTCCTCCGAAGAAATGACACGAATACTTCAGACACCCAAATAAAAAACAAGATTCTGTAACCATTCATCGCAATGAAGGGTTTGAAGAGGATGAGCCATACCTTCATGTTGGGAACATATCGAGCTTCAAAAGTTGCCATCGCTGCTAAAGATCCAGATCCTGGAAAATGAGGAGAACAAATTTATGCAACATGATGGGCCAGTGGTTAGTATATTCGTCAGAATATTCGAATCATGAATTATTCGATTCGATATCTGCAATAATTCAAAATCAACAAAATAATTTTCTTTTCGATTCGAATCTCCAAAATTACTCGATTCAATTCTGAAACCAAAAGATATTCGATTTCTGGCCACCCCCTAGTGGTTAGTTGGCAGGTTTTTGTAAAAGGTCAAAGATCTTGGTTTTTTATTCCGATTGAGAAATTTATGAGAAAAAAGGTAGAGCTTATTCAAAAATACTGATTTTTTTGAATAAACATGCGAAAAATCCCGACATATCCGGCAAAAAGGCAAAAAAGGTACAAATTATTCAAAATACTGATTTTTTTGAATAAATATGCGGAATCCCGACATATCCGGCAAAATTAGTGTTCAAAGCCAAATTTTAAACAAATCATGGATGTGAATACTCATATTATACTCAAGAGCGGTATCCATATTCATTCAAATCATCTTTTAGATTAGAGATGAGCCGATGTATCGGTACTGGTATCGGAAAATTTTCATCACCGTTACACCTTTTATAACGGAAGCATACGATTCCGCTTTTATTTACTGATAATAAATGGAAAGACCTCGCCTTCCACTGCTCTGAAAAATATTGGAAACAGGGCATGCCTCGCGTGAACAATTTTTATTTACGTAATGTAACCAGGCGCATAAGTATGTGGATACAAAAAGATCTGTAACATATTTAACAAAGTACTCGGTACTTGTATTGGTATCGGCCCATCTCTAATCTTGCTTCTACATGCAATATTTCTTTGCGTAAACTCTGATTGGATTATGGACTGGAGCGGCCAGAATCGAATATTTGTTGGATTCAGAATCGAATCGAAAAATTTTTACGAATCAAATATCTGAATCAGCAGTATTATGATAAATAGAGAAGAAGATTTTTTCAGCAAATTGTTAAAAGACCACAATAAATTAATAATAATTGCAAAAAAATGAAACGAAAAAAAAATGAGATTCATCCTCAATATTATAGTGATTCAGTTTCTTACCCATAGTCACATATGGTAGCTTGTCTGTGGATCCGTGATGGATGTATAGTGTATAGATGAGGTCCTGCATAATCTACACCTCCAAGAACCAGAGCAGCACTGACGTAGCCCTGTTAAAACAAAATAAAGACTGTCATTGCTTGACGAAGTTAAGGCCTCAATACACGCTTTGTAGGTTTCATTTTCCTATGTTTGTAGTTATACGCCTTTTTACACTAGCAATGCATTTCCTTACGTTTTACAACGCAATCGGAGAGCTATGCAAGTTAACAGTGGTGCATGTTTCGTTGCATATGTCTGCAAGTGGCTAGTTATGTGACTGCATTTAATGCAAACAATACAGATATGCATTGCTTTTTTTCGTTTTGCTAAAAAAAACATAAACACAAAGCATGGTATATGATGATTGCACATGCCATTATTATACCTAAATTCTACATATATTTTGCCAAATGTAAAATTTGAGAATTTTTTAGTATGTTTGTTGGTAGGTCAGCACATATACTTGTATATTATGTTTTAAACTTTGCTTTAGGTTTTGCGGACCGTCCTGATATTCCGAGCACTTTGTGTCAGTGTGTATGTGTTGTGTTTTTTTCCTCATTTTGTGAAGCATTGTATGTCGGGAAATCGAAATAAATTGATTGATTGAATAAGTATATTTTCGTTTTTTTTTTAAAAACGTATTAAATTAAGTTTTCTGTAACATTCCCGCACTATGAAAAACAAGTTTTTCTTCTTCCGTCCTGCTCTACCTGATATCTGAACAAGTATTGTTTCAGCATTCGATTTGCAGTTGCCACCCTAGCAACTCTTCCAGTATCGAGTCGATGCAACTCAAGATTCGATGAAATCATTTGCGTTGTCATTTCTGTGTCAGCCGCCGTTCCTGCACCGCAGCAGCTGAGGAAGGATAGAAAAAATGATTTAAGGTGTGCCCCTCTAGGTAAGGTCGAGAGAGGAACAAACTAATGACCATTTATATCGCAAAAAACGTAGTGTCACAAAATATCCAATAAAATGGTTCGCTATAACAAAAGTGTGTGGCATCTGCCCACACTAGTAAGACTTGAACAAATACACCTCAAAATAACAGAATCTTGTTTTTTTTTTGAAAATTTCAAATAGCTTGCTCAGGAATGATCAAAAGACTTCATAAGCAACGACATTGCTATTTAAAACCAACATTGATGATTATGAAACCTTTTGTGCAACTATACCGCCGTCAGTACATTTCAATAAATTCAATCTTCATGAAAGTGGATATCTAGCACTTTAATGCTAAATCTTAAAATGTTTTTTTTTTTATTATTGAAGTTCATTCAGAGCAAGGCCACAGGAGACAAATCATACTTGAAAATTCTCCTGAAATGCAGGAATAGGAACTAAACCCCCATCCCTGATGCATGTCTATTAACGAGAGTTTTAAAGCCTTAAGTTCGGTTTTTTTCGCCAGTTAGTTAAAATGGTCACCATCTTGTGGTGTGGTAACAGAGTACATACAATCCATACAAACAAAAACATTTTTCAATCCCCTATTCGAACAGGATTAGTTTTGTTTTTAACGGAACATGTAAAATTGTACACTTCATGCTTTTAAATTGTCATAATCAAGTTCCGATCTAACAGTTCGACCATTTTCGACGAAAGCAGATACATCCATCGAATAAGCAATGTATTACAATCAATATAACTTACTAAATATTCGGGGCGATATAATGAATTTTTGAACAATTTTTATCAGCAACAATATTTCCTTCCGTAGCACGGGTGTCTGCTCCAAGAATCACACCATCAGCGTATACAAGTCCGCAAATAGTTGTTCCAGTTTTCACCGCCCTTGGCAAAGCGAACCCTTTCTTTTCAAGATAAGCATTCCTGAAAAAAGGGATACATTTTTAATTCTGTATTTAGTAAAATAATCCCTGAGTGTGAGAAAGTAGTTTTCCCGGGGGAGATACCACTCTTTTATTTCTCTAAGGAATGTTTTCTGCTAAGGGCGCAGTTGTTGGTAATATATTTTATGTAGCTGGAATGAACTTCAAATCCATCACTTTTTCTTTCTATAGACGAAAAAAAGTTTTAAACCATCAATTTCCTAGCGGTATTGATGATTTTGAATCTTTTTCTAGTCGTGGTTACTACCGGAGGGTCAAAACGAGACATTTTTATCTTGTAGCAAAAATATATCATGAAATATGCTCAGTTACAGAATTTTCTTCTGATGGAACACAAATTTTTAAATCCCTGATGGTGCTTTTCCGATGATCACCTTTCTTTTGGTGGCAAAGATATTGGTTCGGCGATATTCCGAAGAAATTTTAAAAAGGGTATGTTCAGGGTTTTTGTAACTGCGATTGAGAACATATTCAATATTCAAAATTGATACGGCATACTTCCTATAGTAAGACGCCTGCTGGAATGGTTTTGTTAACTCAAAAAATTGACAGTCAGTTATTTGAGTTTTTCAGCGGATGTTCGAGAATTAAATTTTCCAGTGTTTGGGAAAAGAAAAGGGCAATCTCTCATGCTTTTCGTGAATAGTTAATTCTCTCATTTTCGTTAACGATGTTTCAAGAATACCAAATCTCATGTTTATAACTTCATGCTTTGCGACCAGATTATTGATTAACGCAGTTTTGTGAACGGTGCCGCTGAAGTCTCATCTCAACAAAGCGGCACACACCTAGCGGTCGTTGACTTACCTTGTGTAGTTTTCAAACGAGAATCCTCCCTCAGGCGGAACCAGGCATTTGACAGTTGCCATATTTTTAACACTAGTTTAAGTTTAATAAATATACTATATCAGTCTAAATAATAAAGATATACAGGGGTAATAAGTAATAAAAATCAAATGCAGTAACAATAAAGATAGGATTACCAAAATAGTGGAAAGTAGTTACCAAAGTAGTGCCTTTGTGGACAAGTTGTTTTTTATTCTAAAAAGGCATATTTGAATAATATAAAATTATACACAATGCATCTATAGAACTCACTCACAAATGACTAAAATTCTGGCAGTACAGTTGCAGATGCTACATTCAGGCACTGCTTTTGGCATCATTTAAACCAATTCCTTTGAAACAAAATATGTGAATAAAATAAATGATAACAGGCAAGTATAGTAGAATGAAGAAATGCTGTTCCACCCTCACACAGAACAGATACTATCCACTGTACTTTACTATAGCGGTTCAGTTCCTTTTGGGATGTTTTCTGCTTACAGCACAGTTGCCAATATTGTTTTTCAGCATTTTGCCGTAATATAAGTAGATTTTGGTCAGCTCCTTCTAGGTACTGCTATGGGTCTTTGTTAGACAACCTTGTAAAAATTGGTAGTTAATATGGAAACATGCACTGAAGCACAAATTAAATTTTCTAGATATGTTCTGACGTTTTTTCTCTGAGCATCGCTAGACCTAACTATTGAGAACAAGAGGGAAATGAAGCCTAGAAAGCAAGGCAAAATTGGAAATCAAAATTGAACTACTATATTGCACTTTACTCTACAAATCACAATTTAGTTTTCTATCAACCGCATTATTAAGGATTGTTGATATTCTTAATAACATGTCCCCTCGTCCTTTTTTTCTATACAATCTTGAATATGTGTTTGAAAGGAGTCACTGGGGATAATAAAAAAGAAAAAATAAGGAAAAAAATACACCAAATAGTCGATTTTTCATTATAGCTATTGAGTTTGAATATTAGATTAGAATATATAAATGGCGTCATGATATTCCATCTAGAAATGTTTAATGCTTGTTAATGAACTTATTAATAAGCCTTTACTTGTATATGGCAAAATATAAAAAAAATCTGATCAAATAGAGATGAAATCCGGGTATTTTCCATAAAAACAATTGTATTTTAGCGCAATTTTGAACAAACTTTTCAATCAGAAATTCTATTATGCCAAGCAAGAGCCACTGATGAAACGTGCCTTGGCGGCACATTCCATCACTGACTCATACTTGGCAAAACATGTTTGAACAAGAAATCACTGACTGGAATCTGGTGCCAGGAAATATTGAAACATCTGATTGAAATGTAACTTTGGTTATACATGTTCGCATGTTGAAGATCTTGGGTTCGAGTCCCAGTCAGTCCGGCTCGTTAATCCATGCCCATCACTCAACTCAGGGTCGGTTAAGCCGAACAGGAAAAGATCATATCTTCCCAGCAATTCAAACCCTGTCCGTCTATAAGTGGATGCTAGTACAGTGCTTTTGGCAGGGTTATCCACTCCGAAAAGTGGCTGTAAAAAAAATCCAGGGGTGCAAATAAGGCTCCCTTCACAAGAGTATACTCAACACACGAGCATTCCAAAAATAAGTCCTGCAAATTTTGTATAAAAAAGTAAGCTCACTATTAAAGACCTTCATCATAGGTTTACCTCATTGGAAGCCGCCATCAAGAATGTTTTAAACAATTGGAAAAAATAATGAACATGCTGATGATACTGTCATTTTCGAAAATCTTTCATTTACGAGAGTGTTTTTGTAGACTCTTGTAAAGGTCTTCGAGCAAGTACTGAAGTGAGTAAAGCTCTCGTACTCACGGTATTTGCGTCCCTTGCAGTGTATGGACATGTAATGCTTATATGCCTAAAACCAATTGTAGATTCGTAGTAGGAAAAAGTCTACTAGAATTGGAAAAAAATATTCTGGTACTGAATACAATATTAAAAAGTAGATACAAAATCAAATAAAAATCAGTATTGATTGGCAATTTACTTTACAAAAATCTGTTTAAAATGATGTGCCCAGTTGCCCAATCGGTAGCATTGGGAATACGCTTCGAGCTACGTATCAATGACATCCTGGGCTCGAAACCCACGAGGGATTATATACAAGAGTTAAACTGGGAGCCTCATCGGCGCACGTAATTGCTGCTTGCAGCTTCCTCCACCAACCAGGTCCATGCATAGAAAAAAGAATGAGAAAATACTTTGGGATAAAAACCTCCACCCCTGATTCGGGACTGGTATCTGAACATCAAGAGGTCACGGTTCGCCATAATTATGGTTAATAAGCTGTATTCTAAGCTTTCCTCTCCAGCTAGATAAAAATGAAACCCACTCCTCTTAACATTACTTGCATTATAATAGAAACATCCTTAGACTATGGAATCCTCTGTCATTATCCGCATCCGCACAATTGACAACAAATATTTGGGATCGGGATAAACGTTGCTTACAATTCGGGTTTTCCTTGCAGATTAGTTTAAATTGATTATATAAATATAGAATGTTTGAGAACTTTAAATGAACTGAGTACTGATTTTTCCACCATGTTTTGACAATTTTGAAGCCAAATTATGATTTACTTTGTGAAATTTGGCATATACCATGATTTCATTGCAAAATTGATGTAAAAAAAGGGAAATTGAAATTACTTTTCAAAGTAATCCTACAATATCTGTCTATTCGGAAGAGAGACATCCCTACAGTTCATATCATTTATTTAAACCTTGCTTTATATCGCAGATCCATTCGTCAGTGAACCTCTTAATCGAATCCTCCAGCTGAAGACCGACTCTTGCCCCACTGAGTTTATAAATCTCATCTCTGCATCCTGCATACCGTAAGACTTTTGCTCAGTTTTACAACCAGGGGGATTGTAGTGCACGAAAACAAGAGGACGAACAGTGCGAGACATCGTTTGATTTATATATATAACTATAAATGATGTAACGAGGCGACCTTTCTGGCAACTCTGCCAGGACAACTCTTCTGTCGTTATATCTTTAAGGTCCCTCATCTATTTCGATGATATCGTTGTTTGATTTTCAATATCAACAGCCTCTGCGGTATCGCTTTGACCAAACTTCAAAAATCAAAACCTGAGACGTTTGGAACTTCCTCGCTAATAGTGCACATATATTTTCAGTCTGCATGCTCTGGGCCTGAACCGCCATTGTTACGTTAAACTATTTTAATCAAATTACGAATCCGATGCTAATAAATAAGAAACTCTAGTAATGGATTGGATAAATACCCTACCGGTATTTAGGTTATTCGATTATTATTTTTCTATTGCCTCCAGCAAGTTTAGAAACAGCGATCTTGTTTTTCTTCGTGTTTTCAACATGTATATTTCATTTTCTTCTGTTAGACGCAAGGCTTCAAAACATGGACATTGCTATTTCACAGCAGTATTATTGATTTTTAACCTCTTTCTACCGCACACTCAAAAAAAAATCTTTTTCCATCTTCCAGCACGATACATTTCATTTTGTTCATTCGCAATTTTTTTTTTCTGACGAGGCACATTTTCTTCGACTGTCTGAGTAGCTGACATATAGGGTTGGACAAAACTGAATAACTAGGAATTTGAGTCTGATTCAAATAATTTTTTCGAATCGGATCGAATTACTAATTCTTCGTAAATAACAAATATCCCCATTTTAACTATTATAACTTGTCCGCATTGTGAAAATGAAGAAATTTACCGTTTACTTTATTTTCAATTCACGCTATAAGCAATAATTTACATATTTTAAGGACAAAATATAGGCAATTTTGGTCAAATTTGAACAAAATTGATTACATATCGTCGTTGAAACGAAAATCCTAGTTCACTTGATAAGTTTTGATTCACGACTTATTCGAATCACCGAAACGAATTTTCCAGCCCCATGGACATTCTGTCAGTCTGGCACTATGATAGTGTACAGCAGTCCCTATGAATGAGCGGTATAGAAAATTCATTACTTTCAAAAAAAAAAAATATTCAAAAATTTACACACATTT
>OZ023143.1:23105038-23209171 GCA_963675895.2 Styela plicata | reverse complement strand
GCCGGAAGATCACCGATCCGATCGGATTTAGAAGCTGCTGCAGAATATTATAAACGCATAGCATAGTAACTTTTAAGCTATTACAATACTGTTCCATTAAATTCATAACAATGCTTCTTCCTTGTTTTCACACAATATCTCAGATTCCAACTGTGAAACGCTAATACAAAGGTCATGGGGAAACACCGTGGACATACGAGTATTTTTTTTTGGAAGTTCGCAGAAGGAAAATTGGCAATTTTTTTTATAGCCACTTCTTAGTGTGGATCACCCTGTCCAAGGCCCTGTAACATAGGCCACTTATAGATGGACAGGGTGACAATTACTGGAAAGATATGATCTTTTCATTTTCGGCTTAGCCTACCCAAGTTATTACACCCTGGGTTGAGTGGTGGGCATGGATAAGCGAGCCGGGACAGTTTGGTTTATGTTTGGAGCAAGGGCGACGCGCTACAGGTGACAACTGATACGTAATTGACGCCTCCCCCGTTCAAGTGTTCAATTGCTTTAAAATGTAGGATATCAGAAAATGTTTCGTAGTGATTGTCGGCTACTTAAGGGCTTGAAGACTCATTTTTAATTTTTTGCGCGAATTTACATCACTTTACTTTGACATATGATAAAATGCTTGCTAGTTTTAGCTAAATTTTTACTCCTGTGGCGGCGACGTCACGATTTTTAACAGTAAATTTTGCTTTCGAAGTTTTAACCAAGTCACTGGCCGTTATATTTTACCTAGTTTTATTTTAGTGATTAGAATTCTATTTGGCAAACGATAAATTCGAATATCTGGAGTCCGGACTCTTGACGCTCGTATGAACTAATTGAACATATATGGTATGGGAAAAAGGCGGTCCTTTATCGGGTTTGTGTTTGGAAGTCTTTCTTTGCCCGTAACCTATATTATAACCATGAGGCAAAATAGCCAAAAATAGTAAAAGCGTATACAAGACTGAGTTTCCTTGGCGGGTTCTATTAAAATTAGTCTAACGCGATTTCACAAAAATAAAGCATCAATGGTTTCTTAGCAGAACTTCCCATCTGACGGGGAATTTGATTTTGTCACTAAAAATTATTATCGTATTCAAATTTCGAAAAAATGCGAAATGAACTAGAAATTACTATTATTTTTTGTTAATTTTAATTCATCCAGGCGTTTTTTGTACCTAACTTTCAAATCAGAATATCGGAAATAAGAAATTTCATTCCTCAGGGGATGTTCAAAATTAGTAATCAGCTCAAACAGTGCTATCACATCATTTTCGTTTCCTTTTTTTCCCATTGTGTACCGTCTAATCTCGATTGCGATCTGTGTAGTTTTTTTTTAAACGACAAACAACAGCGTACGGCCCTACTTACAAAACAGTGGTAGGTGATTTTACTATCGCCCAGGGCAGATACCTTTCACTGGATGTTTTCCAATGCCTCCAACATATGAATTAGCCCCCCGTCGTATAAATAGCTGTTTTTGGCTCCCTTTAGACGCTGTTTCTGACTTTGCATATTCAGTTCAATTCTTTTCAAAGTACAAGAGGAAAGTTTCTGGAACTACAAAAAATATAAAACATCCATTGCGGGCATTGGGCTGTTGCTTCACGATTTACTGTGAAAATGCATCTTTTATCACATTTTTCCCATAGCGTGATGTCATATTTGTCCGCCGTGATGATGTCATAACTGCATCACCAATTTTTTTAAATTTTGCGTTGAATGCGATATTTACTTCCGGCAAACCACCTCTGACAGGAGGTGGATCTTACAAATCCAGCAACCCATTTTCATACTTTCATCGGGTCTTGTGATGCTAAGATTATGAAGTTCATCACAAAATATACAGCTATTTTTCTCTGGTGCTTTTCTGGTGAATCCACCATTCATTCTCAACCTAATTTCGGGGGAAATTATCTCCAGTCGCTAATTGGGAGATACTAACTTTGCATCTGATGTTAAAAAATATCATTCTGAATCGTGGAAAAACCTTTTCTGAGAAAAACCATTATGACGTCGTATCTTGGGGACGACCAAAATCGCGAATTTCGATACCTAAAGTATCATATCCCAAAATATGGTGCTTCATTCCGGAAAAGGGTTATTTCTCGACTTAACAAACCTTGCTATGTTGCAAATTCACCTGTTAGAATAAGTGCAGTGATCAACTGTCGCATATCCATTCTCTACCACTGTGTAGTCTTCGTCGTCCTGTATATGAATAACACTAAACGTTCAGTTCTATTCATATCAACCTCCTATTTGGTTTTTAATATATAAGTCACAGCTATTCATCACGTTTGGTAGACTTCCAAGGACGATTATATAACGTAGCGTAAAAGATGATTAATCGCAAAGAGCAACACAATGATACATTATGTTTCATCATATTTCTTCAGACATATTGGTGTGAAATGAGTGCATTGACTGTACTGCAACCACTATGTATTTTACAACATGAGGATGAATACCTTTATGTTATGCGCGGAGCTACAGCACGCGGGCCGCGGTAGCGTGATGAAAGCGACGATAGCTGCCGAACGTAATAACTAATGAATGACGCGGGTTCAAACCTCGGCAAAGTACGGTCATGACCGAACCGAACGAAAAAAACTTCAAAGAGCAATACATACACGGTTCCTCACTGGATGGAATAGCAAGACGCAAGATAAATCTTGAACCAGATATAATTGTAAACATTTCATCAAAGGCACCAACATTCCTTGAACTGGGGGTGATAATATTAATTAAGCAAAATTTGTGCGTCACACTTGGTAGATTTCCATGGGCGAATATATAACGCAGAGTTGTAGATTATTAATTGCAAAGAATAACAATGATACATTCTGTTTCCTGATATTACTCAAGAGCCCGGACACTTCGGTATGCCTTGTATGCGAGGGTATTGTTGGAGACCAACCACCCAACTCAAAGTGTAATAACTTGGGAAGGCTAAGCCGAACAGAAAAATTTAATATCCTTCCAGCGATTCTAACTTTGTCCATGACCGAGTGGCGGCTGGCAGAGGGCCTTGGTTTGGGTGAAAAAAATCTAGAAAGCAATAAATAAATTGTATCAGTTCTGCCCTGACTAGAAGTAAAACATCGTTCAGCAGCACTTTGCTATTGAGTTAGTTGGTTCCCCTCGGGAGCTGCTTCCAGCCTTGCTTAGTGAATTTCAATAAAAAAAAAAGAAAATATTAACTCTTGTATTTTTGATGGTTCAACAACTCTTTGTTAAAAAAATGATATGCACACGCACGGCCGGAGCAATATTTGATAAAAAATAGTTTTATTTTATTGTCACAGCTGCCTAACTTGCCTAGATATCCACCCCTTAGAAGCCTATTGTTGACTGAGGATTTATTTATAGTTTTTCTTATTATTTGCCGACAATGAGTAACTAATCATCGCATGTTGTGTGTTAGAATTGATGAGCTATCTTTAGCCGCTTTCATTCAAAGGTCCGTAAACACAACAGGAAGGCAATTTTCATAGAAAAATAAACGGTATTATCATTTTTTAAAAAAAATTTGGGTCACCTCCCTCAAAAATTTCTGAACGTGCGCCATTGAGGGCGAGAATAAAAAAAATATTTATTTGCTTTGGCAATAAACAAACTAGCAAACAAAATTCAAAAGGTTACTGGCCCTGATTTGACCAATTGAAGTTAAGAGTTATTTACACTGGTTCAATGGTTATGAGTGAAATTTCTTTGGATAAAAATTTGCATAAAACACCAAAAACTATGATGAAAGAATGTGAAATTTAAAGTAGAAAAACCAGATTGATTATTGAAAAGATGCCGATTTCATAGTAAATCCATTCGAACGAATGATTCAATCTACATCCATTTATAGATTAAGAGCAAAAATAGTATATGGAAGTTTAGAGCGAAAATATTGAGTATATAAGCAAAATATAGCACCAGTAACTTCACTTTAATTGTAATACATCAAAAACAAAACTGAACCACTATTGCAAAGTGCAGTGAGTGGTGTGTGCCCCGGACTTTAATAACCATTTATCATTTCGTGTTGGGAAATCTACTCTTATTAAATACAATGTTGCATGGTATATAAAATGGATATTTAGAGGAGATTCTGTCCAAAAATACAGAATGCATGTCATACCATGATAGATATAAATAATAATGAAATGATATTCATTTGTACTAATGAGCGTACATGTGTAGCCAACTTTTGCCTAGAGTACATTTTTTTTTTTGAAAAATTATTCGACTAATTATGGTCGTAAATCACTGCGGCAAATTTAGTCGTTCTCACATCCCAAAAAAGCCAAAGTGGCATTCTCTGAGGACTGAGGGACGGTGATAGCCTTAGGCCTCACTGAAGAATTATAATATATCAATTGACAAATACGAAAAATTTAAGAAGAAAACAGCGTCATAGCAAACACTGAGACACTAAAACATTTGAAACTCATTTTCTGTCTTCACTGATTTCCTCGATAAAAAAGTATAGAATATAAGATTCGATAATACAGATATATAAAAACATATATTCTTTCGGAAAAAAAATGTAAGTAGATAAAATACTGATAATACGTGTTGAGATAAAAATATGATAAATATTCGTTCGCACTTGTACTAATAAGTGTAAAGTAAATGTGTATGGCATTTGCACCTGAAAAATATTCTGGAATTTTTGAAACATTTGTCGATTAATTATGGTTGCAATAGTCTTAATACAGCGGTTCTAAACGACGAACCTCGCGAGCGCGTCTTTCCAAGTCACGTTGTGAGAGGTTTTCACAGTCTTCAGAGTCAGTCAAATGGGACATGATTTAGAAAAGTTGAAGAAGTAAGAACTACTGGTCTCGTATTCCACATTGATTTTAAAGACATCATGTTCAAATTGAAGGACGCTTATATAAGGTGTAGGGTGATTCACTCAAATAATAGTGGATGTCAGTGGAAATCCTTGTTCAGGGTGTTCACTTGATCACTTGTATGTATAAAAAATTTGTATACAAATTCGTATAAAACAGCAGAGACTATAATTGAAAAAGCATATAAAGCAAAATTTGAAAATACAGACACATGAAAATAAGATCATGTGAAATTTCTTTGGGTAGAAATTTGTATAAAACATTAAAAACTGTAATAAAAAAGTATAGAATATAAGATTCGATAATACAGATATATGAAAACATATATTCTTTCGGAAAAAAAATGTAAGTAGATAAAATACTGATAATACGTGTTGAGATAAAAATATGATAAATATTCGTTCGCACTTGTACTAATAAGTGTAAAGTAAATGTGTACGACATTAGTACCTGAAAAATATTCTGGAATTTTTGAAACATTTGTTGATTAATTTTGGGGCAATAGTCGTAATGCAGTGGTTCTAAATGACGAACCTTGCGAGCGTGTCTTTCCAAGTCACGTTGTGAGAGGTTTTCACAGTCTTCAGAGTCAGTCAAATGGGACATGATTTAGAAAAGTTGAAAAAGTAAGAACTACTGGTCTCGTATTCCACATGGAAGTTTAAAGACATCAGGTTCAAATTAAAGTCCGCTCATATAAGGGGTAGGGTGATTCCCTCAAATAATAGTGGATGTCACTGGAAATCCTTGTTCAGGGTGTTCACTTGATCACTTTTATGTAAAAAAAATTTTGTATACAAATTCGTATAAAACAGCAGAAACTATAATTGAAAAAGCATATAATGCAAAATTTGAAAATACAGATACATGAAACAAGAAAAAATTGTTGGAAGTAAAAAAAATACACTAATTATAGAATAAAAAGCGTGAATTTCAAATTAAATTAACTGAAACGAATGACTCAACTACCGTAACAGCCATTTATTTGTAGGAGCACCGAAAATGCAAAGTAGAGATGCAATATACAATTTATTAGGATTTCTTTGGAATAAATGCAATATAACACATGAAGAAATTTGGATAGCAGATAAAACGGCCCACCATCACACTCCTAATAAACGATATGCAATTAAATAAAAACAATAACAGAACGAGACTAATGTCCACTCATCGATCATTAATTCCTCAGAGCAATCATCGTGTTAGATTACTTACAATTACTGAAAAAATATCATCTTTTCCTGTTCGGCTTAGCCTACCCAAGTTATTACACCCTGGGTTGAGTGATGGGCATGGATAAGGGTGCCGGACTCGCCGAGGCTCGAACCAGAGATCTTCAACCTGCGATGCCAACATCCTTAACCACTAGTGAGTGGTCTTCTATGTATCATAGTTTAATTGCTTTAATATGTCACCATCTTATCCCTTTTGCCTTCAATGTATCGAGGATTCTGCGGATGTGGTCAGAATCGACATCCTCATTCCTGTGAAAATAATAAGCACATTGGATATATCATTACTAAATTTGGGAACAACTAACGGCCACTTATTAGCAAAGAGTCGCTACAATATCTAGTACCAGCAACTGCACTCTAAACAGAAAACATCCCGAATGGAACTGAACCGCAATGGTAAAATGCAGTGAGTGGTATCTGCCCTGGGCGATAGTAAAACCATCTACCACTTCTAAACTTATGGCCATAAGAGTCTAAATGCAGTGGTTTCTCCTAAATTTAAGCCATGTTTAAGATATTTGAAATATAAAAATTGAATCAGTTAGAGGAATTCAGCGTATATATATATATATAAAACAAGCAATAGCGAACTCTATAAAAAGGTTCAAAATCATCAATACTGCTATGAAATAGCAGTGTTGATGGTTTTGATCCTTTTTGTCCATCCGAAGAAAATGACATCAATATTTCGGACACCCCAACAAAACCAACAACTTTTGCAATCATTGAACGATGCAAAAACGATTTCATTGTTTTGGTACAAAAGATTGAATTTCTCAATGCAATGTTGCGCATCATCACAGTGGTATCACAGTTCAATGCTACAAAATACAGCACAATCATGATTTTGGGTTGAAAGGTGCAATTTTTTTTACAGCCACTTCTTAAGAGTGGATCACCCTGTTAAAGGCCTTGTAACAGCAGCCACTTATAGACGGACAGTGTTTTAGCCTACCCAAGTTATAATACTCTGGGTTAAGTGGTGGGCAAGGATATGTGAACCGGACTTGCCGGGGCTTGAACCCGAGATCTTCAACCTGCGATGCCAACATGTTTAACCACTAGGCCATCGTGCCCACAAAATGATAGTGACAAAGTACACAACACTAGTTTGCAATTATTTATCAATGTCACCTTCTTATCCCCTTCGCATCCAATGCATCAAGAATTCTGCGAATATAGTCGGAATCGACATTCTCATTCCTAAAAAAAACAATGAGATGAGTATAGGTCCCAAACTTTAAGACTTTTTTTATTAAAGCTGTTTCGCGCATAAGAAGTAGGAAGCCGCAACAAAAAATTTTCGGTTTCAGGGTCGGATCAAAACAGCAAATACACTTATTTTAGAAAAATTTCATTAAAATCAAATCGCAATTTTATTTTGGTAATTTTGAACTTTTGCAAAAATCGAATAAATTAATTTATGATTATAACCAAACATGCTCACATTTTCGATTTAGATCAGAAATTGTTTGTTTTTTAAAAAAAAATCACCCGATTCGAAACTGGTATCTGTACGAGAGGTCGTAGTTTGCCATATGATCAAGTTGTATACTTCTATATCTTCCTTCTACCACAGGAGACAGTTTCGAATCAGGGTGAAGGTTTTTGGCTTATCATGTTTCAAATTTTTCCTGGTTGGTGGAGGAAGTCGTAAGCAAGACTTAGGTGAACCACCGTGCTTTGGCAAGGCATCCAGCAGGCCCCTCGCATATAATCATCCTCCCTCACGGGATCGAACCTACGTCACGATCAGAGATGCTTAGCTCGAAGCATATTACAAACACTTCAGCGATTGAGCTAACCGTGCCCTCCAAATGAAGAGCTACAACTTTGAACCTTTATTTTTGGGAATTTTGACGCAGAATGGATGGGAATTGGCAGCCTATTCTAAATTCCTCAAAAGTTCTGTAATCTGGAAGGCGCCCAGCCAAGAGGGGGTTTGGGTGATTGAAAAACCCTTTACCTGCAGTTCCAAATGATATAAAGTTGAAACAATTCTAATTTGGGTCGTAATCTTATCCTTATAGCAGGAGGATTCAAAACAAACAGAATATTCAAAAATGAACAAATTCAATATAGTAAGATTCTTGATTTTAGATGTATTTCAGAATAGCGACCAACGAAAATTTGTGTCCTTATTGCATAAATAGGTACAAATTCGAAAAAAATAAAATCATTTTTGCTTTCCAAATTGATGTTGTTTCACAAACCCATGAAAATTGTCAACTATCATCATGTTTTTTTAGATTTTTATTTCTTGAAATGCTATTTCTTGAAGTGCTATTTTTCATCAACAATACGACTGAATTTAGACTGTGGGCCT
Source organism: Styela plicata (assembly GCA_963675895.2). NCBI lineage: Eukaryota > Metazoa > Chordata > Ascidiacea > Stolidobranchia > Styelidae > Styela > Styela plicata. Next base: position 23,200,772 of record OZ023143.1, on the reverse strand, counting down.
GATGGTTAAAACATGTGGGAATCGCAGGTTGAAGATCTTGGGTTCGAGTCCCAGTGAGTCCGGCTCGTTAATCCATGCCCACCACTCAACCCAGGGTATGAAAACTTGGGTAGGCTAAGCCGAAACGGAAAGAATCATATGTTTCTAGCAATTCTAACCCTGTCCGTAAGTGGCTGCTAGCACAAGGTCTTAGGCAGGGTTATCAACTCCAAGAAGTGGCTATAAAGAATCCATATTTCATTTTCAAAATAATTTTTTCAGAATGTATTCGCAATAGTGCAATATTAGGTTATGGCCATCCCTGTCTAATGGTAATACATACTTAGATGGTAATACATACTTAGAGGCTACGGCTGCATTACTACAAAATCAAAATGCATAATTAGGGCTGGGCAAAACCCAATCATTTAGAATTCGAATCTGATTTGAATAATTTTTTCAAATCGGATCGAATCACTAATTCTATGTAAATAACAAATATCCCATTTTTACTCTTACATCTTGTCTCCATCATGGTTATCAAAGATTGATAGTTTGTAGTGTTTTTCACCTCACACTACATTGTCAAAGAGCAACAATTTTCATATTTTAACGGCAAAATACAATCGATTTTGGTCAAATTTGACCAAAATCGATAACATTTTGTCGATAAAAATGAAAATCCTAGTTTATTTAGCAAGTTTTTGTTCCTACGAACGATTCATGATTGATTCGGATCACCGAATCGAATTGCCCAGCCTTATGCATAATGCAGTGTTAGCGGGAGAACAATCCTCCTCTCCCTCTACGTTTACTCACGTATTAGTGATATGAGGAATGTCTGTATTCCATATGATCTGACCTCGACCAAAGATGTCAACTTGGACCTTGAAAAGTAATCCTTGTTTGAACGCTGTCTCAAGTTTGTTGTGAAGCATTGCGAGTCTCGACCAACCAGGCAAATATTCAGTGAATTCTGCTGCTTCGTATGAAACTCCCTGGAAGAAAAATTTTAATAATTTATTGTGAAAAAAGTCATTGTTGTGCAATGCATTTAGCCACTGGCAATAAATGAAAATAAAAAGGTTCAAGGTGAGCATATGCATGGGCCAGAAATAATATTGCATAGTCCGTGATTTCAGTGATATTTTCACTCGAAACAAGGCCGGAAGCACCACCTGAATGGAACCAACGAAAGGCCACTTTATCGCAAAGAGCTATAACAAAATATACATCCCGAACCACTATGGTAAAATGCAGTGAGCGGCATCTGTCCTGGGCGATGTAAAATCATCTACCACCTTTTTCTTTCTTTTTAGTTGCCTGTTACAACACGCTGGAAATATGTTATTCTATTTTAAAGCATGTATTCACGACCACTGCTTAAATAGTGGTCAAGTATTAGCATTGGATAATATACTAGTCGGAATTGGAAAAGAGAAATGTTCATATTTCCTTGGCTTAATAATATTGCGGTGCCCAGTTAGCTAAATCAGTGAAGCGTTGAGAATACGCTTCGAGCTACGCATCTCTGATCGTCAAGACGCAGGTTTAAATCCCACGAGGGATGATGACTATATGCGAGACTATATCCACCAACCAGGTCCATGCAAGCGAAAAATGAGAAATAGGATAATCCAAAAACCTTCACCCCGATTCAGAATTGACATCTGCATTAGAGGTCGTGGTTCGCCATATTATGATTAAGCTTTATTTTCGGCTTTCCTCTCCCGCAGGATAAAAATTTATATATATATATAAAAATTTATTATATCCTATCCTATACTAGTCAAAATTAGAAAAGAGGAGTGTTTATAATTTCCTTTCCTCTGCCTTGGGGGAATACAGGCCATTAGGATTTCATGCAAAAAATCTCAATTGAAGTTGATAAAATATATAATATATTATTCAACCAACTAAACTCACCATCAAACACCCAGCTGGAAAGGAGTAAGTGAAGACATCGGTAGATAATTCTTCGTACCCAGCATTTGATTTACAAAATTTTCTTCGTGTCATCTTCCCATCAGATGGCTGTTGGTGAATGGTTCTTAGATGAGAAGAATTTTGACCTAAACACCGATATCTAGCATCTGTTAAAAATAAATGAAGGAGAGGAACAACAAACATTAGATCATATTTATCTACAAGATAATGATTAACTTTGAGCCCTGTATGTACAAGCTTTAGAATAGTCCCAATGTATTGTCGTAAGAGGCGACTAAAAGAAAAAAAAGTGGTAGATAGAAGACTTTACCATAGTCCAGGGCAGATAGTATTCATTGCACTTTAACATAGCAGTTCAGTTCCTTTTGAAATGTTTTCTACTTAGAGTGCAGTTGCTGGTACTACATCTTGTGGTAGCTTTTTGCTATTGAGTAGCCGTGAGTTGATTCCTTTTCAGCACCTCTCCTGGCCTTGCTCAGAGTGAATTTCATCCTACAACCTAGACCCTTAAGGAAATGGCTGCCATCAAAAGGAAATTTAGCAAATGTGCAATATGTCCTGATATATATCTTTGAGTAGAAGATTAAAATGTCTGTTTCTGAATGTACTGTGGCACAAAAACTTCGGAAAAGGGTTCAAAATCATCAACACTGCTATGAAATAGCAGTGTTGATGGTTTTGAAGCTTATTTGTCCATCCGAAATAGATGACATGAATATTTCAGACACCGAGACTCTGCCACCAACCGTTTTTAGGATATTACTTATTTTGTGTGTCCTATTATCCAAACCGCTGTATTTTCCTGAAAAAATATTTCCAGCAGAAAATAAAATAAATCATCACGAACAGTCATGGAGGACCATCGACCCATATTTTGTAAAATCATTCGCAACGTCCTGGATCAATTTTTCGTACTTATAACAGACGTCATGTCACAATAAATAAAAATATCGGAGAATAAGTTATAAAAATCACCTTTCTCAAATTCGCATTATTTAGTAAAATACTGGATCTTCAGCTTAGAGTTTGTTTGTTCGGAGTAGTAAAATCTATGAGCGAATATTTAAAAAAATATGAAAACGTGTCAAAATTATCACTTTAGAATCTGGTCAAATTCAAGCTGCAAAAATAGATAGAACATTTGGTGCAGTCTTGGTGAGGTGTGGAAGCGATTCATTGGGCATTACTTGATTTTTTTATTAATTAATTAGTAATTTCAATAACATTCGATTAATCTCGCAACTTCTTACCAACTTGTTTTTTCAACTTTTCATATTCACTATTCATTTTTATTGTTTGTCGCCCTCTTTCCAATTCAATTTGACTCATTTTCTTTTCGTATTCCCTTTTCATATTTTCAGCCTCTAGTCTTGCTCTCTCAATGTCTTTGCCTCGCTTCTCTATTTCTTTGTTCGTATTACTCGACGCAACACCTTATGAGATATTAGAATATTATGAATAGCCACAGTAGAATGACTAATATGTTGGGCAGGATGAATGGAACTGGGCAACTCGATTCGGAGATTCGAAGTAGAGATTATTTGAATGAATCATGAATCTGTCACATGAACACAAACTTGCTAAATGAAGTGGAATTTTTAACGACAAAATGCAACAGATTTTGATCAAATTTGACCAAAATCTATTGTCTTTTGCCATTAAAATTTCCGCTCTTGGACAGGAGTGCAATTGAAAATACATCGCTTTAAAGTCGTTTATGCTGATATTTGTAATAATTAACTGCAATTTTCATAATTATTATAATGGACACAATAATAGCAACATTGAAAATGGCATATTTGATATTTTCATGGAATCAGTGATTCGATCGGATCAGAAAACATTATCGGTTCGAATTCCAAACGATCCAGTTTTGACAAGCCCTAATTATAGAGTGTCAAACGGGGGAATGTATGTGAAGAAGTCCTTCTATTCTCCTTTAAATCTATCAATTAACGCAATTTTGATTTCTGTTTTTTATCGTAATTTTCAATTTAAAATACGTGATATATTCATAAGAATTTTTTCGCTATTTCACCACATATTATTTTTTTTTGTTTTGATACTTTATATTTAATTAACCTATTAGTTTTTCCATTTATATATTATATGCATTAGTCTATTACCTACATGTACTTTTGAAAAAAAAATCGATTCAAATCTCGATTCTGAAAGTAGTATTATAATATTAATTTTTTTTGTTTCGCATGCTCCATAGATGGTCCGAACCTTCGCAGTGTGATACATCAATGGCTCACGCTCAATAGAGGATGTAAGGAGAATTTTTCTGCCAGAGAGGCCTAATATAGACTCAAATAACAAATCTATATTTTGTCATGCATGAGCCGTAGATGACATGCAACCAATTGTTACCTTATTTGTTCAATAAGGAGTTCACAGTTCATTATTACATAATTCAAGTTCTCTTTAATCCAAAAATATCTAAATACATGATATTTTTGTATATTAGCTTGATATTATCTCATTCGTGTATCCTTGTGAATTCTCTCACACACAGATCCAGGATTGTAAGAAAACAAGGAGGAGGGATAGGTAGTTCATTGCAAGATATCAACGAATCACGTAAATTTGCTTCTTTTATCCATCGGTCATATCCACTATGCATTGAAAACAAAAACTGAAATCTTAATTCCCAAGTTGAAAAAGGTCATTTGCAACTCATTTTCAGTCCTAAGATAACTTCACCAAGTGATTTTACACGACTCCCAATTGTTATTGCAACATGAAATTATTTTTAAAAAATATCTTACTCTGCCTAGGAAGTGAGAAGACAGCCTCCCCATCCAACCATTTATGTTCCTGGATTTGCTCCGAACTTGGTCGCTCTCGTGGATTAAATCGGAGCATCCATTGAACTAAATCTTTAAGATCACCTTCCAGTTTGCTCAAATCACGCCCTTGGTCCCGTTTTATGCTATAATTCCATGTGTCTTCATCTTCCCCAAATGGGTGTTCACCTTCTGTCCATATAAAGTTAATCACAAGTCCAGCCGAGAATATGTCAGCTTGTTTTGATATGACATCGGCATTGTATGTTTCTGGAGCTCTCCAACCATCTGTGCCGATACGCCTACTCGTTTGTTTTCGTTACAGATCGACCTTTTCGTAACTGTTTCCCTAAACCGAAGTCTATTATTTTAAGATTCTCTCCGTCTTTCGACACTAATATATTGTCAGGTTTTATATCTCGATGAATGACATTGTTCTTATGAATATGAGCAATGCCTTTGATAAGTTGTTTTATTAGACTAAATCTGAGCTCTGTGCCCAAAGGCTTTGTAGAATTCTTGATAAAGTCTGACAAGTTCTGAGGACCAAGTAACTCCATTGCAATGAATATATGTTCAATTGGACCAGTCTTGTAAACTCCAGTTTTCAAAGTGTATACCACATTCGGATGAGGAGGAATACGGACAATGATTTTGGCCTCTCTCTTATTCTGCTCAGTGAATTCGAGAGATTTTACGGCAATTCTTTTTTTCCCAAATTTACCATGAACCTGCCAACCCTTGTATACGTTGCCGTACTTTGATATTTTCTCCTTGTAATTCATGAAGAGAGAAGGCTCCAGTTCAATAGAATCTGAAAAAGAAAATTGCACTCGGAAATACGAAACGCAAGAAGGATCATAATCGTCGATGCAACATTATTATTCACTTGGAATTAAAATTTTGACTGCATACTTGTAAGAGTTTGTCAAGTACTTTTTAAGATGAAAAATATCTTTTTTCCGACAACAAGTGGAAGCTGACAAAGCCCTAATTCTTACTTTACTTTTCAAATGACAGAGCGATAGAATGCTGTTTCTCTTTGGGTGTCCAATATATCTACGTAATTTTCTTCAGATGTAAAAAAAAGCCTTCAAAACCATCAGCACTGCCATTCCAAAGCAGTATTGATGATTTTGACCACCTTTCTACAATTTTGCCACTACCAGACACTCAGGAGGATAAATTTATAAATCTTCCAGCTACAGATATACCATGAAATACTGCCCATTTGCCAAATTTTCTTCTCATGGAACCCATTTTCTTCGGGTTTCTGAGGAGCAAAGTAGCTGTCATTCTGCCGGTCGGTGACAATGAGAAATTATGTTCACAAGCAAGGATATCCAGATGTTAACAACCTGGGAAAAATTTCGCCATATCTTTCGTTTCATCTGCAGCATTCTTCGAATTTCCGTTTAAAGTTTCGCCAACAGATAAACCAGATTGATCAACATTGATGTTGGATCCAGAAATAACATTGGCTGTGTGAATGGTATCACCTACAAAATAGACAATTTATAAAGATCAACCAATGAAGTTTACTCAAAACTGAAACTAAAAAAAGGTATTTTAAATTATTGACTCATAATCCTGTATGAGCTGTAGGTACGGGCTTTAGAATAGTCCCTAACGTATTTCCTGCGTGTCAAAGAAGGCAACTAAAAGGAAGCAAAGAAGTGATCGAGGGTTTCAACATCGCCCAGGGCAGATACTACTCACCACACTTTACAATGACAGTTACATCTAAAGTGCAGTTACTGATACTACATCTGGTAGGCTAGCTCCTTGCTATTGATGTTGGTTGGTTCCCTTGGGAGCTGCTTCTGAACTTGCTTAGAGTGAATTTCAATAGAAAAAAATATTCCAGCGAAACAATGCATATGGGACAGGCAGGCGCATGAGATGTACATTTTACAACTTATTTCATGTCCTTAAATATATTTTGAAATAAAAATGGTAGAATATTCACGTATTGCAATCGCACTCACCCTGTTTATTGTTAAAATTCGATGTCGGAGCAAAAACAACTCTTTGCCCACGAGATGTTTCCATTAATGAACTTAAACCTTGCACTATGTTCGACTGCAAAGACAGACTCTCGTCAGTTGAACAGGTTTGTCGTAATTGCAATGCATTTTGAACTTTTGTTGGATCAACAGAAGTTGTAGGTTCATCTATTTCCTGTATCTTGGCAGATTCGGCCATTTTTTATTTTAGAAAGATAAACCCTGGCTTACATCAGTTATGGAATACTTTTGTTATACTGTATACATTGCCGTTAGACTATATTAAAAGCTGAAACCACAAATATTGATTTTATGATTAAAAAGACTTAGGAACAGAGCAAGAGTCTATACAGTATAGAAAATTGAAAGTCATAAAAGTTCATATAAATAGCCCTGTTCGTATTCAGTATTGGTTCGGTCTTCAGGATCAGACTTAAAAATATACAAAGAGGTAACGTTAGATGGCCTTACTGGTACCATTACCCAGAGCAGAACAATTCACAGATCAGTTAACCATGGCTGTTCAAAAAGTCCTTTCTGGATGTTTTACAATTCAGAATTAGGGATTAGTTACTGGTACCATATTTTATACTTACTCTTGGCCACCTAAATAGCCGTTAGCTGATTCTGTTTGCTTAGATAGGGTGAATTTCAACAAAAAACAAACACGGAACAGGGTCTTATCAGGAAAACATTCCGTCACTTGGATAGATTAAATTTTACTTAGTGCTTTTGCACAAATCCCTAAAATAACTGTTTAATAGGTATGTTGCATAATGATTTCAAATTAATTCCGGCAATGGGAGCTACGTTTTCTATTCCGTATTGAGAGCCAGGGAATATTTTACTTTCTTGAAAACTGAAAAGTTTCATTCTGCTCGTTCGTCATATATCTTTTAATTTTCCAGGCCTTGCCGATTCGATTGTAATTTTGTCTTCCCCAATATATTATCACGCCAAACGCACACTATGTCGATTCGATACCGAAATAGAATTGACTTATACAGTATAACAAAACGCGATGTAAATCTATAAACAGCGACCAATTAAACTGAATAACTTCCGTTCTTGATGGGGAACTTCCTTATTTATGACGTCATATGAAAGTTAAAATTTTAATAGAAAAAGACTTTATAAGTGATTATGACGTAATATTATCTCGGAAAAAAATTGTCATCGACAGCTATGATTTGAAGACGATAGTGGGCTGCCTGGGAAAGGACGAACACATCTTCTGATTTAAGTATTGGAATTATTGCACAGGAACCAATGTATTTTGAAATTAATAGAGAGCACTACCTTGTGGGTGGGTATGTTTTTTTTTATCGAAATTCACTGTTCACTGGCGTTGAAAATTCCACGGGAGATATCAACCAGAAGTCGTAATCCTAGACTTTACATTGGTCTCATTTTTTTATTCTATAAAAAACATGACAAGATTGTCGAAATAAAATGCACCGATACGTTTGGAAAGGAGCATATTCGATATCGTACCGGTAGAAATCTTGGTTTTTTGGCCTCTAATTTAGATATAGCATCATGGATCATAAGAAATTGGACTCCACATTCATGTTTGTTTTTTATAACTAGATTGTGTAATTTCTGTTTTCGAAATGTAGCCACCTGCTAATTTGAATATTGAGTGCAGGTTGAAGATCTCGGGTTCGATTCCCGACGAGCTTATCCATGCCCACCATTCAACCCAGGGTGTAATAACTTGGGTAGGCTAAGCCGAACAAGAAAATATCTTTCCAGCAATTGTAACCCTGTCTGTCTATAAGTGGCTGCTATTACGGGGCCTTGGACAGGGTGATCCACTCTAAGAAGTGGCTATATAGAAAAAAAATCCGATTTCCACTTCAATCCATGGGTTGCTGGTTTTTAAAAAATTAATGCCTCACCAAAATAAAACCAATGCGTCTCCAGCAAGAGGGGAACTAAGAATCTCAGAGTAAAAAAACAGTTAAGATTTGTATCTCGAACATTGGTGGCGTGAAGGGGCTGGCTCTTCGAAAAACAGATTTCGATCTAGCACTTTTTTTATTTTTTATTTATTCAATCTGTATCAAGGTGTCCTTGCTCGACGACCAGCATGTTGGTCTCCGTGTACTATATAACTGCTTTCTTTCATCATCTTATTGCCTAATGTAAAATGTCGGGAATAAATTAATGAGTGGGGTGCAGTGGTGTGATGAGAGCGACGATAACTGCTGAATGTAATACATAATGAATGATGCGGGTTCACACCCCAGCAAGGTATGGTCAAGATCGTTGAACGAAAGTTCTCAAAAAGCAATACACGCGTGTTGTTCCTAGACGAGGCACTGTAACCCACAGCCTTGGACGATGCTCGATAACCTTACCGGTTCCTCTTTGGTTACACACGGGATGGAATGGCAAGACGCAAGAAAAATCTCGTAGCCAGATAAAATTGTGAACATTGTTAATTGCAAACTGTGAAATACAGTTGATTTCAATGTAAAAAAAATTAATGAATCAAACTATCTGTACAAATGTATTCATTACTCCGACAAAGTTCAGCTCTAATCCCATTTGAACTCGTGAAGATGTGAAAAAACAAAAATGCTGACAGTTAAAATTGGTGAAGCTTTGGCAATACGCTTTTAGGTGCGCATCTCCAATGCCCTGGGTTTCAACCTCGATGAGGAAGGTGGTCATTAGTTGGTACCTTTCAAGAAGTGTTTTCGTGCATACCTAAAGCAAAGATGAATAAAAAAATATATACTGGTAATAACACTGATGAAAATAAAACATGAAAGAAATATTGAAACAGAGGAGTTGCGAATTTAGTCACACAGAATGTCGAAGATACAGTACAACTTTAAATCATTTTTCAAGGAACCAACTAACGGCCACTTAATAGCAAGGGGCTACCACAAGATATATTACCAGCAACTGCAAAATGAAACTAACAAATATGGTAAAGTGCAGTGAATTGCATCCATCCTGGGCGGAGGTGAAATCATCTACCATATCTTATTTTCGTTTTAGTCGCCTCTCACAACACAGAGGAAATACTGTAAGAATAATGATCTAATTAATCCAACAATGCCTGCCACCATCTGTCATAATGATACAATCTAGGCTAATTAGACACCAGATGTTTCCATTCTGAAAAAAGATATATAAAAAATATCAATAATAAATTCGGTCACTTTTAAAAAACCTTCAGTAAAGGTTGTCCTTGAAGTTTTGTTCAAACAGAAACTAAGATACTCTATGTGAATATGTTTCAAATGTTCAGATAAACGAAATTGCTGATATTCTAACATTTTTTCGGCAAAGTCAATATTTGTGTCAAATTTCACAACATAAAATTTGACAAATATCATGATTTCTAGAGGAGTTCAAAATCTTGCTCTACACTTGCACAAATTTATTTCTGTGACGTTCCGTCTGACCAAAGTCAGTATTCTTCAGACAAGCATTTTGAATACGTAACAAAAAGAAATTTACATGCAATATAAAAAGAGATCATCTAGTCTCATCACTCTCCCACTGTTTAACAGACATACTTAATTTAATCGATTATATATTTCGAAGCATTACTCTCTTAACATTGCATTTAAAATTTCTCATCACATTTTTAAAATGCTTGTCAGACGAAACGTTACAGAAATAAATTTGTGTAAGTGTGAAGCAACACTTTGAACCTCTAGTGGTCATAGTTACTCTTGCTACTGTATCCTTGCATGTACTGCATACGGATCCACAAACAGAAAGGCACAAAGAAAGGATAAGTAGTTAGTCCATGTCCCCCAGACCAATCATGATTTCACTGGAAAGTGAATCAATTCAAGAACAATTAAAAAAGGAAACTGCTTTTAATCAGAATTCAGGAAGACCTGGGTATTTGCACAAAGACGTAGCCTTTGATGAGATTTTTGTCTAACAGTTTACAGATTTTATATAGACATGATTGGTGGAGGAAGCCATAACCATCGGTTGGTCACGTGCGACCCCTTTGCGCCGGCAATCCTTTCAGATATAATCATCTCGAACTGGATGTTAGCGTTATGCAGCTCAAAGCGTGTTCAACACCTTAATTGTCTGAGCTTACCAGAAAGCTTATCTTCTCTAAATTAAATATTAACAATGAATAAATGTCAAAAAGAATTGTTGCCGGCATTCAACAGAAATGGCTTATATCATAAAAAAATTTAGCAAATGGGCAATAATGATATACATTTAGCTAGAAGATTGGAATGTCCCTTTTTGAGTGTCTGGCAACAACCGAACAGTAGAAAAAGTGCCTCAAAGATTATTGGGAAAAAAAACTCAGCTTCATAACACTAATATACAAAATTACTTGTAAAAATACAAGAAGCAATGAAGAAAAAGGTATAGATTGGAAATTTGATATATTGGATTTGATAACAAAACATAAAAAATAATATTTCATTAAGTGCATATAATGGATGGGATGAATACTGGAAAAAGAATCGCAAATTCGCTCTAACGAATGAATCAACTGGCACCATTTATGTGACAGGAACTACTAGAAAGCAGCACCAATAACTGCACTTCAAGTTGGAAACATCAAAAACAAAACTGAACCTCTATTGCAGAGTACAATGAGTAGTATCCCAGTCCATAGTAAGAGTCTCTACCACATCTTATTTGAAAATTCGCAAAATATCCTTCTTTTTCAGTTTTTTCCGAAAGAGATTTCCCAAAGCATTAATAAGCAATGAGTGAGGTGATGATACAGTGATTGATTGAAGAAAAACTTTGAACAGTTGAATCATTTGGCAAATATTGTGCTCAGCTAATGTGATTATTTTGCTCCAAAATATTGAGATTCACAATTTAGTGTTGTGAAACTCGCTCGTCTCTATGCTACAATGCAACTGTGCTATGAAAAGCAGCACAATCATGATTTCAGGCTTAAAGTCGCAGTAGAACATTACCACAGCTTTAAACCGATTTACAATATCACCATCTTATCCCTTTTGCATCCAATGCATCAAGAGTTCGATGTAAATGCTTAGGACTGACATACTTCTTCCTGTGAAAAAAAAGGAATTTGGTTAGATCAAGACGTCTCCAGTTAAGAGCCAGCACTTAGCATTTATTCCTTTTTTTCATCAAAGCTGTTTCAAGCATTTGAACTAGACATGTTGGTATTTGACTATTATCACAAATTTATCTTCGCAGACCTTATAACAGGGGTGGCCAAACTGAGGCTCTGAGACTTTGCTTGCGGCTCTTCGATGAATTAGCATTGGTGAATTAGACATGCATTTTCTCGCTAAAAGTCAAAATACCGTTAAGTTTTGACAAACCAACACTTGAAGGAACTGCTTTAACATCATACCAAACTAATCTCAAACATCTTGCAGCCCAGGTGGAGACTCCAGCATACCACGCAGCACTAATATTAATCAATAGCTACACTTTCTTATTGTGTATGTGTTGTGGCTTTTTTAAAACTGGATTTTGTTATATGCGGCTCGAGCATGAAGCAGGTCTGGCCACCCCCGCCTTATAACGAGGAAACTAACGTTCACTAATCAAAGACTCATATAAATGAAGTATAATTTTAAGTGAAAGATAATGACAAAAGAACAGACTGGGCAAGTGTACCCTGATCAGATACATTCCATACAAATTGAACATCTTTAGTAGAGCGCAGAAAGGTTGGGACAGTGATGGGCTATGACTTTGTATTGTTTATGACAGTTTGGAATTTTAATGCAGAATGGATGAGTATAAGCAGCCAATTCTATGCTTGTTAAAAAGCTTTCAAACCTGGATGTCATAGTCAAATAGATTACTGTAATTGACCAACCCTCCCCTACATTTTTGAATGATATAATGCTAAACAAGTGTAACGTTTGCGTCTTATTTTAATGAAAAACGAAAATAACTTTTAAATAAAAATCATCACAAACTCACATTCAATTTATATAAAAAAACTATAAACTCCCAGTACTCACATGCTGGTTATATGTGGAATGTCTGTATTCCATATAATCCGACCTCGTCCAGTGATGACTAATTGAATTAGAAAAAGTAATCCTGCCTTGAACGCCTTTTCAAGCACATAATAGATAGTCCCGAGTACCGCCCTACCAGGCAAATATTCAGTGAATTCTGCTGCTTCATATGAGATTCCCTGGAGGAAAAATATTAAGAATTCCACTTTCTTGAAAAGTATGGACTGCTGATAATTTATCATAATTCAAATCAAAGATTTCGAGGTGGGTACAGGCCAGATATGATACAAAATAATTTTTATAAAAATTCAGTGATATTTATTAACCGATGAGCAACCATGGGGACTAGATGGGACACTAGTGAAATTTACAAAAAATGTTCATATTATCATTGTACATAATTCATAGAAATGTCAGTGGGATTTTTTCTTTTCTTCAGGCATAAAATGTTCATATTGTTTCATTTGGTTGATTTTGAGCATCAGAATAGTTGACATTCTGCCTAATTATGGTTATTTAGTGGAGAACGATGACCCAGTGGTTATCATGCTGGTATCATTGCAGGTTGAAGATCACAGGTTTGAGTCCTTGCGAGCCGGACTGGTTAATCTATGCCCACCATTCAACCCAAGGTGTAATAACCTGGGTAGGCTGAGTCGAACCGAAAAGATCATATCTTTCCAACAACTTTAACTCTGTTCGTCTATAAGGGGCTGCTAGTACAGGGTTTGGTCAGGGTGGAGTGGCTATATATATATATATATAATATGTTATGCAAGCAACTCACCATCATACTCCCAGCAGGAAATGAGTAGTTGATGGCAATGATCCCAAACCCTTCATATCCTGGCAGGGATTCAGACAGCAACTGATATGACATCTTTCCAATATGAGTTTGTTGGCCAATAATCCTTAGATCAATAGGAAATTCTGCATCTGGATAAAATCAAGGGAACTATTAGTGTGCAACTTGGTTGCTTCCAGACAATCCGAAGCGATGATTTAATCTTATAGCAAGAGACTTGTCATGGATTATTGTCATTTTCAAAAATTTCTTCTTCACCACATTTCGAGCCGAGTTCTAACAAAATTCAAGTGTCGAGTCATTGTACTTCCAAGTAACAAGTCAATACCTAAATTTATCCAACAGCAATGGCAGATTTGCCTCATCTCATTCTGCAAGTTTGTTCCCTTTTAGAATCATTATCATGATATTAAGTTTACAAAAAAGACTTTCACAGACTTAGAAAAAATGTCTGAGATAAATACTGCACATAACAAAAAACATTTCAGTATAATTTGGCTAATTTCATGGAAAAGAATCAATCTCTACAATTTGTACATTCGGTCCTGAAAGAGGTCCACCGAGTAAGGGAATGCTTGTCTTTTTGTTTCATAAGTCACACGACACCAGGTTTTTTTTAAAAAGATGTTTGAGACTCCTCAACTTTGTAGACACAAAAAGAAAATCGAGTCTGATATGATATTGTTTTTGTGACTTGAAAACTAGATATCAGAAAGCAAATTGAAACTATATCATCAATAGACTTCCCATTTATTGTTACCTGTTTTTCTTGTCAACTCCACATAATTTTTTATTTTTCGGGATTCTCGTTCTGTTTTCATTTCCATTTCCCTCACTTTTTCTTCATATTCCTTCTTCATTTTCTCTTCAATTTCAGACCGCATTTTCTCGAATTCATCTTGTTTCTCAAGTTCTTTGTCCATGGGGGCCTGCGCTGGACCTAGTAGAAAACAATTTACCAGTTTTAGAAAAAATAATAATTTTTTTCAAACTAATTTTTACAATAATATGATTGAGCAGCTATTGTATAGTACCGTATTAACCACGTTTTCGCAACTTTGTGAGAAAAACTATAGATTTAACAATGTAAATACAAGATAAATAATACATAATTTTAGATAAATGATAAACACTTTTAATTTAATTTTTTTTATACATCTACGTTTTATATAATGATGCTTTTGTTATTGCAGTTCACTCTTAGCAAGGTGGTCGGGAACAGCAAGAAACTAATTAATGACCAGTTGTAAGGTCATACCAGCAACTACCATAAACTATTTTGAACAGAACTGAACTTCTATTTAAAAGTGCAGTTAGTGGTATCTGCCCTGGGTGGTGGCAAAACCAAGGTTGATTTTATATTCTATGAAAATGATGACATCCTTACTTATACTGGGGTGTGGACAGGCATCTTCACCACCCGACCATTTATGTTTCTGGATTTGTTCAAAACTTGGTCGCTCTCGTGGATTAAATCTGAGCATCCAACCAACTAGATCTTTAAGATCACCTTCCAGTTTGCTCAGATCACATCTTTGATTTTGTTTTATATTATAGTTCCATGTATCTGCATCCATCCCAAAAGCATGCATTCCGTCTGTCCATATAAAGTAAATGACAAGTCCAGCTGAGAAGATGTCAGCTTGTTTTGATATGACATCAGCATTGTATGTTTCTGGGGCTCTCCAACCATCTGTGCCGATACGTAAAGTGCTCAAATTAGTGACAGATCGACCACTTTTCATTTCTTTGCTTAATCCAAAATCTATCACTTTCAGTTGTTTCCCATCGTTCGATACCAGTATATTGTCAGGTTTTAGATCCCGATGAATGATATCGTTCTTATGAATATGAGCAATGCCATCGATAAGTTGCTCTATAAGTCTCTCCTTAACTCTTGTGCTATGTTTTGAACTTGTTATAAAGTTAGTCAGGTTCTGAGGGCCGCACAACTCCATTGCAATGAATATATATTTGAATGGTGCACTGTAATATGTCCCATAGTCTATTATTTTCGCAACATTTGGATGAGGGCAAAGTTTGACCAGAATTTCTGCTTCTTTTCTATTTTGTTCATAAAATTTAATGAATTTCACAGCGATATCAACTTTTCCAATATCACCATACAGTTTTACTCCTTTACAAACGTGGCCATCTTTTGAAATGGTTTCACTATGAAGCATAAAGATGGTGTCGGACAAAGCAATCGAATCTGAAAAACAAAAAAACGATATTACATCAGTTGAACAATAATTTTGTTTTCAATCAAAGTCAACCAGCCAAGGGTGTTGTGTTAGCATTCAAACATTTTTAAATTGTTCTTTTGTTTAGGACTTAACCTATTTGCGTCTATGATTCACTTGTCAACCCACATAAATATTAAATAATTTTAAGGTACGAAATAAAAGAACAGGGTATGGTACAGAATAAATATCAAAGTCTGAGAATTGAAAAAGAATTCAAACCCAATAATCCATACCGAAATACGATATCATGGGCTATGGAAGATACCGGTACTGTCCAACACACTGGAAATGTCCATCCATGGCACATACTGGACAAAAGAGAGAGCGCACAGGAAAGCTTATTTCAGAGGAGCAAGTGACGATGTCTTTTTAACTAAACTGAGTGTCGCGCTGAAATCTCACTCTCTCGTTTTGACCGTCGAACCAGACGAGATATTTAACTTAAAGAAATAGACAGAGCAGCCACTTTTTGAGTCGATTGTAAGTGATTAAGATTATATAGTTTGTATTGACAATATTTAAAAACGTTCTAATATAATAAAAGAAAACCAATAAAATAAAAGAAACTTTTAATCACAAGCTAAAAGAATATTTAGGACAATATTAAAGTTTTGATTTTTGTCTGCATTATATAGGTTTTTTTGGTTAACATTTTACTCATTTTCCCTGTGCATGGATGTGAAAATATTTCAACTAACTTGGAATAGGATTGGTTTGTTTTCCTGCTGCATCATTTTTATTCCCTGCATTCGAAGATTCATCATCAGTTGGTTCACTGATTGAAGTTCTATCAAATGTTGCTCGACGTTGATCAAGTTTATGTCCCGAACCTCCAGTGATGACATTGGTACCTTGTATATTGTCACCTATAAATTGGAAATATATGTTATCAATCACAGATCATTACCCCCCAGATCAATTATTTCAATTTTATAAGAAAATAATATAATATATTGCTGCACCTTGTCTGATGCTATGGCCCACTTTTCATTATATTGGCATTGAAAGTTGAAGATGAAAGAAGTTGTCTCAACTCTTTTTCGATTTCAAAGCAAGATGAAACAATACGGCCGAATAATAACTATGGTTTGCTTATTAGTAGCCAGCCACCTAATAATGGAACCTTGCTAAGATAATCAACTCAAACGAGATGAAAGTATTCGACGCACCATTCCCAACAAAAAATCTGATTCAGGTAAATGTGAGCACTAGCAGTATATAGCGATAAATATAACCCCCACCTCCAAAAAAAAAGAGAATTGGATATTGATATCTTAAACCTGTAAATGGAAAATATCACAAATCTTGGCACAGCTCATGGAAAATTTTCATTTTTTTATCGTTTGTGAACTAAATCATAAACAGG
Organism: Styela plicata; assembly: GCA_963675895.2. Taxonomy (NCBI): domain Eukaryota; kingdom Metazoa; phylum Chordata; class Ascidiacea; order Stolidobranchia; family Styelidae; genus Styela; species Styela plicata. The sequence goes on along the minus strand of OZ023143.1, from coordinate 23,183,674 downwards.
ATGTGATTTTTCAGCTTGAATACAGTATGTTTTTCAGAACAACCCAATATGCAGACACTTTTTTATTGGTCAGTCAAACCCCCACAAGGTGGCAGAACCTTTATTTCATTCGGGTGTCTGAAATATCTATGACATTCTTTTACCAAGACTAGGAAGACTTCAAAATCATCTGCACTGCTAGGGATAGCGAATTGGATGATTTATTTCATATGGCCTAAATTCTATTAAACACACAAAAAGATTTCAACCTGCCAGTGTTTTGTTTATTATAAAATTAAATTTAATGTGGCCTTTCTGATGACAATGGATATATAGCAGAGTTGATATTAATCGGAAATAGTTTACAAAATCATAATTTGTAAAATATGTGTCACTGATCGAACGAGTCGACGAGACGTGGTCAATCTGTGGCTCATGCTGGACAAAATGAAATATCTGATTGGAATGGTTCTCTTTCAATGAATAAATTCGTGAATGATTTTTCATGAAATAAAATTTTATGGTGTCATTTCCCAATCACACAGAGTTCAATAAAGAATAGAAAACAAACTATTTTTATAAATAACGAAGCACACACGCGACCACACAAAAGGCCACACTACACGTTTGCGTAGGTTGCGTTTTTTCTGGGTTTGTTTTATTTTACTTCTGCGTTTTACGCAAGCAAGGTTATATTGATTGTTGGTGAATAATGATGGCACTTTGACCTTATAACTGCTATGAATTAAAGCAAAGGCATCAATCCAAAAAATAAAGTCGTTTCAGACACCCAAAGAAAAACAAGATATTGTTGCACTGATCAGTTTACTAGATTTGTCTTGCAATAAATTTATCATATGAACCTGATTTCCTCATCTCACCTTGTTTATTATGAAAACTTTGTGCTTGAACATTTTGTACATTAAATACTGTTGGAACAATAACAGCTCCATGTTTTCGTGATTCTGCTATAATTGATCCAAGATTTTCCATGATATTTTGACCCAAAGCCTGACTCGTACCGACGTCAGACCTTTGTAATGCATTTTGAGATATCGTCAGATGATTATAGGTTGAAGGTTCATCGATTTCTTGTATCTTGGCAGATTCAGCCATTTTATTTACAGACAGATAGAATAAGGCTCAGTGGGTCTTTTTTACACCATTCAATTTTAACTATTACCTGAATAATAAATACAAAGGGCGCCATTGTCATTTTAATAAATGGAATTAAAAATAAGGATGCCGCTTGTGCCTTTAAAAGGCCGAGGAAAATAAGGACAGTGGGTTGTGGCACGCTTTATGGTTATGCCATATGTTCAGCTTTTTCTCTAAAAAAATAAAATCCCATCCCGACCCGGAGAAGCAGACATTTTCGTTTAAATCGGGCGAAGAATGCATTTCAATCGCCTATTAACAATGGGATGGCCATCACGTTTATGACCATTTCCATGAATTTTGCTTCGAGTAACAGATTACAAAAACAGATAATTTTTCCGAGATAATGCGCAATGTAACCTGCTAACTATTTCTGAGAATTTTTATTCAATTTCCTGTCTGCTACTTCGCAACAGAATTCGCAATCACGTAAGGTTTCGATAACTTTTTGCAAGCAAATTCCTAACTCTCCCACAGCCATACATGCTTTTTTCATGCCATTATGGCCAAAATAAGGTGCTTTCTGCTAATGTGATATTTTCCCTTTAAATGACAGTCCACAAATCAATAAAATCTCACTTTATTATTGAATAAAGATGGATACGGTACTGGGTGCCTTAATGCAATTCAGAAAGCAACATGCTTCCAGATAGAAGCCCTAACATATCAAACAAACCGCAGAAGCGACGCAAAATAAAACGATAGAAAATCAGGAGGAAAGACAAAATTTGCAATAAGTTCACAGTTTAAAACACTGACTTTAAGGAGTAAAGCCAGTACCGGTATACAGGGTACGGTACCGGTAGGCCTACAGGAGCATGTTTAGCCACCTACGTTACCTTACTAACTCAAAACGGAAGCACACGCGCAATCTTTTTTTGTAGCAGAATGGTAATTCCATGTTGTTATTAATATTTGATCATATGGAAATGAGATACAAAAGATAAATGCAATCAAAATGCAACAAAGAAAATGCGAAAAAGGCGCAAACTGGACTTTTGCAGTTTGCCAAACACTGGAACCATAAATATTTTTGGGGAATACCCGGTAATATTGTTCATTACGTCATAACATAAGTAAAAGTTCCAAATGATGGAGTTTTTAGCGTGGTTATGACGTAAAATTTATTAGATTTAAATGATCGTCATCGATCATCATTCTGGAGACGAGCGAAAAATTGGTGGCGCGGAAAAGTATTGAGGTAAGCAGACACGTGTTACTCTCATTGAATGTTTCTTCAAAACATATTCTCTGGCACGTTTTTAAACTTTATTTTAGGTTTTGTTTGTCTTCCTGGTAACTGTGTGGTGTGATATTTTTATTTGTATCACCTTTTGTGTCGAAATGGATAAAATGAACTTACTTTCACAGTATGCAATTTGCAATGTTTACAATTACACCGGTATCTGATAACGAAACTTTTCCCGCGCCTTATCATTTCATCCCTTGTAGATCATATGAAATTATAAATTGTAGGACTTATTCAACCTATTTTAGGCCCTGAAATCCTTTTTGCACAAACCTTTTTCTGCCTCCGTCGCGATTTTTTAGAGCTTTTATAGATAGCAATATATGATAAAAAAAAGCCACTTTTCAGAAACATATTTTTTTTCTGTGGTACCCATTATGACGTCATAATTTGGCATCGAAAATTTTGCCCCCTTCAAGCAATACGGCCGTACCTCGCTGGAAAAATCCACCATCAAAAAACGTGAGGAAGTGTTGACAAAACCTATCTTAGACGACCTGTCCACATATTCACTTCTTAGGACACTACCAATAAAATCTGCCCAATACGATGAGGGTCGAAGGTCGAACCCATAAAATGCTACAGGTATTGTAAGTGTATTCGCGCCGCTGAATGATGTAGCGATTCCAATATCAGTAAATCATTAGAAACGGTATTTCAACTGTTCAAACATTTTATTTCCAGACATATCAAGTACAGATATCAAACAAAGACTTCTTATTTGAATTTACTCATTTCGAGGGCTTCTTAAATAACCAAAAAAGCACTTTGCTGAACCTATATCAAATTCCTGATTCACAACAGACTCGAAAAACTACATATAAACAGGATTTAAAAATATTCACCTCTTTGTTGCTTTGAAACGTTTTTTAAAATGTATTTTAGGTTTTGTTTGCTTTCATTTGTAGAACCTTTTGTGCCGAAATAAACTATGTCTATTTTTTTCATTCAATTTACATTACTCCCCATTTGCCTCGCCAACCATCGAAATTGAAAAGCAGAGTGCTGGCGTTATAGTCACACGCATCTAAAATAGCGATTGGCTAAAAGCAACACTAACCAATTTTGTCTGTCGAGCTGCACTAGACTTTGACTAAAAATCTCTATGAATTTCTGCCACAAGTTTATTTGATTCTGACAACAAAAGAGCCACAGATGAAACATGAATAGGCGTTAAATCAGCCCAACCCAAAAAAATACTTATTGACACATCCTAGTCACGAAAGTATATATGAAATTTAATGTTTGAATGCCCTAGCCAGTATTATAAAGATAACGTTATCATATACAAGGGTGTCAAAGTCCAACTTCAGATGTGAAAAGTGGACTTGAACCTTTGAACTTGGGAAATAATTTGATTTTTTGAAAAAGTAAGACCCCAGTTAACCAAAGCAGCGTAATCGTATTTTCAGTATTTAAATCACAAATTTTACTTGTAAGATACGAGTAACAGACCGATCGTAACCATAAGTGATCCATCCCTGACAAAACATTCAAACATTTCAGCTTCAGGATCGTGCTACCTTTTATAGAGTTGTTCTGAAGTTCAATTTCAACTACCAAAGTCTCATAGGGCTCGCATATTGTCATTCCATCCAGTGTGGAACATATGATGAACAGGTGAGGTTTTCGAGCATAGTCCCAAGGCTGTGGCTTGCATGGCGGCACCCCGCCCGCGCAAGTATTGAGCATTAAAAAGCAGAGTGCTGGGCGTCATAGCTAAAAGACACCATAATCAATTTTACTTAACGAGTTGCCCTAAAATAGACCAGACTTCGATTATATAGGATTTAAGTAAAAGTCCTTCAAAAATTTCAGTTTCAGGATCGCGCTACCTTTTAAAAATTGTGTTAAAGTTCAATTTCAACTATCAGAGTCACATAGGGCTCGCATATTTTTACAAACATGGAACGAAGTTTTTATTTAAAGCATCCTCCGTTCACATGAAAAGTTTTGCTTTTATCTTGAACTGAAGTCCTTAACTAGTGTCCATCTCTTCTTGTACTGTTTCAGACACAACGTCAATTTTCAAAGGTCTGACAACTTTCGAGACTACAGCTGTGGTTCCGGGCTTGAATTGATAATTTCCTTGCCTGGCAAACGGAGATATTTCGTTATATATTTTCAGATGAGATAATCAATCAATATGAATGATAATCTCGACATTCACATATTTTTTAGTATTATCGTTGACTTGCTCAAATGAAGGTTGTCATAAAACACTTTTTCAAATTAAATTGTATAATTTGGAGTTCAATATTTCAGAATACTATTTAATCACAAAAAAATTAGAAAAACAATAATTGTGGTGGTGGCGAGCCTTTGCAACTGAGCAAAAAAGGACATTGACATGAGTTAGGACATTCAAAGGACCAAGTTTTGACCACTTGATTGCAAAGAGCTACTGAGGATGTAGTAATAGCGACTGCATTCTAAACGAAAAACATCCCAAACAAAACTGAATCGCCATGGTAAAGTGCAGTGAGTGGTGACTGCCCTGGGTGATGGTAAAACCATCTACCACTTGTGAAACTTCTCTTTTTCATAGCCCTTCACCGTATTAGTTGATTCCTTCACAGTAGGGCTTGGCAAAACCGAAGAAGTTGGAATTTGAATTTGATTTGAATAATTTGTTCGAATCGGATCACAAATTCGATGTAAATGAGAAATATCTCATTTTTACTATTACAACATTTCTTCATTTTGAAAACCAAGTAATTTATAGTTTATATTGTATATTTAATTCACACTCTGTGTCTAAGAGCAACAATTTTCATATTTTAACGACAAAATATAATCAATTTCGGTCAAATTTGACCAAAATCAATTGCATTTTGTCGTTAAAATTAAAAATTTTTGTCCCATTTAGTATTTGTTCCTGTGAACGATTCCAGATTGATTCGAATATATCCCTTCATTCGGAGCTAGTCTGCACGAGGGGTAGTGGTTTGCCATATGGTTAAGTCGTATTCTCGGCTTTCCTCTCCCGCAGGATAAAAATGATATCCCATCCTATCCTATCACCTAATCGAATTGCCCAGCCCTACTTCAGAGTCCTGCTTTCAGCCTTGCTCGAAGTGAATTCCCACAGAGAAATAAAATATCAAGCACTCAAAAAAGTAGAGTTCGACACTCACCTAACTCCCTTTAAGTTAGCAATGTCGTAGGGTCTCAAATATTCCACTTTATTTCCTTTGCTTATAACGCAAAGATCAACATTCGAACCAGACCCGAGATCGTTGAATATTCCAGCCGCAATGGCATCTCGGACTAATTGCATTGCTTCTTGTTTCTAGAGAAAAATGTAAACATTTGAATTTTGAGTCATTATCTTTTGGTTATACAAATTACTGTACAGGTTCATTTCGACCAGTTTTTTTTTACAATAATAGCATTGTTACGGCTCGTCTGTTGTTTTTTTTAATAGCCACTTCTTAGAGGGGATCACCTTGTCCAAGGCAGTCACTTATAGATGGACAGGGTTACAATTGCTGGAAAGATATGATCTTTTCCTGTTCGGCTTAGTCTACCCAAGTTATTACACCTGGGTTGAGTGAAGTCATAGAAAAGCGAGCCAAACTCGAACCCGAGATCTTCAACCTGCGATGCCAACATGTTTAACCACAAGGCTATCGCACCCCAGATGGCGAGGGGGGCCTTATACCCAACATCAGTTAGGTACAGACCTTTTGTAGGGACTAAATGTTCCAATACCGATACAAGGTCTGATATTTATGTTTTTAACCGATATTGAGCCAATATTGTTTTATTATACTCAATACTTCCCTGAATTCCTCACAATTAAATAAGACTAATTGAATGGAGCAAAACACAGTGATATTTACCATACACTAGCATCAACCGCAAAGAAATCACAATGCCAGATTACAAACACTATACCAAATAAGATATGACATCATATTTAACCTGCGGGAGAGGAAAGCCGAGAATACAGCTTAACCATATGGCGAACCACGACCTCTCTGACAGATACCAATTCCGAATCAGGGTAAAGGTTTTTCGACTATCATATTTCTCATTTTTCCTGCGCATGGACCTGGTTGGTGGAGGAAGCCGTAAGCAGCGCTTACGTGAACTGCCGTGCACCGGCGAGGCGTACCTCTCGCATATAATCATCATCCCTCACGGGATTCGAACCAGCGTCATGACGATCAGAGATGCGTAGCTCGAAGCGTATTCCCAACGCTTTACCGATTGAGCTAACCAGACACCCCCAAATGTATTAACATTATTACCCCCACAAGTAGAAAAACACAGTGGAAAAAGATCTAAATGTTTTTTGAGTGTCTGGTGGCAGCAAAACTGTAGGAAGGGGTGCAAAATAATCAATGCAGCTTTGAAATAGCAGTGTTGATGGTTTTAAATCATTTTTGTCCTTCCGAAGAAAATGACATGAACAGCTCTTTGCTATTGAGTGGCCTTTGGTTAGTTCCCTTTGGGAGCTGCTTCTGTCCTTGCTTGTGATAGAGTGATTTTCAATAAAAAAAATAAAAATTCTGCTATGAAATAGCAGAGTTGCTGGTTTTGAAGTCTTTTTGCTCTTTTGAAGAAATGACACGAATACTTCAGACACCCAAATGAAAAACAAGATTCTGTAACCATTCATCGCAATGAAGGGTTTGAAGAGGATGAGCCATACCTTCATGTTGGGAACATATCGAGCTTCAAAAGTTGCCATCGCTGCTAGAGATCCAGATCCTGGAAAATGAGGAGACAAATTTATGCAACATGATGGGCCAGTGGTTAGTATATTCGTCAGAATATTCGAATCATGAATTATTCGATTCGATATCTGCAATAATTCAAAATCAACAAAATAATTTTCTTTCGATTCGAATCTCCAAAATTACTCGATTCAATTCTGAAACCAAAAGATATTCGATTCTGGCCACCCCTAGTGGTTAGTTGGCAGGTTTTTGTAAAAGGTCAAAGATCTTGGTTTTTATTCCGATTGAGAAATTTATGAGAAAAAAGGTAGAGCTTATTCAAAATACTGATTTTTTTGAATAAATATGCGAAATCCCGACATATCCGGCAAAAAGGCAAAAAGGTACAAATTATTCAAAATACTGATTTTTTTGAATAAATATGCGAAATCCCGACATATCCGGCAAAATTAGTGTTCAAAGCCAAATTTTAACAAATCATGGATGTGAATACTCATATTATACTCGAGAGAGATATCCATATTCATTCAAATCTTGATTAGAGATGAGCCGATGTATCGGTACTGGTATCGGAAAATTATTATCACCGTTACCGAGTACATCTTTATAACAGAGCATACGATTCCGCTTTATTTACTGATAATAAATGGAAAGACCTCGCCTTCCACTGCTCTGAAAAATATTGGAAACGGGGCATGTCTTGCGTGAACAATTTTATTTACGTAACGTACGCAGGCGCACACGTACGTGGTTACAACCATAACAAGGGCATAAGTATGTTGATACAAAAAGGTCTGTAACATATTTAACAAAGTACTCGGTACTTGTATTGGTATCGGCCCATCTCTAATCTTACTTCTACATGGCAATATTTGTTTGCGTAAACTCTGATTGGATTATGGACGAGAGCAGCCAGAATCGAATATTTGTTGGATTCAGAATCGAATCGAAAAATTTTTACGAATCAAATATCTGAATCAGCAGTATTATGATAAATAGAGAAGAAGATTTTCTCAGCAAATTGTTAAAAGTCCACAATATACGTCACAAATTAATAATTGCAAAAAAATGAAACGAAAAAATGAGATTCATCCTCAATATAATAGTGATTCAGTTTCTTACCCATAGTCACATATGGTAGCTTGTCTGTGGATCCGTGTGGATGTATAGTGTATAGATGAGGTCCTGCATAATCTACACCTCCAAGAACCAGAGCAGCACTGACGTAGCCCTGTTTAAACATAATAAAGACTGTCATTGCTTGACGACGTTAAGGCCTCAATACACGCTTTGTAGGTTTCATTTTCCTATGTTTGTAGTTGGGTGGATGTTTGTTACAGTGGGTGCATGTTTTGTTACGTATGTCTGCAAGTGGCTAGTTATGTGACTGCATTTAATGCAAACAATACAGATATGCATTGCTTTTTTCGTTTTGCTACCTAAAACATAACACAAAGCATGGTATACGATGCACATGCCATTATTATACCTAAAATCTACATATATTTTGCCAAATGTAAAATTTTTTAGTATGTTTGTTGGTAGGTCAGCACATCTACTTGTATATTATGTTATAAACTTTTCTTTAGGTTTTGCGGACCGTCCTGATTTTCCGAGTACTTTGTGTCAGTGTGTATGTGTTACGGTTTTCTCATTTTGTGAAGTATTGTATGTCGGGAAATCGAAATAAATTGATTGATTGACTGAATAAATATATTCGTCTCTTTTTTAAATATATTAGATTAAGTTTTCTGTACATTGCCGCGGTATGGAAAACAAGTTTCTCCCGTCCTGTTCTACCTGATATCTGAACAAGTATTGTTTCAGCATTCGATTGGCTGTTGCCACCCTGGCAACTCTTCCAGTATCAAGCCGATGCAACTCAAGATTCGATGAAATCATTTGCGTTGTCATTTCTGTGTCGGCCGCCGTTCCTGCACCGCAGCAGCTGAGGAAGGAAAAAAAAAATTGATTTAAGGTATGTCGTTTCAGGTGAGGTGGGAAGAGGAACAAACTAACGACCATTTATACGGCAAAAAGCTTATACAAAATGTAGTGCCACAAACACTCTGAATTAAAAAATATCAAAAAAATGGCTCGCTATAACAAAAGTACAGTGAATAGCATCTGCCCTGGGCAATAATAAAACTTGAATAAGTACACCTCAATATTACATCTGAGAGTAACAGAATCTTGTTTTTCTTTTTAAAAGTTTCGAATACCTTGCTCCGGAATGATCAAAAGACTTCATAAGCAACGACATTGCTATTCAAAACTGTTGTTGATGATTATGAAACCTTTTGTGCAACTTTACCATGGCCACAGCAGATGAATCCAACTTGAAAATTCTCCTTAAGCCACTAAAGTGCAAAGAGCTACATGAAATGCAGGAATAGGAACTGAGGAACCCCCATCCCTGATGCATGTCTATTAACGAGAGTTTTAAAGCCTTAAGTTTAGTTTTTTTCTCCAGTTAGTTAAAATGGTCACGTTACCATCTTGTGGTGTCTGTGTAACAGAGTACGTACAATCCGTACAGACACGTTTTCAAATCCCCCAACTTTTTTTTCCATCCCCTGTTCAAATAGGCCCCTGTGATCAGCGCTGTATTCGCATCTACTTATGGCGGAGCGGAACAGGATTAGTGTCGTTTTTAACCCAACGGAACAAGTAAAATTGCACCCTCCGCACTTTCAAATTGTCATAATCAAGTTCCGATCTACCATTCAACCATTTTCGACAAAAGTAGATGCATCCGTCGAATAAACAACGTATTAAATATAACTTACTAAATATTCGGGGCGATGTAATGAATTTTTGAACAATTTTTATCGGCAACAATATTTCCTTCTGTGGCACGGGTATCAGCTCCAAGAATCACACCATCAGCGTATACAAGTCCGCAAATCGTTGTTCCAGTTTTCACCGCCCTTGGCAAAGCGAGCCCTTTCTTTTCAAGATAAGCATTCCTGAAGAAAAGGATACATTTTTTAATTCTTTAATTTAGTATTTAGTAAAATAATCCCCGAGTGTGAGAAAGTAGTTTTCCCAGGGGAGATATCACTCTTCAGTTCTCTGAGGAATGTTTTCTGCTTAGGGCGCAGTTGTTGGTAATATATTTTATGTAGTTCATCACCATGATAGTGGTGAATTGAATAGTGTTGATGCAGTTTCAGGCCTCGTTTGGAATGAACTACAAATCCATTACTTTTTCTTCCTATAGACGAAAAAAAGTTTTAAACCATCAATTTCCTAGCGGTATTGATGATTTTGAATCTTTTTCTAGTCGTGGTTACGACCGGTCAAAACGAGACAAGATATTTTTATCTTGTAGCAAAAATATATCATAAAATAAGCTCAGTTACAGAGTTTTCTTCTGATGGAGCACAAATTTTTTAAATCCCTGATGGTGCTTTTCCGATGATCACCTTTCCTTTGGTGGCAAAGATATTGGTTCGGCGATATTCCGAAGAAATTTTAAAAAGGGTTCGTTCAGGGTATTTGTAACTACGATTGAGAACACATCAAGATTCAAGCGTTATATTGATACTGTGTACTCCCTATAGTAAAACGCCTGCTGGAATGATTCTGTTAAACTCAAAAAATTGACAGTCAGTTATTTGAGTTTTCAGCGGATGTTCGAGAATTGGATTTTCCTGTGTTTGGGAAAAGAAAAGGGTAATCTCTCGTGTTTTTAGTGAAAAATTAATTCTCTCATTTTCGTTAACGATGTTTCAAGAATACCAAATCTCATGTTTATAACTTCATGCTTTGCGACCAGATTATTGATTAACACAGTTTTGTGAACGGTGCCGCTGAAGTCTCATCTCAACAAAGCGGCACACACCTAGCGGTCGTTGACTTACCTTGCGTAGTTTTCAAACGAGAATCCTCCCTCAGGCGGAACCAGGCATTTGACAGTTGCCATATTTTTAACCCTAGTTCAAGTTAATAAATATACTATATCAGTCTAAATAATAAAGATATACAGGGGTAGTAAGTAATAAAAATCAAATGCAGTAACAATAAAGATAGGATTACCAAAATACTGGAAAGTAGTTACCAAGATAGTGCCTTTGTGGACAAGCTGTTTGTTATTCTAAAAAGGCATATTTAAATAATATAGAATTATACACAATGCATTTATAGAACTCACTCATAAATGACTAAATTGTGGTGCTTTTGGCATCGTTTAAAGTAATTCCTTTGGAACAAAATATTTAAATAAAATACATGATGCATTGTCATAACAGGCAAGTATATCGGAATGAAGACATGGTTTTTCACCATGGCAAAGGACAGACACTATCTACTGTACTCCACCTATAGCGGTTCAATTCCTTATGTAATTTTTTTTTTAGCTTACAGTGCAGTTGCTAATATTGATATTTATTTTTAGCTCTTTGTCATATTATAAGCAGTCTTGGAACAGCTTTTTTTGGACGCTGATTTGGGCCTTGCTTTGAGTGGGTTACCTTGGAAAGAATTGGTGAATAATATGAAAACATACACTGAAGCACGATTAAAATTGTGGCTCTGTGTGACCTTTAGATGTGTCCTTACATTTTTTTCTGAGCATCGCTAAACTTAACTATAGAAACCAAAGGAAAATGAAGCCTAGAAAGCAAGGCAACATTGGAAATCAAAATTAAACTACTATATTGCACTTTTCTCTACAAATCAAAATTTTGTCGTCTACCAACCGCATTATTTCAAATTAAAAAATGGAAATCTAGGATTGTTGATATTCTTAATAACTTGTTCCCTCGTCCTTTTTTTCTATACAATCTTGAATATGTGTTTGAAAGGAGTCACTGGGGATAATAAAAAAGAAAAAATAAGGAAAAAAATACACCAAATAGTCGATTTTTCATTATAGCTATTGAGTTTGAATATTAGATTAGAATATATAAATGGCGTCATGATATTCCATCTAGAAATGTTTAATGCTTGTTAATGAACTTGTTAATAAGCCTTTACTTGTATATGGCAAAATATAAAAAAATCTGGTCAAATAGAGATGAAATCCAGTTATTTTCCGTAAAAACAATTGTATTATAGCGCAATTTTGAACAAACTTTTCAATCAGAAATTCTATTATGCCAAGCAAGGGCCACTGATGAAACGTGCCTTGGCGGCACATTCCATCACTGACTCATACTTGGCAAAACATGTTTGAACAAGAAATCACTGACTGGAATCTGGTGCCAGGAAATATTGAAACATCTGATTGAAATGTAACTTTGGTTATACATGTTCGCATGTTGAAGATTTTGGGTTCGAGTCCCAGTCAGTCCGGCTCGTTAATCCATGCCCATCACTCAACTCAGGGTCGGTTAAGCCGAACAGGAAAAGATCATATCTTCCCAGCAATTCAAACCCTGTCCGTCTATAAGTGGATGCTAGTACAGTGCTTTTGGCAGGGTTATCCACTCCAAAAAGTGGCTGTAAAAAAAATCCAGGGGTGCAAATAAGGCTCCCTCCACAAGAGTATACTCAACACACGAGCATTCCAAAAATAAGTCCTGCGAATTTTGTATAGAAAAAGTACGCTCACTATTAATGACCTTCATCACAGGTTTATTTCATTGGAAGCCATCAAGAATGTTTTAAACAATTGGAAAAAAATAATGAACATGCTGATACTCTCATTTTCGAAAAATTTTTATATGCAGAGTGTTTGTAGACTCTTGTAAAGGTCTTCGAGCAAGTACTGACGTGAGTAAACCTCTCATACTCACGGTATTTGCAACCGTGCAGTCTATAGACATGCAATGCTTATATGCCTAAATCCAATTGTAGATTCGTAGGGAAAAGTCTACTAGAATTGGAAAAAATATTCTGGTACTGAATACGATATTAAAAAGTAGATAAAAATCAAATAAAAATCAGTATTGATTGGCAATTTAATTTACAAAAATCTGTTTAAAATGATGTGCCCAGTTGGCCCAATCAGTAGCGTTGGGAATACGCTTCGAGCTACGTATCAATGACATCCTGGGTTCGAAACCCACAAGGGATGATTATATACAAGAATTAAGCTGGGAGCCTCATCGACACACGTAATTGCTGCTTGCAGCCTTCTCCACCAACCAGGTCGATGCATAGAAAAAAATGAGAAAATACTTTAGGATAAAAACCACCCTTGATTCGGGACTTGTATCTGCACATCAAGACATCATGGTTCGCCATAATTATGGTTAATAAGCTGTATTCTAAGCTTTCCTCTCCAGCTAGATAAAAATGAAACCCACTCCTTTTAACATTACTTGCATTATAATAGAAACATCCTTAGACTATGGAATCCTCTGTCATTAAATGTTTTTGATACTGTATTAGTTAGAACCAAGTTTCAAGTGCCCAGTGTATAAATGTATGTTCTTGGAATTTCAAGCACGCTCACTCGAGCAGGGGTGCAGAATCTTGATATTCTTCTGTAGACAAAAAAGCTTCAAAGTCATCAACTCTGCTATTTCATAACAGAATTAATGATTTTGAACCATTTTGTACAGTTCGGTTTGATATCAGACATTCGAAAAGAAACTCAAATCTTCTAGTCAAAGATATATCCTGAAATATTAACTGTTTAAATTTTCTGAATGAAAAGTTTAAACTTTCTTTGATGGAATCTCTTTCCTTTGGGTGTCTGAGCAGCATTCTATCATTCTTCACACAAGAGTATTCATATTGTTAGTAATTTCAATTGGAAAGCAATTGCATAATTAACTCTTTAGGTAGTTAGTTTAATTAGTGACTTTGAAATGGTGCAATTTGAAATTTAATTGACCAATCACAGCCCTTGACCATGGCGGTTCAGTTCTGTTTGGAATGTTTTCCATTAAGAGAGCAGTTGCTGGTACCTCATCTTTTTGCTTTTAAGTGTCCGTTAGTTGGTTCCTTTTGGCACTGTTTCCGGCCTTCCTCAGAGTGAATTCTTATAAAATAAACCATGAAATCTTCCACCCTTAACAAGTTACGAATATTGCTTTAGGCCAACGCATGTAAGTATATAATAGTAGTTGGAAAAAAATATCTTGATAAGTTTGAATAAAAGTAGTTCTTACAGGATCCGCACAATTGACAACAAATATTTGGGAACGGGATAAACGTTGCTTACAATTTGGGTTTTCCTTGCAGATTAGTTTAAATCGATTATATAAGTATAGAATGTTTGAGAACTTTAAATGAACTGAGTACTGATTTTTCCACCATGTTTTGATAATTTTGAAGCCAAATTATGATTTACTTTGTGAAATTTGGCATATACCATGATTTCACTGCAAAATTGATGTAAAAAAAGGGAAATTGAAATTACTTTTCAAAGTAATCCTACAATATCTGTCTATTCGGAAGAGAGACATCCCTACAGTTCATATCATTTATTTAAACCTTGCTTTATCGCAGATCCATTCGTCAGTGAACTCTTCCGAATCCTCCAGCTGAAGACCGACTCTTGCCCCACTGAGTTTATAAATCTCATCTCTGCATCCTGCATACCGTAGACTTTGCTCAGTTTTACAACCAGGGGGATTGTAGTGCACGAAAACAAGAGGACGAACAGTGCGACCATCGTTTGATTTATATATATAACTATAAATGATGTAACGAGGCGACCTTTCTGGCAACTCTGCCAGGACATCTTCCGTCGTTGTATCTTTAAGGTCCTCATCTATTTCGATAATATCGTTGTTGATTTTCAATATCACAGCCTCTGCGGTATCGCTTTGACCAAACTTCAAAACCTTGAGACGTTTGGGAACTTCCTCGCTAATAGTGCACATATTTTCAGTCTGCATGCTCTGGGCCTGAACCGCCATTGTTACGTTAAACTATTTTAATCAAATTACGAATCCGATGCTAATAAATAAGAAACTCTAGTAATGGATTGGATAAATACCCTACCGGTATTTAGGTTGTTCGATTATTATTTTTCTATTGCCTCCAGCAAGTTTAGAAACAGCGATCTTGTTTTTCTTCGGGTTTTCAACATGTATATTTCATTTTCTTCTGTTGGACAAAAAGCTTCAAAACATGGACATTGCTATTTCACAGCAGTATTATGGATTTTAAACCTCTTTCTACCGCACACTCAAAAAAAAAATCTTTTTCCATCTTCCAGCACGATACATTTCATTTTGTTCATTCGCAAATTTTTTTTTTCTGAGGAAACACATTTTCTTCGACTGTCTGAGTAGCTGACATATAGGGCTGGGCAAAACCGAATCACTTGGAATTCGATTCGAATAATTTTCTTGAATCGCTGATTCGATAAAAATAACAATTATCCTATTTTTACTATGACTGATATTGTCTCGATTATGATATCGAGTAATTTACAGTTTACAGTAATTTACGAATTACAAACATTAGCTTAAACAGAATTAAACGCGATTTCAATTTTAACGACAAAATGCAACCGATTTTGGTTAAATTTTGGGCATTTGGTATTTTTGATAGTGGTTTCTAAATTCAAAAGAATTTTGAAATGATTTTTAACGAGAACTAAAATTAAATCTGAGCCCTTATTTTAATCTCAGAAATTCAAAGCTTAATAATAAACACTGCACAACAATTGACAATATTAATTATTTTTTTCCATCCAAATCACCTGTCATTGCGGCACTAAGCTGAATTAAGGCTAAGTTAGACTGCTGCAGGAAAACCGTGGACTGCCCGATACCGCAACTAGGGCTGGACAAAACCGAAACAACCAGGTCGGTGCACAGAAAAACGATGGTTATGATAAGCCAAAAAACCGGGTCTAGTGAAGTTTAATACCATATTTCCGAATGTCATCAAAATAAAAACTGCCAGAATATTCTCATCCTAACTAGGGGGCGCCGATGATGCAAGTATCTGGCATCGTCTCCCGGGTCGGGATGAGTCGTTTCCAACATGGGAAATTTTTATGATAATCAGATATATAATATGGTAACGTTACTAAACTTCATGAGACCCAAAAAACTTTCACCCTGATTCGGAACAGGTACCGGTATCTGCACGAGATGTTATGGTTCGCCATATGATTAGGCTGTATTCTCTGCTTTCCTCTCCCGCAGGATAAAAATGAAATTCCATCCTACCGGTACTGTACCATAATTTATAAGCTATCGTAGAGGAAAATACCATTGAATCTAAGTTGTTGTACATGATGCTTTGCTACTTCAGCGTGGTTGTTTATAGAATATTATGCCTATCTGATGCCAATTGCAGAGTGAACGGAAAAACAAGGAGCAGCGCAGAGCGAAACGGCACGAACTGCGTAAGCTCTGAGCTAGGCGGTTTCCTGCTGCAGAAATCATGACTACGCAATTTCGAAGATAAGCGCTTAATCATAATACAGTATTTCTATGCGGAAAATGCGACCTACGCGGAAAAATGAACTTTTCTGATGACATTTCTACGAGTTTGAAATTGAGAAATGAATCAGTCGCAAACGCATCAAGAGTAAAAATTGAAAACCTCAACTTACTTATTTACTTAAAATCAGTTATCCACAACCTGATTTTGATACGATAGTCTTGTTCAGCAAATCACTTTTTTGCAGAACATGCCATCTCAGTATACATTTCAAATGTTTTTGAATCTTTTTAGGACACTAATTTGGACACTTTCTCATTAATTTTGGATAGTTATAGACATAGGCATAGTTTATTTCGACACTTCTGTCCACACAAAAGACAAAAAATATTGATATCATATTAAAGAGTTACCAGGAAAGCAAACGAAACCTAAAGTTAAGTTCAAAAAATCCCAGAGAATAAGTTTAAAAAAGATTCAAATAAGTAGAACGTGTTCGCTTATCTCCATTTAAAAAATAAATAAATATTACTAAATCCAGCCATAGATCATACGAGACCCCTCCCCACATAAAGAAAAAACTTCCGGAGAGCCATAGCTCAGCTTATTTGAGCACACACTCACATACACTATATTTATTGGTTAAAACGAATGCGAGAAAACAAAGATTCAAAGAAGAAGAAGAAGATTCAGAAGAATAAAAAAATGATATAAAATAGGGGGAAATGTATTAAAAATAAAGAAATCTCTTCAGTCCGCACTCTAATCCCAACCCTTTCAACTAGAGATATATGGGACATAGTCAATTTATATAGTCATTGAGTTAAGCAAACGCGTGTTGCTTTCTTCTAATGTTTCTTTGAAACGTATAGTTTTGATTTTTTTTTAAATTTTAATCGAAATAGTTTTGTATAACTGAATATTATAATAGACTATTTTAAAGTTTAAATTGAAATAACATTAATAAAGGACGGGATAATTCTTTATGTGAGCCTATAAAGGATGTTGCAATATGAAAAATAATAACATATTAATATTATTATTACGCCTTTGCTGAATGACTTTCTAATACCGAGTTTCTGTATGCTTTATCTCATTTTGTTATCTTATACCCATCCTATGTTCCACTGTCCCGTGAAAATGGATCTGTATGTGACTTTGTTTCCAAGGATTCTTGAATAGGAAGGAAGTAGATAGAGGTTTATTATTTAAAAATGCGAAATAACAAACTAGTTCTCTGTTTTATCCTTAAAATTTGATGAACAAAATTTAACAAGTACAGTAATAATTTTTACTTCAATTCGTCTTTCATAGGGGAAAGGCTTTTTTAATTACGCTTCAGTGATTTCATTACTCTACATCGCCACCTATGATAACTCATATATAACGCGACGTTTGCTCAAGTTCGTCCCATTCAGTTTAGCTCTCCGCTGAGGGTGGTTGCCGGCGTTGCAGACTCGTCGCCTTTGCAAAATGTTTGCAAAAGTTTTTTGAGACTCCGGCAACTCTATAGTGTAAGCAATGTTTGGATGATTACGTTTATTTTGTTTCATAAGTAGATGATACGTACATGCAGGGAGAGCGTTTGTAGAAGATGAAGGAGGGACGTAAGCAGATACTGGGTATGTTACTCGTTAGCTCAATTGGTAAAACGTTGGGAGTACGCTTCGAGCTGAGTCCGAATCCCCTTAGGGATGATTATATACCAGAGATTTGGGGTCTAGTGAAGTTCAGTACCATATTCCCGAATGTCATCAAAATAAAAACTGGCAGAATATTCTCATCCTAACTAGGGGGCGACAATGCTGCAAGCTTCTGGCATTGTCTCCCGGGTTAGGATGAGTCGCTTGCAACTTGGGAAATTTTTATAATAATCGGATATATGGTACTAAACTTCATGAGACCCGAGATTTGCTGGACTCATGGCCCTTACCGCCTAAGATTTTTATTGTTGAAAAAAAAGGACTTACAATGGCTTCAACCAACGCTTCTTGCAAGGTTATGAAATAATGAATCGCGGTTGTTAGAGAAATTTCTTTATATGCAACTGGTATTTTAATTGTACGTACCACGCGCAAGTGTTTGGCACGTTGCTATACAGAATAGCGTGCTTTTTGATACTAGGGGTTAGTGCGAAATATCAGTATCATAATATTGATATTTTCATGGCGGCATTCTGGTACAAAAAATAACCAATGCCATCCAGCTCTACCTTAAGTGATAAAAAAAATTCGTGCATCCCTTATGCTACCGGTACCTTTTCACGCTTAGTTGCCACTTATGATGTGCAAAAATTGAGGCAATCCTCAGGTTCACACCCTAATAAGGCTGTCAATGGCAAATTAAATGTGTGATGATCTGCTCTAGATCTTCTCTATTTCTCATTTATAAAATGAGTTCTAATCAGATTTGAAATCCGTATACAGTAAACGAAGGGTTTAATTTTTTTCTAAAAATTTGTTAGTGATTCTTATAGTTTTAATACTATATACTGATATATATATATATATATATATATATATATATACTATATATTTTAAAATGGCTATGTTTATATCTCTGTTATATCAACTTTCATTAATTTTTTTAAATTTCATTATATATTCAGTATTTGTTCAAATAAGGGTTGATATTAGGAATTAAAATTTTGATATATACTCGTTAAAGCAAGCAATGAAGGAAAGAGTTAAACCTGGTGCGATGGTTCGAGACAAAATCGAGAGCGAACTTAAACAGAGAATCATGATTTTTGACGGAGGGATGGGTACAATGATACAACGACATAGATTAACAGAGGAAGATTTTCGTGGGGATCGTTTTAAGGACCATTCATGCTCACTAAAAGGCAACAATGATTTGCTAAGTATAACAAAACCAGAATTAATTTATGACATCCACGTTGCTTATCTCGAAGCAGGAGCTGATTTTGTCGAAACTAACACCTTTAGCGGAACGTCGATTGCACAAGGAGACTACAAACTCGAGCATTTAGTGTATGAGTTGAACAAATCATCGGCAATTTTAGCAAAAAAGGCGACTAAGCATGTTTCTGCAATGACTGGGCGTGAGAGATATGTTGCTGGGAGCATTGGTCCTACAAATCGTACTTTGTCACTTTCTCCTTCTGTCGAAAGGCCTGATTTTCGAAACGTCACCTTTGATGAGCTAGTTGATGCCTATTCCGAGCAAATACGAGGACTGGTTGATGGAGGTTGTGACATTCTACTCATTGAAACGATTTTCGATACTGCGAATGCAAAAGCGGCAATATTTGCTGTCGACAAAGTCAGTGAAATTGATGAATATTCCCATGTAAAGGATATGCCAGTATTCATTTCTGGGACAATCGTTGATAAAAGCGGTAGGACGTTATCAGGTCAAACTGTAGAAGCATTTGCGATAAGCGTCTCACATGGAAAACCCTTGTGTATAGGACTTAACTGTGCTCTTGGTGCATCAGAAATGCGCCCTTTTGTGGAAGCATTGAGTAATTTTTCAGATGCATATATAATTTGTTATCCAAATGCGGGTCTTCCCAACACATTTGGTGGTTATGACGAAACTCCTGAAATGACATCAAAATTTTTGGCGGATTTCGCTTCGTCTAAACTAGTTAATATAGTCGGAGGATGTTGCGGTACTACGCCACAACATATAAAAGCCATCGCGGAAGCAGTGAGCGAGATTCCGCCAAGAAAACCTTCGAAAAGTATGGACCTCGCTTCGATGTACTTGTCTGGTCTCGAACCTGGGATTTTGAACAAGTACACAAACTTTGTGAATATTGGGGAACGCTGTAATGTTGCTGGATCTCGTCGATTTGCAAAATTAATTCAAAAGAATAATTACGAAGAGGCCGTTGAGGTTGCTAAGAAACAAGTCGAAATGGGGGCGCAGATTCTTGATATTAACATGGACGACGGAATGTTAGATGGGAAACGAGCTATGGCAAGATTTGTTAATCAACTCAGCGCTGAACCAGAAGTTGCCAAAGTCCCTTTCTGCATTGATTCATCAAATTTCGAAGTTATTTTATCTGGGTTGAAATGTACACAAGGAAAATGCATAGTTAATAGTATTAGTCTTAAAGAAGGTGAGGAGGACTTTGTTGCCAAGGCAACTCTGGTGAAGAGATTTGGTGCAGCCGTCGTAGTAATGGCGTTTGACGAGCAAGGACAAGCTACAGAAATTGACGATAAAATTAGAATTTGTACTCGTTCGTATAATATACTTGTCGAAAAAGTTGGATTCAACCCGAGTGACATTATTTTTGATCCAAATATTTTGACGATTGCAACAGGAATGACAGAACACAATGAATACGCAATAAATTTCATTGAAGCTACGAAGTTGATAAAAAGTAACCTTCCTGGCGCTCGAGTTAGTGGCGGTTTATCGAATTTATCTTTTTCTTTTCGTGGAATGGACGCAATACGAGAAGCTATGCACTCTGTGTTTTTATTCCACGCTATCAAAGCAGGGATGGATATGGGAATAGTGAACGCAGGGAACTTGCCAGTTTACGACGACATTGATAAAGAGCTTTTGGATTTGTGCGAGAATCTTATTTGGAATAAAGACCCCGCAGGGACGGAAAAACTTCTTGTTTACGCCGAAACGAAAGGTCGCGGTGGTAAAAAAGTCATTGAAACTGAGGAATGGCGTACTTTTGATGTTGAAAAACGTCTTTCACACGCGCTTGTAAAAGGGATTGATAAATACGTAATAGAAGACACTGAAGAGTGCCGTATTAACGTAACCAAATATCCAAGAGTGTTAAACATTATTGAAGGGCCGTTAATGAAAGGGATGGGCATCGTTGGTGATTTGTTTGGGGCTGGGAAAATGTTTTTGCCGCAGGTAATAAAATCTGCGAGAGTTATGAAAAAATCTGTAGGATATTTGCTACCTTTCATGGAAGAAGAGAAAAGGAAATTGGCGGTGAATGGAGTCACTAATGGGGCGGATGAAGTTGATGATAACAGTCAATACAATGGTACGATCGTACTCGCAACTGTAAAAGGCGATGTCCATGACATTGGAAAAAATATTGTTGGGAGTTGTTCTTGGTTGCAATAATTTCAAAGTTATTGATTTAGGAGTTATGACTCCATGTCAAAAAATTCTTGATACGGCTGTTAAAAATAAAGCGGACATAATCGGACTTTCCGGTCTGATAACCCCATCATTGGATGAAATGATCCATGTTGCTAAAGAAATGGAACGACTCAACTTTAAAATTCCTTTGTTGATAGGTGGCGCTACAACATCACAGGCTCATACAGCAGTAAAAATATCTCCGAGGTATAATCAGCCTACAATTCACGTTCTTGATGCTTCGAAAAGTGTCGTAGTGTGCTCGTCGCTTTTAAACGACGAACTAAAACCGGTGTACGTGCAAGAAATTTGTGAGGAGTACGAAGACGTACGAGCAAGTCATTATGAGAATTTACTGGATCGTGTCTATTTGCCACTCGATAAAGCAAGAGAAAATGGGCTTAAGACAGATTGGGGAAAGTGTCGTGAGCCCACTGCGCCATCCTTTATCGGCACGAAGGAATACGTAAATTTTGAATTGGGAACCGTAATTCCGTATATCGATTGGAAACCGTTTTTTGATGTTTGGCAATTACGTGGAAAGTATCCCAAATCGATCCTACCCAAAGATTTTCAAAGATAAAACAGTTGGGGAGGAGGCCCAAAAACTTTTTGACGATGCTCAGAAACTTTTGGTCAAAATTGTAAAAAAGAAGCTTCTAACATTACAAGGCATAGTTGGATTTTACCCTGCATGTTCAGAAATGGACGATATTCATGTTTTTGAAGATGACATTATGCCACGACCTTTAACCCCTAGCGCGGTGTTTTATGGTCTACGACAACAAGCAGAAAAGGATGAAGATTCTAGCGATCCTTATGTCTGTTTGTCGGATTTTATCGCGCCAAGGTCATCGGGGGTCAAAGACTATCTTGGGCTTTTTGCTGTCGGTTGTTTTGGCGTGACAGAAATGTGCGCTGAGTTCGAGAAGAATAACGATGATTTTAACAGCATCATGGCGAAAGCAATTGCTGATCGATTAGCTGAAGCTTTTGCTGAATATTTACATGAAGACGTGCGTAAAAATTCTTGGGGATACAGTGAGGAAGAACGCTTAGGAGCAAAGGACCTTCACAAGATTAAATACAAGGGTATACGTCCTGCACCAGGGTACCCTAGCCAGCCCGACCACACTGAAAAATTAACAATGTGGAATTTGATGAAAATTGAAGAAAAAATCGGAGTCAAATTAACAGAGTCGTTAGCTATGAACCCCGCTGCGTCAGTTTCTGGGTTGTATTTTGCGAATGATAATTCAAGTTACTTTTCTGTTGGTAAAATTGGTAAAGATCAGGTTGAAAACTATGCACAAAGAAAGGGGGCCCCTGTGACTGAAATTGAGAAATGGCTCGGGCCCCATTCTGTCGTACGATGCTTGAGCAAATTTATCTCTTATAAATCCAATTTTCTGAAACTTTGAGAAGGCATTTTATATAGTGAAATTTGGGTTTACGAGATAATTTTTACCGAAAGTTCAAATTTCTTATTTAGGTAGCAGAAATTGATTCAAAACGATCCTAAAATTGGTGTTGTATATTCAAGTTGTTATTTCCAAGCCGGTGGTGGAGGTCTGACCTCTCAACTGACTTTTCTTGAACATTACAAAACTGTGGCGTTGCGAAGATTATGTCAACCGAAGGTTTCTAGAAAATTTATGATTTTTCTGTTTTGAAAATTTCAACTGTATTTCCAGTTCTATTGAAGCCCTTTCCATGATCTGCTATATGCTTAGCTCAGTCAGAAGATATTGGCACAAATATATTTCATCAGGTATGAGTCACTGTTGGACTGAGAGGCTCATTTGTGGCTCATGCTTGACGAGATAAAATAGTGATCGAGAGGTACACTCCATCTGCAACCAACACTTGATAAAGAAAAATTCAGTTTGGAGATTTTTCATCATTTGCCTTTATCCCCACAGAACAAATTTGAAAAAATAATCTTGATTTTTCATTGCAATAATTTCAAACTGTTTTATTGGACTTCTGATGCTAATTGCAGTTCCAATTTAATCTGTGCAATTTGTTACTTTTCAACAATTTTCTATTTATTGATTTTATGTTTTTGTTAATATTCCTTATTGGTTTACATTAAACCAGAGTATTGTTGCCTGATTTGCAAATAATTGAATGAATATTTATATTCATTGCACGCAAGTGTTGATCGGAGCTGCTGGTCGACAGTATAAAGCTTTTCCCCAGAGCGTCAGCTACTCTGCTACTCAGACACCCAAAAAATGAGTTTCTTCTAAAGAAAATTTAGGAGATGAGCAATATTTCATTATATATACCTTGCTAAAAGATGAAAATATATTTTTCTTAGTATCTGGTACAGCTGGGCGGCATACCGGTATTGAGTTTTCCAAAATTCGGTTTCTCGTTAATTTTCGATTTGCCACGATACCGGTATTTCATGACATACCGCCTAAAATGGTTACGAGTTGATGCATTGTCGCATCAAGTAACACAAAAAACAGGTTTTTGAGCCCACTCACTCCTTCTGTAATGCCTCGATTGAACTTTTGTAATGTCATGAAACAACAACCCGCCCTCATTTTAGGTATGCATCTGATTTTTTTCAACTCACGTCTCATGCGGCTCTTTAAAACAACACAATGCCATGTTTTTGATAGCAGAAAATGGCTTGGCATATTGGTAATGCCGATATAAAATATACCAAATGCCGCCCAGCTCTAGTATCTGGGATCAAAACAATTGCGAAAAATATGAAAAATCATGAATAGTGCTATGAAATAGCAGTTTTGATGGTTTTGAAGCTTTTTTGTCCATCCAAAGTATATGACCTGAGCATTTTGGACACCTGAAGAAAAACAATTTTCTCTCACCCTGTCTTCTCCCATCTTAGTGATTTTAACACCCCTACTACTGATGAATAAATTACATTAATACTTTTGACATTTTTAAGATGATATTTAGTTCAATAAATTTCGTGACAATAATTTCTTTTCTGTTAATGCTAAAGATGCTAAAGCAACATATGAATACAGTTTGTCAAGTTTTTCAAAACGGAAAAAATAATAAGATTTGAAATTTATAGTTGAAATTTATATAATTCTATAGCTCTGGTATTATTGGCATTGTTTTTATTATTTTTCCGGTACAACGGTACATTTTTGTTCAATTTTTTTCTGATACTAACCATTAGCGATTAAGCTATTATTTCTTTTAAGATTGTGAACAAATTACTTTTAATGGTATTTGGAATGTGCCATGTTACGCTTATGAAACCCCAAATCTTTTAGGAGGGTGGGCACGTAAAAATTAATTTTTTTAATTACCGCACATAAAACAAATGTTCCGCGAAAAACTTTTCTCATTTTATTGGCATTCTATTTATTTTGTCTGGATTGTTTTACTACATTTTCGTGTAGCTTTTAACATATTATTGAATGTTAGTTGGCCATTACATTCCGGCATTACTTCAGACAAAAAGTTCGATATTTAAGGAAATTGAAATCATTGCTAAATTCTGCCTATCTAAATACCAATAACATTGTTGTTTGCGATAATTTTATTTATTATTGAATACTGGGATTTAATTGTTTTTTTATTCAGATTTCAAATTTTGATATAAATAAATAAATAATCCACGTACTTGTAATATTAGGGAATTGAGCAGGAGATATGAGGCTGACTGTATTTCTGTCTCGTATCGAGAAGAGGTTCCCACACAATCGTCGAGGCACACCTCGTGCGTCTTTCAGAAGACCAATGCAAGGAAGATATGCTGATCGACAAAGGGAGCAGAAGCCCTGGGACACATGTAAGTGAAATAACTACGTAAGAGACGACTAAAAAGAAACAAAGAAGTGGTAGATAGCTTTACTGCACTTTAGCATGACGGTTTAGTTCCGTTTGGGTCGTTTCAGTTTGGAGTGCAGTTGCTGGTACTACATCTTTTACTAGCTCTTGCTATTGAATATTTGGTTTGTTTCCCTACTGAAAGCATTGCAAATTCCAGCAGAAAGAAGGCTTCCAAAGGTAACCAACCTACATCCACTCAATAGCGAAGAGCAACTAGAAGATATAGTACCAGCAACTTACACTCTAAACAGAAAACATTCCTAAAAAAAAACCATAATAGTAAAGTGCAGCAAGTGGTATCTGCCCTAAAAAACATCTGCCACTCATTTGCTTCTATTTAGTCTCCTCTCAAGACACGCGAGAAATACATTACGACTGTTCTAAAGCTCGTACCTACAGGGCTGATGGTTTTAAAACTTTGCTACCAGACACTCAAAAAGGGTTTTTAATATTCTGTCCTCAAATATTGTCAATTTGCGGCAAAATTTCTTTTGATTGAATCCATATCCTTCGGGTGTTCGAGTAGCAGAGTAGCTGGAATTCTGCAGGCCTATCATTGACCAGGGCAGATACCACCCAGAACCCACTGTGCTTTATTATAGCAGCTCCTTACCCTTCAATTTTTGTGATATCTCTTTGTTAGATTAGCGGTTATTTTTTATGTGTTAGCTCCAACCCACTTACAAAATAATAAATACCAGTATTAAAATTAATAAAAAATACCAGTTTGAAGATATAAAATTTTCCAAATATATACAATGAAATGAAAGTTTCTCATAGATGATCCAATCCAGTGACAGAATATTACTTTTTCTCCGGAGTCTACATTTTTCCAGTTAGCTCTTTGCTATTAAGTGGTTGTTCATAATTCCCTTTGGGCACTTCCCTGTATGCCTAGAATGAACGCAATAAAAAAATGCGATGGCAAAGTTGATTATTTTGAAGCTTTGTTTCTGTTGGGATTGGGATGCTCGGAAATAGACGTTTTTTCTTTCTGGTGTACGATTAATCATTAATAATTTGTTATTTTCTGATTCGAATTCGGTTTTTATTTTATTAAAGTTGACTCCAAACAAGACTGAATTCAGAGTTGGACAAAATCGTATATATCTCTATCTTGAATACATTCTGAAAAAATAATTTCAAATTTGAAAAATTGAATACATTTTAAATTCAGCCAGTTTATTAATGAAAAAGAGCATTTTGAATATTTTAAGATAGAATACTAATTACAAAATCTAAAAATATTTTCTGCAAAGTCTAAATAAAGTCTGCAATTTCTCTTCTTTTAATCAGGTGTATCAATTTGAGGAGCAAAAATTCAGTTTTCGGTTTGTACTGTGTGCGACAAAAACAAATATATTCTTGTTATTCTGAAATATATCTAAAATCAAGAATTTTACTGTATCAAATACGTTTATATTCATTTCTTCGGGTGTCTAAGCAGCTGACATTATGTGTGTCGAATGACTCATTTTCATCCTTTTTTAGCATTAGGAGAGCTCGATGAGGAAGAAATCAATGAACTTGGTCAAACGGTTCCAGTTCGAGAAAAAGTTCCAATGATTATGGTTCCTGATTTGAAAGGTTTTTCGTTGAAGCCTTACGTATCATATAAGTGAGTGGATTCACATTGTCATATTAAGCAGTAGCAGATATAATGATTCCTGGGAAGAGTGATTAAACATAGAGCCCGACCGATATTGCATTTTTGCAATCGATATTGATACTGATATTTTGACCTTTTTGCCCACCGATAACCGATATTTTATCTCGACCAAAACTCGTTGAAAACTTTGTCGACGAAAAGCAATAAATCAAAAAACAAAATTGAAAACTTTAGTTCAAGCTATTTTGAAGTAGTGAAATGTTACCATAGTAGCATAGTTTAAACTGCAAACAACTAATTTATGCATTTTATTACAATTTTTGCTCCCATGCTTAGTTGAAAAAGTTCTGGTAACATTTTTAATTTTGTTTTATTTGACCTTTCAACTCATTTACTCGTAAACCACACACTGACATACATAACACAACAAACTTAACAACGGGAAAATCCAGAAAATTAGCAAAACTTTAACAAGATTTATTTACCAACCCTTCACTAGAGCATACTCTAGCTTCGTCAGGTAGTGTAGTTTTTTCACCAACGATATTTTACTATCGCTAGTAAAAAAAAACATCGTCACGATCCATCAGTGACGTCTGCTTAACGAAAGAGGCTCAAACGAAAATTTTTCGATTGGGATGCTTAAGTTTTAAAACCTAATTTTATGAACTAGAGGAGTCTGGAATATTATTGAAGCATTCTTATGGATAGTTTACAACAAAACCAATTCTTTTTCAGGGCAGAGAAGCACCACGAGCCACCTCTTCAAGCCAAGGAGTTGTTTGATATGTTTTACGCTCCACAGATAGAAGCGGAAATGAGCGGGACAACACTAGAAACAATCTCTGTGTCTAAGAACGAAGGACTTATCGGCAAAGTTAAAAATATGTTTGCAAAGCCGAGTAAAAGTGATAAAACTGATTCTGAAACTCAACCGAAATCATGATATTCTAGAATAATCAGGAAATCAAATTGGGTTTTCATGCGAGGGGCATAAATAGAATACACGATGTGGTATAAATTGCAGGGTGATAGAGTCTTGATTTTCTGTCGAGCTCTGAAAAATTCAAAACCATCCTATTGATTTTTTATGAATCTTTTTGTACAGTTTGGTCGAAGTCACTCAAAAAGAGACAGTTTGATTTTTTATCGAGATGTGCATCATTAACTATATTTACATCATGAAACTGCTAAATTTATTTTTGATGAAACCCATTTGCTCCGGGTGTCTGAGTAGCAGAGTAGTTTCCTTCTGCCAGTGCGTTAGATTGGAGACTTTTATATAAAAAATTGCACAGCATATCGTAACTCATACTAAGTACTCAAGAAGTAGTAGATGGTTCTACCATCGCCCAGGGAGGATATCACTCACTGCACTTTAGATGGTGGTTCAGTTCCATTTGGGATGTTTTTGCTTAGAATGCAGCTGGTACTTAATCTTTCAGGCTCTACTTTGGGCCTTGCTCAGAGTGAATTTCAATGGAAAAAAAATAACAGTGACAAAACCATATCATTCAAAAATTTGAATCTGATTCGATTACACATGCTTGAAATTTGACTTCCCTGCTCCATTGATTGCCAAACTGACAGAATGTCAGCTACTCAGACACCCGAAGCAAATGTGAACTTCATCTCTAACAGTCATTATTATTGAATTTCTGCTCGATCTTTCAGGGCTCAAATAGGTTTGACAAATTTTTTCTTTAAACTGTGATAAATCCAATTTATTTTATAAATATTTGTTTCCTTGACCGACCCGCGACTGATTTGGTTAATCTGTACTTCGATTAGATTTGAATCATTTTTTTTATTGAAATACGCTCTGAGCAAGGCCGGAAGCAGTGCATAAAAGGAACCAACCAACGGCCATCTAATAGGCAAAAAGCTACTAAAAGATGTAGTGCCTGCAACTGCACTCCAAACGGCAGACATTCCAAATGGAACGGAACTGCCATAATATGCAGCGAGTGGTATCTGTCCTGGGAGATAGTAAAACCATCTACCACTTCTTTGCTTCCTTTTAGTCGCCTCTTTTGGAGCACGGGGAATACATTAGGACTATTCTAATTCTAAAGCCCGTACCTACAGATTTGAATCGACTGTTCCAGCCTTAAATTCAAAGCAGTTCCTTTTACAGTCTTATCTTTGAGTGGACCACTGTGAGCAATACACGATTGGTTTTATTTCTGTGCGTTTGATCAACCGGTGTTGCGGTAAAATCCAAACGATGTAATACGTGTCAACATTCAGATAGGATTACATTTTTATACTGCACGACCCAAGAATATGGCTTAACCATAATATGAGGAATGACGACTTGTCTGTAGATGCCATGTCTGGTAGTCTGGGACAAGATTCCTGTCTAACTTTTACAGATTTTTGTTCTGCATCGACATGCTTGGTGGAGGAAGCCGTAAACGTTGGTAACGTGAATGACGGTATGTTGTCCAACAATTCTCTCACGTATATTCATCCAGCACAGGATTCTATCTATATGGATGATTCCAACTTCATCCATATATATATATAGAACAGACTGATTCCTTTATACACTACCCTGGTGAACTTTATCTGAATACACTTTTTAAACGTCTACAAATTACATCATTTGTATTTCACCGGTTGAGCATATCCGATAGAACTATGAGTCTACCTGATGGCAGCCATTCCCAATGCGTAATTTTGTCGATAACATAGGATCTGTCTGATTCGGTCGAACCTGATTCAGTTTTTTATACCTTTGATGGAGTGGTAATAATAAGTATTACCTGTCGAGACTTGCACTGGTTATTTTGAATATGCGATGTTAACACGAGAACAAATGAACCATCGATTTGAACCGATTACCTTCCCTTCTGCAATTTATCAAGCCTAGCTTTACTTACCTCTACCTTTCAGGCGCTGCTTCTGGCTTCGTCGAAGCATTTTCTATCCAATTCTTCTTTGAAATTTTGAAATTCTATTCATGAATTCAGATCGCGAGCGGACATGGAGTAATCGACTGTAGTACCATAGTCTATTTTGCTATAAATTTGCGATCAAGCGAGTTTGAGATCAGGTCTGTTCCTATCACTATGATCTACCTGGTCGAGTAAATTAGGATTTTGTGATCCACTGTTTAAAGATTTGTTGTCCATCGTCCGAGCTTATCCATGTGGTTGTGTAGAAAATGAGCTTTTGATACGAATGCACAAAATTTATCCATGTTTTGGTTTTATTACACATTTGTTCAAACAACAATTGGAGGGGATTACAAAATATGTTAAACTGTGCCGGAATGTAGGCCCCAATCAGTGCGTGATGATGAAATGTTGTTTGGAAAAATTCACCAGCAAAGACAAAACATAGGAAATTTGGTTATGCGCTGCAGGTGCACAGAAAGTTGCCGCATTGATTGTCTTCTGGAAGCGTTGGGGTAACCTGTCTCTGACTGTTCAGACAACGGTTCGAATCCTGTGAGGGTTGATTGAGAGATGCGAGAGTTTTGCTGGATATAAAGCCGCTTAATACGCCTTTTCCCACCGACCACGTCCGCGTAAAGAAAAAATGATTTAAGGTTAGGTCCAAAACCTCCACCCCGACTCTGTCTGCACGAGGGGTCTTGGTTCGCCATAATGGCGACATAGCCGGAGGGAAATGCCCCCTAAGTTGCAAAAGGCAAAACTATATTTTTTCAATCCATGACCTGTCCGGTTCTGGAGCGCATAGGATATCGCACAATGTCCAAATTGTGTTTTGTTTTTTTATTGAAAACCCGTTTGATTGAGGTCGCGAGAATTGTCTGGAAGGAACCAATTAAAAACAATCACTAATATGACATAGGATTGCGTACACTGTACCAAGAGTACAGTAAATTTACTGGTTATTTGCAGTAATTGCATTTTTCCCATGTTTTAAAACGGCATGTTGATGAGATTTATGTCAATTATGGGCTGTTGATGGACCGTACCTTCGCGGTACGTTTCATTAACATGTCATATTTGACCAAAAAGTAAATTTTGATTACTGTTAAAGACCAGTTATTTTGTCCTAATCAAAAGTACGCGTCACAGATGGCCCGCGTCTCATCGACGCAATCCATCAGTGACACATAATCAACGAAAGATGTTTTGACAACAATTTTTCCGATTGAGTA
Organism: Styela plicata; assembly: GCA_963675895.2. Taxonomy (NCBI): domain Eukaryota; kingdom Metazoa; phylum Chordata; class Ascidiacea; order Stolidobranchia; family Styelidae; genus Styela; species Styela plicata. The sequence continues at coordinate 23,152,634 of OZ023143.1, read as the reverse complement.
TTCGTATCTGAGGCACTAGATCCGCTACCATTTCAAAAACGCGCCCTCTCTTTCCTGACAGAATATTAACCTCATCACAATTCTCACTCAAAAAAATCCTTAACTTCTTATAATTTTCTTTTTTTATGATTAAGTGATTATTGATTTAAATACGTAATAATAAAAAATTCCCACTATCATATACGTTCATTTTCAAACCGAATAGTAACCCTCACTTCTTCAAATCGAACTTTACGTCTGAATTTGATAGACAAAATCATTTCCATAATATTGAAATGAGGTAAATCTGAAAATATTTTTGCCTACTGCCTTCTTCGCATCACAGGGTCGAGACCGTAGTTCAAAGACGTACCTTTCGTGGTTTATCACTAAAATATATATATTTTTAAATTTGTGTAATACTAAGATTGAGTGGATTTAATCGTCGGCCCTTTGAGATTTGGGTGGCCTGTAATCGAAGGCTTCAGCTAATATCCTAACTTAGCCTTTCCAACTTAGCGTTCCATAGTAGTAGGGCTGGGCAAAACCGAATTATTTGGAATTCGAATCTGAATCAGATAATTTTTTCGAATCGGATCGAATCATAAATTTCATGTAAATATCAAATATTCCATTTGTACTATTACAACTTCTCTCCATTGTGAAAATCAAGAAATTTAAAGTTCATATTACATTTTCAATTTACACTACATATCTAAGAACAACAATTTTCATCTTTCAACGACAAAATATAATCGATTTTGATCAAAATCGATTGCATTTTGCCGTTAAAAATGAAAATTCTAAATTATTTAGATTAGTTCCTATGTTCCTATGTAGTTTATGTTCCTATGAACGATTCACGATTGATCCGAATAATTTGTGCGTCGAACTGATTAGCATCACCGAATCGGATTGCCCAGCTTTAATTAGTAGGCTAAGTTAGTTTTAGGCTCTTCTCCTACTTTTAGTTACAGTGGAGAGAATGGAAAAAAACAGTTTGCAAATCGTACAAATGAGTATTCGCATCGAATTAAATCAGATAGAGGCATCCCTTTATTACGTAACAATGCTTTGGTATATCCGGAGTACAATAGAACGAAATCTACTACATTGTTGGAAATGCTTTTCTAAGGAAGTCTGGCCTTGGTCAGACGGAACGTTACAGAAATAAATTTGTGTAAGTGTGAAGCAAGACTTTGAACCTCTTGTCTATTAGTTTATTCTCTTTCAAAAGCATCCTTGCTTTTAGGTTACGGATTCACTTACGCAAAGGAATTATAGAAGGATAAGTAGTTACTCCCACGTTAACCCAACCAAGAGCACAAACTACTACTGTAAACTCAGACAACGCTGTTATATAAAGAAGTAAAATTTGACGGATCTATCTTAATCGAGAAATCTGTTGATTTGCGGCGAATAGGTTATGGTTATGAATGGGGTATTCGATTCGGCGATTCGAATCGATTGGAAGTGTAAATTATTAGAATAAATCGTGAATCGTTCGTAGGAACAAAAAATTGAAAATTGCTGAATGAAGTGTAATTTTTAATTTTTAACGAAAAAATGCAATCGATTTTGGTCAAACTTTAACAAAATCAATTGTATTTTGTGGTTAAAATGTTCGCTCTTGGACTTGAGTGTAATTAAAAATACATCGCGTTTAGGCCTGTTTAAGAAAATATTCTCAATTGTCCGAATCAGACATTCCACGCCGAATCGAATTCCAAATAAATCGGTTTTGCCCGAACCTATGTTATGGGTCGGTCTTACGCTCACACAACTCTGGCGGAACCAGTGCGCTGGGGGCAAACAGACGCCCGAGATTTATTGTGATTTCATTGAAGTCAACCTATACTTGTCTGAAACTGCTCAGTGTGTTCTGTTTTTCCTATTCGACTGAACCTACATAGCATGTTGAAATCAAGTAGCATAATAATATTTAGAAAACTACGCAGAAGATTGGTATTCAACAATTAGAATTAGATTAAATAGGTATACATAGAATTAGTTGAGTACGTTAAATATTTCAAAAAAAATAATAAAAAAAATAGCTTCAGTCATTCATGCAAAAGTCCATATTTTTCATCAAGGTTGAATTGGAAACTTCAATGAAGCGCGAATCACAGATGGACCGAGCCTCAGATGCGCGATCCATCAGTGACTCACGTTCGCCGATACACGATCTTGTACGGTGGAAAATTAAATTTTCAACGAAACAATATTTTTTAAATTAGATAAAAATTATTTATACAGATTATAAGCGAATCAACCTGCTAAAGTCGTACACGAAATTTACATAAAGTCATGAAAGCGAATATATACAGGCATAATCATCTCTATTATTAAACATCACGTAAAAATTATATACTTCATATCTTCTTTGGGCATATGTAGGGCTAGACAAAACCGAATCACTTGAAATTCGAATCTGATTCGAACAATTTTTCGAATCAGATCGAATCACTAATTACTTGTAAATAAAAAATATCCCATTTTTACTGTTACAACTTGTCCCAATTGTCAAAATTGAGAAACTTATAGTTTGTAGTGTTTTTTCAATTCACATTACCGGTACATTAACTAAGAGCAACAATTTTCATGTTTTAACGACGAAATACAATCGATTTTGGTCAAATTTGATCAAAATCGATTGCATTTCGTCGTTAAAAATTAAAATCCTAGTTCATTTAACAATTTTTGTTCTTATGAACGATTCCCGATCGATTCGAATTAATGGTACTTTAAATCGATTCGAATCGCCGAATCGAATTGCCCAGCGCTAGGCATAAGCCTAGAACACCGTTGCCCTTATAAATCGAAAATACATTGGTAAGCGTGAACAGGGACAGGTAATTAAATTAGGTTATTAAAATCAGTGGTAAATCGAAAAAAAATTGCAAAATGCTGACAATAAGATCAAATTGAAACGATAAAAAAGGAACATTGGTCATTTATATGGAATTAAAAATTCGATTTGATTTAAGAAAAATACATTTGAACCAAATTCGAATGCCATATGTTAGGCCAACCTTAATGAGGGCCGATGATAAACTGCACATGTGATATGCGCTCAACAATACTCGATTGGAAATTTTTTTATTCGAGACATCTAAGTATGGGTCACCGATGGGTCGCGTCGAAGAGACGCGGTCCATCTGGGGCTCATGCTTGACAAAAAGAAATTTTTGATTTGGTATAAGAGTCAAAGTAGGAACATAAGTATTCAAATTCAAATAAATTGAACCGTTCGTCGAAAAATCAAGCGGAAGCTATGGATAATTTCACACTTCTACATCAGATCTGCTTATGTACAAAAAGTTTTTTACAAAACACATAAATTTGCATTTAAGAGGCACAAATGAAAAATAATTACAACTTGAGGGCAGGTGGCGGCGAATACCATAATGTTGAGATAATATGGGTGGAGAAAAGGAGGATGCACAAACTAGACGCAGTATAAAACCACGGACTTTCAGAATTTTCGAACCTCTTGATCTTCAATTTGAAAACACAGAGAACATGTCTTTTTTTATTGAAATTCACTGTGAACAAGGACGAAAGTAGCATATAGAACGAACCAATGACCCACCACTCAATAGCTAAGAGCTACTAGAAGATTTAGTACCAGCAGCTGCATTCTAAACGGAAAACATCCCAAACGGAGCTGGACCGCTATGGTAAAGTACAGTGAGTGGTTGGAAATAATATTTTTTAGGGGAGAACAATATGACAAATTAAAATCGCTCTGAGCAAGGCTGCAGGTGACATATTTTACTTGAAGAGCCTTCTGAAACCACTAAGGTGTAAGTGCTGCATGAAATGCAGGAAAAGAGACTAAGTGATACCCATTCCTGAAAGAAATCCATTGAAGCTTGTTTTAAACCCATGCAGATCAACACGATCCGGAAAGAAGTAAGAAGGCAAAGAATTTTTATTGGTCCAATAATGAAAACTAATATTCTATTTGACATTTTTATATCGCATGGAAGATGTAAACCATCTGACTATAGAATAAAACTCAGTTCGATTCAGATATCCTGAAGTAAAATGTGTCAACGAGAAAATGATTCAAAAGCATTGAAGTCCAGAATTTTGCATTTCTCGTGTCTAGTTTGAGCATCCCTATAAATAATATTACAAAAATTTATGCATTTTGTTGTAAATATTACAGCGATAAAATTTTTGATAATAAGTCAAGCATGAGTGAATCAATGCCCAGTGCGCTATGTTACGTCATGAATGCAGTTTCTTCGTCCATAGTGACGTCATGAAACCCTCCGTTCTGTTCCCTGAAAATAAAAGAGTCAGTTACGTTAAGGCGGTCAGTTTTAGTACGATCAGGCTTCAAATGGGTTACTTTTTCTTGTCAATTTGCTCGAAGTAAGGTTGAAGAACTTTTCCCAGACAGAAATATTCGTGCGCACATATCTTTCTTAAGCTCGAGTCACTGATATGTCACTCCGTTCTCTCATGCTTGACAAAATAAAATTTTGTATTGGCTGTAGATATCTCGGGAACCTCTGAAGCAGTAAAGCTAGACTACCATCGTTAAGTCGGGTCTAGTGATGTTTAGTACATTGTATCCGATTATCATAAAATTTCCTATGCTGGAAGCGATTCATCCTAACCTTGGAGACAATGCCAGATGTTTATGGTTAGGATATGAATATTCTGCCAGTTTTAATTTCGGAAAAATGGTACTAAACTTCACTAGACCTAAAAAAACGTTTCTAAATATAGAGTAGAAAAAATCTAACTTTCATTGACGCTACCATGAAGATTATGGAATTCTCCGGGACCGAACTGTTTCTTAGATGGAATTGGGGGTCTAGTGAAGTTTAGTACCATGTTTCCGAATGTCATCAAAATAAAAAATGGAAGATTATTCTCATCCTAACCAGGGAGCGCAAATGCTGAAGGCATCTGGCATTCTCCCGGGTTGGGATGAATCGCTTGCCACATGGGAAATTTTTTATGATAATCGGATTTATGGTACTAAACTTCATGAGACCCGGAATTGATTTACACCGCCCGTGAACGAATCATGAGAATTTCCGTTTGTCGTTTACTCATTTCAAAAAATGTAACTTTTTGTATACATGGGCTTGCTAGTTGGTTCCAGTCAGGAGCTATTCCGAGACATGTTTTCAAAAGTGAATTTCAGTGTAAATTTATTTGCTGGAACATCTCGGAAACGCTGCCGGCGGGTCAGAGAGGGGAGGTAAGACATGCCTCCACCTTTCATTAAAGTGGGCATATTTGAAAACTTTCGCAGCCACCACTTGAAAGCAAAGCTTAGTGTAGGAGCTCTGCCGTTTACTGACTGGCGTGTGAATCAAAAACAACTCAACATCCCCTTGCTAGTAGTCTCTGAAATTCGTGGTGAACATCGCGCCTCTTACCTGCTCTTTTTCTCGAATATCGGTTCATCAAAGTCACTCCTGAAAGTTCCTCCGTTCGTTGAGTCGTTGTCATCTGAGTGAGATGGCATACAGCATTGAAGTTCTGAGTTGTCAAGTCGAGAGTAGCTGGAGCTCACGCGATACTGAAAGTAGAAAAAGTAGTACTGATGAAATAGAATAAATAATCATTTTAATACTCCATTTTATTGATTCACTGCCAAATATTTATTCATCCTTTGGTTTACTTCGTATTCTTTCATACAGCGCTCAGATTTTTCACACGAATTCGATCATAAATTTTGTTTTTTTTTGGCCGCGCCTCAGTGACTCAAAATCGGTGACTCAAAATATTCCCAATTTCAGAATACTATATTTTGTTGAATAAGAAATTTAGGCGACGAAAGGATTATTGAAAACTTCGCATTGTGGTTCACTTCTTCCAATAGCAAAGGGATTATAAATACTATATAATACTTATCCTTGACTTGAACTATCAAGTGAACGCCAGTTAAGAAAAATGGAGAATTCGTCTCCTTCTACGTGCGTGAACTATTATTTTATTTCGCGAAACTGGGCACGACTCGTGTCAAATCTCAAATGTTTGTTGCGTACTTACAGTGCATTGCACAACGAAACGTTCGCCAATGGGTGTCGCTATTGGGTCATGTTATTGGGCATTGTTACGTTGATCGCTTCCGCTCGTTTCTCCCCTCAAAAATAATCAAAAAACTTGGTGGTAATTGGGACATAGAACAGAAGTCATAGATGTGCACAAATTGGATACAGCGATAAGTCACGTTCAACGTGAGTATGATTGGACGATTTCGAAGCTCACCAAACTTGAGCCCTTTCTCCACTCCCGTTGTATATTCGACGGTTTTGACCGAACATGTTTTATCACATTAACCAAGTTGTATTGAATATAACTGTGAACTGTAATATAATTCTTTTTTGGATACAGAAGCATTTACCATTTTCGTCAATATGGTAGATCATAATCTTTCATTTTTAACATTTATAGGTCTGAAATGACGTCAAAATATATTCTTGCAAAAGCTGATATACGCCTTTCATATTGATGCATGTGAAGCATCATACATTGACGTTGTTTTATAAGTAACTATGGAAAAAGTTAATTCATTTACTTGGCATGAATTAAAGATCGCGTTTACGTGGATTTCGCATCTCAACTAACGGAAAGGAGAGACAGCCACCAATTAGATTCGAACTCACGACAACAAATTTACGAGGCCAGCGTTCTCATCACCGAGCTATCGCATCCGCCACTGGTCCAACCAGCAGAAAAATTGATTTACGAGAATGAATAAATGCACGACTGGTCAAGATGAAACCTTATTTTGAACCATTCATTGTTAAAACCCACCAGCGAGGATCGAATTCACGTCCCCTGGTTTACAAGACCAGTGGTGTCCTGATAACTGAGCTATTACGGTGGTCGCTTTGGTGAATTCAGTATGGAAATAAATAGGGATCGATATCTACAATCTATTAATTATTCGTATATTATTATCGCAGATGTCTCCGCTTTTATTACTAAGGGGCATTAGCGAAGTGTGCGAATTTCCCTGACGCGCATATAAGGGTTTTGTTGCAATCAGAAGATTAATTTTGTCAAGTATGAGTCACTGATGGATCGCGTCGATGAGACGTTCCTAGCTTATTTATACAATAAACAATTTTATTGTATATATTCATAACAATATTAAAGATTGGTCGCAGAAAGCGGCGCCTAACTTATAACATCATATAACTTATATATACTTGGCTCGGCCAACAAGATGTTATATGGATTTAATGTTAAGCAGAATACAAGAACTACACAACCGGAATTTTCGAAATATTCATTATATAAAAATGCACTTGATTTAGTACGGACCACCAATAGTGATGTTCATTTCGTGTTTTGATTGTTCTAAAAAACCTAAAAAATCCCAAAAAATGATTCGTGATGTCTTTAGGATATTCCCAAAAGCAATTATTTCTACAACCTGAAATCCTGAAATATATTTCTAAGAACTAAATTACCGTTTAACCTTAATCCCCTGAACATCCGATACACCGCGAATTGAGAGCGTGTCCCATCAGCGGACCGTACTTAAGGCAAATAAGGAAAAATTCTAAAACAATATGGTAAATTTACCATTTTTTTTTGGCGTAATCCTATTTTCAAAATTCGAAATGTTGATGAAGTTTTACGCCAAGTATGGTGTGTTGATGGATCGATTCGGTTTATTTCTGTATCACAGTGACATTGTCCAATCACTGTGTACATATTCGAATAAGGCAAACTTCCCAGTAAAAATCACTTTTGTCAAGCATGAGCCACGGATGGACCGCGCCTTGGTGGCGCGATCCAACCGTGTCTCATACTTAGCAAAAGATTTTCGGAAAATGCATTTCTCACTCGGTTACGTGATTAACATTTTCTGAGCATCAACAAGGATTAACGATTCTTGCTCCCGTTGCGGTTCTTATTCCTGATTTATGAATGAAATTCGTTGAACACAGAATTACTTTGAAGGCTTATACATTGATTGAGCGTTATAGTCTTAGACTATACGGGCAGTACGGGAATTAGGTCTCGTTTTCAATAGTGGAAAAGTGTTTGAACAACAACTTATATCGCGACAAAGCGCATCACAGCCGCATGATTTCAATGATCACAGTCGCTCTTATAATCACCGCACTGGATCTTCAAGCGCCATCGATACCGCAGTCATACGGATATTTGTACTTGATATGTTATTTACACAAGATATATATTATTTGTTTCAAGTTCTTCGCTAAGATGAGTGTTTGCACTTATTAAGAAATTTCATGATGGACGTTACGCAGGTTTTCTTGGCGGTTAAATGTGCTTAATTATCTTTCCGATTGAAATCCTCTTGTTCGTAGATAATTCTCAATTGAATTGTTTTAAATTATTTTATTATATTTATATTGATCAACTGCACTTGGGGCTGCTCAAAACCGAATCATTTGGAATTCGAATCTTTTTTTTTTGATTCGAATACTTTTTTAATCCTTAATTTCATGTAAATAACAAATATCCCTTTTTTACTACTACAACTTGTCCCCATCATGGTTATCAAGAAACTGATAGTTTATAGTGTTTTTTGAGTTTATACTACATTGTCTAAGAGCAACAATTTTCATATTTTAATGGCAAAATGCAATCGATTTTGGTCAAATTTAACCAAAATCGATAGCATTTTGTCGATGAAAATATAAATGCTAGTTCATTTAGCAAGTTTTTGTTTCTATGAACGGTTCGTCATTGATTCGAATAAATTGTTCTTCGAATCGATTCGAATCACCGAATAGAATTGCCCAGCCCTAACTGCACTCTAAGCAGTACACTTTGTAAATGGAACTTGACCCCATGGTAAAGTGCGATGAGTGGTATCTGCCCTGAGCGATTGTAAAACGATTTGACTCATTATTTGACAAGTATACTCATGCAATTGGTGACGGTTACGTAGACTTTTTAATTTTAATTCAAATTTACCTTAATTAAGTTTGGAAATAGAGCTTGACAATTTGATTCGGTTATTCAAATCGATTCGAACCACGAATTATGGGAATTAGTCGAACATCGGTTAAACCCAAAAGAAATATTTTTCCAAGCATAACACAGAGATGGTCCGCGCCTTGACGGCGCGATCCATCAGTGTCTCATGCCTGAAAAAAGTTTGTTGATCAAGTTTTCTGGAAACGGATAAGGACTGGCAAGACTAAGTGGAACTTTCAAATTTTACCGGAAAAACATTAACTAGAAATGTTATCTGATTCAAAAAATATCCGAATCAAATTTGAATGACATACTGTTTGGTTTTGCCCAGCCCTATTTCGAAGTAGGGGTGGGCAATTCGATTCGGTGATTCGAAGCACAATATGTTCGAATTAATCGCGGATCGTTCATAGGAACAAATACTTTAAAAGTGGACTAAAGTTTTCATTTTTAAGGACAAAATGCAATCGAGAATGTAAATTGGATATGCACTATAAACTATAAATTTCTTGATTTTCACGATGAAGACCTTTTCGACTCGGCTGAGCAAACCCAAGTTATTACACTCTTGGGTTGGGTTGGGGATTGGGCATGGATTGGCAAGTCGGACTCGGACCCGAGATCTCCCACCTGCGATGCTAACACGATAACCACTAGGTTGTGTCATTGCTCCCACTGATGATAAATAAGTTTAACGCAATTTTTCTATTGGAATTGTGGATATTGTCTTTTCTTGCTACGAAGCGCGTGGCTAAGACAGCTTTACTTGTCTTGCTACTATCATAAGTGCAAAATCAAGATAGCCGAGGTCAATTAGGTTCAATCGTGGTATCAACCACGGTCATTAACCCGATCGACGGCCACCACGGCGTGTTTGCGTTTGGCGGGGTCATTCTCTAGGCGCATATGTGATTTACTTTATTTAATTTGGGGGATCATGGTCTGTCGTCATTAGAAATGATTCTATCCGATTAGTTTTTAGGTTTTGGTAACTTTTTTGGATTACTATATTTGCATGTTTGCATTTGCATGTATATTGCATGTCAAAATTATAGTTCTTATGAGGTAATGAATGAACACGTAAAGCCCAGGCAAAAGCGAAGTACGCTACAACTCTCCACAATGACCATCCATGACTTGGAAGTATGTATGCTGAATAAATAAAAAAGTTCACTCGATAGCGTTCGGTTTCACGATCGAATCGAAATCGAATATTCGAACTTTAAGTTATATATCGAACAACAGAGCCATTCTTTCATGAGCTTATAATTTACGCGAAAATTCACACTTAATTATGAACAAAATTCAAAATTATTATGTTATTGATTTCGAATTGTTGAAGAAATTGAATCGAATAATTTTTGATTCGAATATCGCGAATCGAATAATTTTTGATTCGAATATCGCGAATCGAATAATTTTTTATTCGAATATCGCGAATCGAATAATTTTTTATTCGAATATCGCGAATCGAATAATTTTTGATTCGAGTATCGCGAATCGAATCGAATAATTTTTGATTCGAATATCGCGAATCGAATAATTTTCGATTCGATTATCGCGAATCGAATCGAATAATTTTTGATTCGAATATCACGAATCGAATAATTTTTGATTCGAATATCTGGAATCGAATCGAATAATTTTTGGTTCGAATATCTGGAATCGAATCGAATAATTTTTGATTCGAATATCGCGAATCGAATAATATTTGATTCGAATATCGCGAATCGAATAATTTTTGATTCAAATATCGCGAATCGAATCGAATAATTTTTGATTCGAATATCGCGATTCGAATCGAATAATTTTTGATTCGAATATCGCGAATCGAATAAAATAATTTTTGATTCGAATATCGCGAATCGAATATTTTGAACAACCATGCTATAACATCAATCCCTCGCGCACTCCCATTTTTTCCGAGGCTTGATAAGAGATATATAACTATTCACGCTGCGCTGAAAATATGTATTTTCTCATGGTGCTACGCCCGGTCAACCACCGGGTCAACAAACGCTTATCTCATCGGTGTGTTTGTATTTGGTTAACCGCGCATTATGTTTGAATATTGATACGGATGTTGACTCTTGTTTCGCCAGAAATTCGTCGATGCAAGTTTTAATTACTATGATCCCGACTTCGCTAACGTGAGACACTATTTCGTCTATTTAATATATTATTAATATTAGTTTCGGATTCGTTGATTGAATGGGCATTGGACTGGGCAATTCGATTCTATGATTCGAAGCACAATTTGTTCGAATCAATTTTGAATGGTTCGTAGGAACAAAACTTTGTTTAATAAACTAGAATTTTTATTTTTACCGGCAAAACACTATCGATTTTGGCTAAATATATTTTGTCGTTGAAATATGAAAATTGTTGCTCTTACGTGTGAATTTGAAGTATACTTTAAACTATATGTTTCTTGATTTTTTACAATGGAGACAAGTTGTAATATTGGGATATATGTTATTTACATAGAATTAGTGATTCGACCGATTCGAAAAAAATATTCGAATCAGATTCGAATTCCAAATGATTCGGATTTCGAATTACCGAATCGAATTGCCCACCCCTAGGTGAAACGCCGGTTGGTTTTTAACCCATATTTGGAATTTTATTTTGTCGAGCACGAGTTCCATAAAAAGTAATAACATTGTAAAAAATACGCTGTTTTATTGTAAATATTTGAAGTTAAACAACGTAGGAGGCAACGAATGGAAAAGCGTTTTATTCTCCAATAACAACAACATATATTGAAATATAAATTTAGCATAGAACGATCGTAATTTCCATTTATTGCTCAATAAAATTCTTACAATACATAAATGTTTTTGTGGCTATAGAATAAAAGGGTTTTTCCATGAAACTATCTCTTGTTTTGTGGTAAGCGTTGGAAAAGTCGCCTTTTGACAGTGATATATTTTTTATAGCCACTTCTTAGAGTTGATCACCCCGCCCAAGGCTCTGTAACAGCGGCCACTTATGGATGTACAGGTTTACGATTACTGGAAAGATAAGATCTTTTCCTGTTCGGCTTAGCCTACCCAAGTTATTACACCCTGGGTTGAGTGGTGGGCATGGATAAGCGAGCCAGACTCACCGGCGACTGGAACTCGAGATCTTCAACCTGCGATGCCAAGATGTTTAACCACTTAGCCATCGCGCCCGCAAAAACGTTACTGTTGATATTAAACTAGTTCCATAAAGTCAAACTTTTCGACCAATTACGATCTGTTTATGTAACGCACCACCAGTGTTGGCAATTCTAAGTAAAAGTACTCAGTTTGCCTAGATCACCGACTTTATTTTCAAGGTACTTTTACCTAGTTTCACGGAAATCTGTTTTATCTAGTTTAACTTTTACCGAGTTTTCTGTTCGGGGTTTTACATAGTCAATTTACTACGTAGATAAACAGCTAAATTTTCCTAATTTTGAACCAGGTACTTTGAAAATTCAACTCGGTACCTGGTTCAAAAAGTAGGTACCTAGTAAGAAAACTAGGTAAATCAAATATTTCGTCGTTGAAATCTTTTCGAAATAGACATTTGTGTGATTTCAATGTTTGAGTTCATTAAAAAATATAAGAAAAGCAGCAAAACGGCGATCAACTAGTTTTGAATCTGGGTACTACCTAGGTTTGAAAGTGAAATCAGGCCACCTAGGTAATATTTTTCCTAGTTTTGTGGTGAAATCGTTTTACTTCACCTTGCTTAAGCGAAAACTAAGTTTGCCATCACCGCGCGCTACCCGAAGCGCGGTTGTCGTAAGATATAAAGCGTGTGGTCATACGGGCGTCCATTTTACGATGTTTGCTTCGCACACATCTATAAATTATATATTATTTTACAAGGTTCGATATGTTTGCTTGTAGTGATCCGTTAAAAAGTCCTTATATGAACTTCATAAAAAACGCGGTAAAATCGCCATTTTTCCCAGTAATTTAAATTAGAAATATACCAGAAAATTGACTTCATTTGCCAATTATGGGATGTTGTTGAAACGCAGCACCGATGAAGAATCCACTTATTTTGTTGAAAGTACCCCTAAGGTTTCTTTCAGTCTCAATATTTCAACAGAGTCTAAGTTCCCACATACCCACGGTGCGCATTTAACATTTCCATATTGAAAATGGTTCCACAAGACACCTTTATATTTCATATTTATATCATAAAAATAAATATGTTTAGATACACGAAGTAAAAGTGGTTTGAGGACAAATAGCTATAAAAGTGGAAAGAAAACAAACACCCTTCAATCACCAGTGAAATTATACTACAAATTTAAAATATTTGGAAAAAATCTGCTTTACTGTGACAAATAGCAAAGTAGATTCATTGTTCATTTAAGGTGTTGAATGTAAAAAATTCGAAAGCGTCTTATTGTAATTAAAATTTATGCCGGGAACGGCTGCCGATGGAACACGCCTCGTGATTCTGATTCGTGATTCTGCCATATTATTCGGCAGAAAAAAATTCTAAATTACCAGGGCGACGCGGCTGGAAAACACGCTTTACAGCGAAATTAAATAAATAATATATATTTTGTATCAAATTGGAAAAACCGCGGATCTTTTGTTATCACTGATTTGATTTGACCACTCCAGATACGGTTGTCTATATTAGAAGCCGCTCGGGCGCCTAAAAAACTTTAAACAGTACGGAACAAAATTAAATAAACAATAATAAATATAAAGCTATCAAATTGAAATACCTCCTCGGCGGCACGATCTATCATTGACTTACGTTTAACAAAAGTATGTATGCAGAAATTTTCTGATGGGAAATACATTGCGAAACTTAGTATGATGTGACCCATGCCTTTGTCTTTTTGCCGCAAAAATCGGTTGACGGACAGGGAGAAATAGTGTGACTTCTTTATGAAAATATATCTGTCACGTAGCAATCGCATAGTAGCCGTTTGAAAATGGTAAAAAACGCTTGTGTCGTGCGGTAAAAGAAAACAAACTCGAAATGGTTATTTCCCAAACCCCGCGATATTATTCTAATTTTAAGTTATATTTTCGCGAGCATCTACCTGGGATGAACCTCTTGTACTCGGCGCGATACATGAGTGCTTGGTCAATAGTTGGCGAAAGAAAGTTCGTCTGCGCGGTTTTGTGACTGAATTGAAATTAAATAATTCGTTTGGAAACTTGTAAGAAAACGTTCATTTACGCTTGTGTTGCGAGGAAAAAGGAAAACAAACGGAAAATGGTTATTTCCTCACGCCTGATATGTGTTTGTTTTATACAAAAATGGCGCTTTCAACAACGTTGTTCACTTTTCAGTTATAAATTGTATAGCAAGCAAGATACGTTGCGTGGATGAGTGACAATGACTGCCAATCGATAAAAGTTTTATGAGTGTTAAAAACCGGACGAAATGGGATGCCATATAAATATATCGTTCAAATGAAGCCAAATTTCGCGAAATTTAATGTAATTTGGGAATGGCCAATATCAAACTAGTGTTTTCTATATGGCGAAGATAAAAGGATGAGGTTGAATCAGTGATGTCTAAAACGGATCGAATACTCGAATACATTCGAAATTGAAAAAAATTTCACATGGAAAATTCCTGATCATATTAGTGACCTACGAAAATGTGTTGTTGGTCTTGCCTAAATTGGTGCAAATTCGACAGAAAACCCATTCCTGCTTCCGTAATTGAAATTGGTTGTAAGTGGTAGTTGGTTTTACCATCGTCCACGGCAGATTCCACTTACTGCACTTTTTCATAACGGTTCAGTTCGATTTGGGATGTTTTCCGTTTAGGATTCTTTTGTTGGTACTACATCTTTTAGTATCTCTGTGCTATTAGGTTGCCGTTAGTTGGTTACTTTTAAGCACTGCTTCTGGCCTTGCTCAGAGTGAATTTCAGTAAAACAAAAATGGATTTTGCTACGAAACTTTAAAAGTTACATACCCGGAAATACAACCACGTAATGAAGTGCAAGACGCCCATCACAGCACAGTTAAGAAATATATGCCAGCTGTAGAATATCGGTAAAATCATCATGTTATACATATTATCCGAGTCCCACTTCACTCCTCCAATCGGCCGGAACAAGATGTAGGCCAGGTGGAACAGCCAACTGCCCATCTATATGAGAGGAATTGGTTGTTAGTAAGGCTGGGCTATTCGATTCGGTGATTCGAATCGATTCGAAGCACAATTTATTCGAATCAATCGTTAGTCTTTCATAGGAACAAGAACTTGATAGTTAACTAGCTTGATAAACTAGAATTTTCATTTTTTACGTCAAAATGCAAAATATGAAAATTGTTGCTCTTAGCCATGTAGTGCGAATTCAAAATATACTTTAAACCATAAATTTCGTGATTTTCACAATGGAAACAAGTTGTAATAGCAATAATGGGATATTTGTTATTACATGAAATTATTGATTCGATCCAATTCGAAAAAATTATCCGAATCAGATTCGAATTCCAAATGATTCGCATTTGCCCAGCCCTAGTTGTTAGGAATTATCCAGGCTGAAAATAATTGTCCAATATTTTTTGTTTCGCCTCCCAGTCGCAATACGTACATCTGTGACGAATTCCTGGCGCAGTAGATTTTTGACATTAGCTAGTGTCGACAGCAAGTAGGCAGAGTAACTATCTGGTGGATTTCAATTAGGTCCATGCGTTGATGCCATGCTTGAGAAAATATACATATTTTCTCAAGCTTGGCATAAACGCATGGGCCCAATTGAAATGTGCCCATTTATTCATCTGATGATATATAATAATAAATTGTTTTGACAAAAGAACAAAATAACTATGGAATATTAACAACAAACATCTTCACAAATATTAAATTATACTTTATTATGTTCCGCACCTTTATCACAATCGAAAGTACTTATTTTCTGCATGATTCTGCAGCAAAATCATGATTTATATATCTGAATTTCCTACTTTCTTACTTGCATTATGAGTAATGTATGTAGCCAAATCAACTTCTGATCGAAAGGCCTCCACACTTCAAGTGTTAGTGCTAAACAGATACCGAGGTTAGCGTACAACAGCAAACCATGGGCTTCCAATTCCAGTCCGCCCTGTCAATAATAGATAAATGAAAATAATCATCATTTAAAAAGTGCTTCCTCCATTATTCGGGGTGGAAACACCTCACTGCACTTTATTATAGGGGTTCGATTCTCGATGGGATGTTCTCGCTTAAACTGCAATTGCTGGAACTTTCTCTTAGCCAATTAATTGTTCGTTATTCGACTTATTATTACAACCCCCCCAAGAATATTTGTGATTCTTGAAATTATAAATTACTCCTTTGAATATTTCCCGTGGTTAGGAATCAACAGAATAAAAATAAAATTATGTTTTTTCTAAAACATGGAAGCTTTTGGTGCATTTCGTAATTTTCTGTGAAATATTATTGTTTTTATCTTAAAATTATCTAACTTCAAATTCTATTTCAATTTGTCTAATTTTTTCAGTCAAAAGCATATTGAGAAAGAGAGCATTAGTGAAATAATATTTACAAGGCGGAGTTTAACCGTCCTTCTCCATTCATAAACGATATGTGGGATTGGCGCAAACATGCGAACAATGAGTTGTGTTTGTTGGCAAAATTTTGTGTCGTAACTCGCAAATAAATAGTCTTATTAGTCGTAAATATGTTCTTTACACTGCAACAAAAGCTTAGTAAGATCACTGCTTTTCGACAGTAATTTTATTTGGTAATATTAAAATGGAGTTTTTAGCCAATTTTTTTTACTATTAAAATTCACTCTGAGCAAGGTCGGAAGCAGTGTTGAAAGGAACCGACTAACGACCACTTAAAAGTAGAGAGCTATTAAAAGATGTAGTATCACCAACTGCGCTCTAAACGGAAAACATACCAAACGGAACTGAACCGTCATTCTAAAGTACAGTGATCGATATCTGTCCTGGGCAATGGTAAAACAATCTAACACTTTTTCGCTTCCTTTTAATCGCCTTCTATAACACGCGGGAAATACGAAAGACTATTCTGAGGCCGTGCCTACAGGGCTGATGCGGCGAGGTCCGGGCCATAAACGACCCATAATTGACACAAATCTCATCAAGATAGTTTCGATCTTTGGAAATGGGTAGTTACTGCAAATAACCAGTAAATTTACTGCAGTTTGTAACAGTGTATTCGATTCTTGATTTTGTGAACTATTAGTCGATTTCGAGGCGTTTTCTTTTGCGATACGAAATTGGGAAAATCAAAAGGCTGTAATTATCGTAAAATAAGTTTAAATTTTGAAATATTCGATAATTTATCGGAAGAATATATTTTTGTATTAATTGTGACGTTTTACTTCGGATATTTGATCCTATATTGGATTTGGTTCTAAGATCAAGAGATATTCGATTCTAGCCGCTTCTGGTAACATGAATTGTTAAGAATAACGATAAAATTTTCAAACTATATAGCAATGGCGAGGCATTGCTGGGTCAACATTTTTTTCTCTAATTTCAATACATTCCATTCCATTATGAGTAAATGGCGATGTAATCCATTACCAGCTAATATTCAGCCGAAAAGTCAAATATATATTTATATTCAAATGCCGCCAAGCAAAATTACTCTCGAAATTCGCCCGTATTTTTGATTTCGATACATCTCCTTCAATTAAAGATTGAGTGATTGCCACCAGGGACATTCATTCATTTATAAAATATCGTTTGCACATCACCGGTTGAGCAATTAGATTCACTATTTCCTTTAATTGTTTATTTCCGAAATTCGAAACTGCCTCTTTGAAAAAACTTGTGATAGATATGGACCTTTAATCGGTCCTTTCCACCAGAAGCCAAATTTTGCTTAAATTGTCAAATTATTTCAATATCGCTAAGCAAAATAGTGTCAAAGAGCAGCGGTTTTATATCATTTTTGATGATCAATATAACACAGTACTCCTTTAAAGATAATCTACATGTGGGCTCTGGGTAAACAAGGAAACTATTGTAATATTTGTTCTTAATATCGAGTTACATAAATCGTTAGAACAATGGTACATAATGTAAACGTGAGAGTTGAAACGTGAGAGTCGCGGAGGATATGTTAACGACCTAACGGTCGAGACAATATTAGACCGCTTGTGAACCACTAGTAGAATATTAAAAACACTGGTGACGGACGACGGAATTTACTTCTCCCACCAAATTGCGTGAACGGTGGGAATGAAAAAAATTTTGAAATCCAAATTATTAGCCACTTTTTTTACTTTTTGACCCAAAAGTAGTAAATTTTACCCCAAAAGTGACATAAATTTCCGCGTGTGTTTGTTGAAAACTCTTCGAGTCTTCGAGTCTATTCCATGAATGTTATATTCACAGCGACACGATACAACATTCAGTTTGAAACGATATTTTGCTCCAAGCAACACCGAATAAGACGAAACAAAGACTGAATGAAGTCCTTCAGTAAAGTACAGTGGATGGTATATGCCCTAGGCGATAGTATTACCATTTACCACCTATCTTTTTCTTTTTATTCGCCTCTTAGGATGAGGAAATACGTTAGCGCAATTCTAAGCCCTCATTCACAGGCCTGAACATGTAATGATGTATATTATATGAATCACCCTGTCCGGGTAAGTCAGATACTCATTTTATTAGTTCGACTTGTAAGACGTCTTTATCATTATTAGTCATTAAAGAGGATCGACGGGTTTTTATTTATTTCACCAACTTATGAAAGTATCATTTATTGATGATCGATTATAATTCGTTGTTTTGTTCAAAATCGAAACTACCTGAAGGTTATTGCACTTAGGGTTGGGCAAAACCGATTAACTTTGAATTCGTATCTGATTCGAATAATTTTTCGAATCGGATCGAATCACTAATTCTTTGTAAATAAATAATATCCCATTTTTACCAAAATACCTTGTCACCATTGTGAAAATAAAGCAACTTATTGTTTGTAGTGTATTTTCAATTCACACTTAAATCAACAATTTCCATGTTACAACAACGATTGTATTTTATCGTTAAAAATGAAAAAAAATTCGTTCTTAGTTATAGAGTGTAATTGAAAATACATTACTTTGAAATATGATTCTGCCAATATTTATAATTCGTAAATATAATTTTTTTATTTATATCAATGAAGACAATAAAGAATAGTAACAAAATGGGATATTTGGTATTTTGATGGTATCAGCGATTCGATTCAAAAAAAATTACATGAATCAGAATTCGAATTCTAAACGATTCGGTTTTGTCCAGCCATAATTATGAACAGGACATATCATAGTGAAATAAAAACATCGTTCGCACATCACCGGTTGAGCAATTAGCTTCACTATGAATATCCCTAGTGGTAATCACTCAATATCCAGGACATATCATATTCATATTTTGCTCAGAACTGATGGAGCTTGTTTAAATAGACATTCTAAACGTCAGTAAATTAGATCGTTTGTATTTCCACCGATGAGCATATTTCATAGAACTATCAGTCTACCTGTAGGGCTGAGCTGATCCGAATAATTTGAATTCGAATCTGATTCGAATATTTTTCTCGAATCGAATTAGGAGTTTTCTGTAAATGCATTTTTTTTGTTTTTTTCCCTTTACGATTCACATCCATTATCAAAATCAAGACGTCAATGACGGCGAAATCACTCATAATGACTATAAGGAACAATGTGAACATTGTCTCTGATAGTCAATATCAGTGTATTCACCCTTCATCTGCATTAGGGCACGAAGAAGTTTGCCGATTTTTTTTTCGTTAAAATATGATAAATTTGCTTCATTTTATAATTTTTGTTCCTGCGTCAGATCCCCCCGACTGATTCGAATAATTTGTGCTTCGAATTGATTCGAAACATCGAATCGAATTGTTCAGCCCTATCTACCTGTTGGTAACGAATCGCTATGTAGCTTAACTTTTATAAGAATGGAGGTCCGAAGTATATTCTATCGTCGTGTCTTCAGAATTTTTTTAACTTCACTCCAATCGAGGTCGGAAGCAGCGCCTGGGAGACACCAACTACCGGAAATTACTATGACTACAAAATATTGTATCATGAATTGAAATCTGCGTGGAAATTTTTTTTAAACCAAACTGAATCGCTCCAATAAAGTGCAGTGATGGTATATGCCCTGGGCGGTTACACAGCCATCTACCACTTCAGAGATTCCCCGCAGGAATTATTTTAATTCTTGATAAAAAAATTACCTTTCCGTGTTTGTGGAAGAACAACAGCAAAGCTGTGATATAAAACGCCATCGCCACGACAGTTTTCTCCAGAGTTGTCTCCCTTTTTTTCAATAGCTTCTGGCTTATGATGTCGACGATCCCGCTGATCATGAAGGCAGAATACATGGAGAAATGTTGCCATTCGTTCATGTGAACCCAGTTGTTATGTTCATCAATAAGTACCAATTTGTTCGTACCTAGAGAAAATTTAAATTATTAATTTGCGATGGCGTGTTTAGAGCCTCGTAAGTAGGGCAAAACCGAATTACTCGGAATTCGAATCTGATTCGAATATTTTTTCGAATCGGATCGAATCACTCATTCTTGTTAAATAACAAATACCCATTTTTACTATTATAACTTGTCCCCATTGTAAAAAATAAAGAAGTTTATAATTTGTGGTGCATTTTCAATTCATACTAAGATCTACAATTTTCATGTTTTAACGACGAAATATAATCGATTTTGGTCAAATTTGACCGATTCTATTTCGAATCGATTGCATTTCGTCGTTAAAAATGGAATCCTAGTTCACCTAACAAGTTTTTGTTCCTATGAATGATTCACGATGCATTCGAATCACCGAATTGCCCAGCCCTACTCATAAGGAATGCGTCCAAAAACCTAAAAACCAATTTTCAAAAAAATGTTCGTTTTTTCGGTCATAACCCCTTCTTTCTGCACCCGTGGTGTTGGTTACAGTAACGAGTCCAGGAATACTCGGTAATTGATTGGTTTTTGTAAATTAATAAGGTCAAATGTTCTCCATAATTAGATTCGCCCAGTCTTTTTTTCAATAAGATAATAATGCAACTGGGTCAGATCTGACTAACTTACACGTCTCCACAGAAGGGCAATGAGCTGCATGTACAAAACCTCAGTTTCTGAAGGTGAACACTAATATTAAGATTATCTGGGAAACAGTTTGAATGAAGGGAGTTCTACAGGAGCAGAAAATGTTAATTTAATTATAGCTAAGCATGCGTTAGGTTTTTAAGTGAAATATCACTATTAAGTCCCTGTAACCTTAAATCAAATAGATAGAATATATATAATATTGTGTCAAAAAAATCGCATACCTGGAGGATAGAATAACTCGGCCATTGCTGCCCCAAAACCGTAAATAATTTTCATGAATGAGTCGAGAGGGAAATGTCTCATTCTGAAAATAAATAATCAATAATAATAAAAAGTGGGAGAAGTGGCGTATCATTAAACTTCAAAAAGAGACTACTATTCTGAAAGACGTTGCCAACAACTATTTTATCGTGTATAATTCAAAGGTAGATCTCATCGCCAAGTCGCAGGCTATCTTATTGCTTTTTGATTTGGAGGGTGTTAATAATAATTTTGAATTAAATATATCTTATTGAATTATTTTTCAAAATTTTAGCAATTCACAACAAAGGCCTTAAATTTCGTGTAAGAAGTGGTAGATGCCTTTACCATGGCCCCGGGCAGATACCGTTCACTGCACTTTATCATAGCAGTTCCGGTTGTGATGTTTTCTGCTTGGAGCGCAGTCGCTGGTACTACATCTTGTAGTAGCTTCTTGCTATTAGGTGGACGTTAGTCTTTTCGGCACTGCTTCCGACCTTGCTCAAAATGAATTTCAACAGCAAAAAAATATATAACTCAAATTTGAGAGTCGGTTCACACTTCACAAGACTAAAGGTAAATGTAACAGACTGAAAGTATGCCAAATAAGACTGGGCAAATTTGCTTCGGTGATTTGACCAAAATGTGACACGTTGCTGAAATATGAAAAATTCCGTTTACAGACAATTGTGAATCACAATTTTTTTTATAGCCACTTCTTAGAGTGGATCACCCTGACCAAGGCCCTGTACTAGCGGCCACCTATAGACGGACATTGTTACAATTGCTGGAAAGATATGATCATTTCCTGTTCGACTTAGTCTACCCAAATTATTACACCCTTGTTGAGTGGTGGGCATGGACAAGCGAGCCGGACTCGCCGGGGCTCGAACCCAAGATCTTCCACCTGCGATGCCAACATGTTTAACCACTAGGCCATCGCGCCCACAAAATACATTGCTTTTAAGTCTGTTCATGCTAATATTACTTGATATTCATGATGGAGTCAAGTTGCAATAGTAAAAATCGGACATCTGTTATTTGTATGAAATTAGTGATTCGATCCGATTCGGGAAATAAAATTCGAATCGGATTCAAATTCCGAATGATTCGGTTCTGTCTAGCTCTAATGCCGAACAGTTGCGAGAAAATAAAATGTCGAATCAGAGTGTTTGAGTCCCCGGACCATACAGGTATTGTTTTAATCTTGAATTCGTATGTAACAAACCTACATTCGATATTTGGATAGAATAGGATTTCATTTTTATCCTACGGGAGAGCAAAGCTGAGAATATGGCTTAACCGTAAGTCGAGCCACAATTAGGGCCGGGCAAAACCGAATCATTTGGAACTCGAATCTGATTCGGATAATTTATTGGAATCGGATCGAATCACTAATTCTGTGTAAATAACAAATATTTCATTTTTAGCATTACGACTTGTCTCCATCGTGAAAATCAAGACATTCATAGTAGATGAATACTGTAAATAGTGTAAATTTTTAATTCACACTCCATGTTAAAGAGCAACAATTTTCCTATTTTAACGACAAAATACCAAAATCAATTGCATTTTATCGCTAAAAATGGTAAATTTCGCTTCATTTGGTTTTGTTTTTGTTCCTAAGAACGATAAGCGATTGATTCGAATAATGTGCGCTTCGAATCACCAAATCGAATAGTCCAGCCCTAGCCACGACCTCTTTGGCATACACCCAGTTCCCAATAACTTAAATTCACAATAAATACGAATCATAGAAAATATCCGTTATTGACCATTTTCTAGAATGAAGTTATTAAATCGAATCAACTTACTTTGAGTAAACTTTTCCAAATTTCGATTTTGACTTTGAATAATTCTGATGAAACTTTCGTCCCCGAGTAAAATAAGCCCACGAATTCTGGATACAAAATACGATCCCGAATGAGTAGAAGGCGACGCCCGGTGATATATGACCTTCCCAGGTTCCCATGATTAGATACAGAGAGTACTATACTGCACGATGGCTATAATACTGAGATAGACTGAAAATATGTAAACAAGAATGGCTTTATTTTCGATTCGTAACTGAATTAGCTATTTCCTTTTCCGATTGTCTGGGTAGATAAACAGTCTACACGACCTCCCAACTTCATATATCCCAAATTTATTCCTGTAGAGGAGGTTTTACTGAGTGTAGAAATCCCTTTTTTTGTAATTGTAATTCATTGTAATTCACTCTGAGAAAGGTCGAAAGTAAATAAGTTCTAAATTGGTTTTCCGTCTCCCAGATGATATATTACGTGATACACTCTTCTAGTTCTGTATAAAATTAGTTGCGTAGGAGTGCGGTTGTTGGTTATCTATTTCAAATAATTTTTTTCATATCTGCTAGAGCTAGAACCTTTTACGGAACAAGAGGTACACACAAATTGAAGCCTCTTTTGCGCATAATGCCACAATCTTCTCGCATTTAATGCGCGCATTTCCGCCTCGTTTTTTTACACAATCGGCAATAATAATCTGGTTAATTTATACAAGTTATAATCCATAATTGGGCCGTTTTCTCTCGGCCTTTCTCACGGGATAATCCACTCAAATGTTGGGCCATGAAAAGTCATGATTTTACTGCACGATCAGCTGAAGCAAGATTTGATTGCCTAAAATTCTGTTACCCTTTTTTGGGGAGGGGTTGGGGTATTATTTGCTATAGCCTGTACGTGAACCCCTGGGAGGAACTTTGTAGTGATTGTGTGTTTTTCACGATCGGTGGTGAAATGTTCAAGCATCGAACCATCGACCTTCCGGACAATATGATCGCGCTTGACCGACTAATTTCGAATTTCGGTAAAACTATCTTCACAAACATTACCCGTCTGTAAAATAAAATATAAATTGACATTCATATTAAACATTTTGTCGAGCATAGATCACGGATGGACCACGCCTGAGCAGCGAGAGCCATCAGTGATCCATGCTTGACAAAACTTAATTGAGCAACTTGTTTTCTTGATAGATAGAAAAGTGTTCTATGTAACCTTGTTCATATCTCTATGTGTCAACAGATACGAATTCGAAAATATTTTCAAGAAATGGAGACATTCCTGACTGGACATGTTTGGTTAAGTATGGGATACTGATGGATCACGCTGCTGAAGAGCGACTTACTCCTCCTTAATATTCTTTACCAAATTTCACATTGCTATGAAAAGTACGACTCTGGATATATCGCTTATGCAGTCATCGTTATTTAGGTGAATTCTAGCTCTAATGCGGAAACAATTTAGGCCTCAAGCTTAGTTATTCAAAATTAAAGTTGTACTGGTCGTTATAATATTTTAAAGTGTCCTTTATCCCCACACGAAACTCACATGATTCCAACTAGGGCTGAGCAAATCGATTCGGTGATTCGAATTGATTCGAAGCACGATTAATTCGAATCAATCGTGAATCGTTCAAAAACTTGTCAAGTGAACTAGGATTTTCATTTGACCAAATTCGATTATATTTCGTCGTTAAAATATGAAAATTGTTGCTCTTAGTGTGAATTGAAAATACACTACAAACTATCAATTTCTTTATTTCCACAATGGGGACAAGTTATAATAGTAAAAATGCGGTATTCGAATTCCAAATGAATGGGTTTTGCCCAGCACTAATTCCAACTCCTCTGGGTCAGTGATAAATACAATAAATACAAGACACACGACCCCTAAATACAAGTAGTTTCATTCCTAAACTTTATTGATGCTTTTATGGAAAACAATTTGCGATTCAAACATGATGATTTTTAATTAAAAAATCGCTGAATTTCACAAGATTCGAAAGTTCGCTTTTCGCCAACACAATCCCCACACGATACTCGCATGTTTTTACCCCCTAGGACGTCTGTAGTTAAGAAAAATTTAAGTTGCAAACTTTAGAAACGTTTTATTAAAAAGTGCGAAATACAAAAAAATATATCCCTTCTTCTGAACAATTCAATTTCTAAAAACTGAATTTTCTCAAAAGTAATAACTTTGATATCTGAACTTTTGTAACATAGTTCAATATTTCAAAATTAAAAAACTATCCACTAAAACTAATTTCTAATATCGATATAACTAACTTTTAACAAAAACGTTCTTAGTCTGTAATACCAGTAGTATATTCCTATATTGATTCGTTCTTTGCCTAGAAATACCTTCATCGTTAGCTTATCAGAAGAATGTCAATTTATAATTTATAATTCATAATCAGGGCCTTTTACGAGATAATCCACTCAAATATGAGGTCATAAAAAGTCATGATTTCACTGCACAACCAGCTAAAGCAATAAATTTATTTTAAATTCTGTAACTTTATTAAATGAACTAAGTTTAATTTTGAATTTCGTTGAAACTATCTATCACGAGTCTGTAAAACCAAATCTAAATTTACATTCACATTAAACACGTGGAACACATAGAAATACCTTTTTCGTTGGCTTATCAGAGACTTTGTTTTGTCAAGCATGGATCGCGGATGGACCGCGCCTCAGCGGCGCGATCCATCCGAGATTCATGCTTGATAAAACGCAATTGAGTCACATATGTTCTTGATGGAGAAAAATGTCTGTGTAATCTCGTTCATATCTCTGTAAGTAAACAAACGGGAATTCGCAAACATATTAGAAGCAACTGAGTTCTTAACTTCAGCATCTATAATGTTTGCTTGTTAAGTTATATTCATTAACGGTTGAGAAAAATAAGTCCCTAATTTTGATAACTTGTGTGTCGACTTTTATCGCTTTTTTTAAAACAAATAAAGGACTTACGCGCAATCATTGGTTAAATGGAGGTGTGATTTCTAGTTGGCCAGTGGCGCGTTTAAAACTTTAAAAGGGGCAAATTTTGAGAATTTTCGGAAGTAAATTTATGAGGTCGATTATTTGAAATTAAGACATTTTTTTAAAAAAAAATAGAGTTTTATAAGTATATCTCTGCATAACAGCCCAAAAATGGCGCCGAAGCCATGAAAAAATTTCAAAATGCGATTTCGAGGATTAAGATAAGTTTAATAAGAGTGTTTAGTGCTGCGCGCCGAAAGCGTGCGAAAAAAATTTGAGATTTCCCACGTTTCCATGCACTTATAAGACCATTCTACAGTTTTTTGATCGACAAGGAAGGTGCCATGGTGCAACCAATCCGAATACGCCTGTAGACATGGGAGAATCAGCGCTCGGCCGTAGAAGGGGGAATGGGCAAAACCGAATAATTTGGAATTCGAATCTGATTCGAATAATTTTTTCGCATCCGATTGAATCGCTAATTTTTTGTACAAAAAATGGTTTTCATTAAGAAAAGAAAAAAAAACTACAGTGAGGGTTGCTTTCATAGTTTTTCCTTTTAAGACTTTACGAATCTTACAATGAGGGGCGTAACCGAGGCCCGAGGTTGCCATGATTCGTGATGCGTGGATCTTTCATAGGAACGAAAACTTGCTAAACGAACTAGAATTTTCATTCAACGATAAAATGCACTCGATTTTGGTCAAGTTCGACCAAAATCGATTATAAGTTGTTTGCTAAAATAAGAAAAATTTTGCTCTTAAACATGGAATTTAAAGGAAAATACATTGTATACCATACATTTTTTTAATCTCTACAATGGAGACAAGTTATAATACTAAAAATATAATATTTGTTATTAACGTTGAATCTACGATTCAATCCAGTTCGGAAAAAATATTCGAATCAGATTCGAATTCTAAAGCCCAGCCCTGGTCATAACGTTCTATAATAGCTCGAGGTTGCCATGATTTGTGATGCGCTCTGAGTCGGTGAGACCGTTAGGTTCACAATTTAATAAATTGATCTGGAGAGTGGATTAATAGAGTCGTTTTGTTGACCATAGCCCACAACATCAGACGCTCATTCCATGATCGTATCAAATAGATGGATACGTAAACAAGGCGCGGTTGTCCGGATCTCTATTTACACTAGGTCAGGATAAAAGTGTCCAATTCTAATCAGAGATAAAGACTCGATTTATAATAAATAAAATAGAGATAAGATAAAGTTTCAGATACGTATATTCTTGAATAATCCCTTAAAATGATGTGATACTGAATAGCTACCTATTCTACACTGTAACAAAAATGCAGCAAAATCATTGGTCTTTAACAGTAATTTTACTAGGCGGTATAGAAATTGAAAAAAATTTAAAATTGACCTTTTTTGGCCAAAAATGGAGTGTTGATGTAACGCACTGCGAAGGTGCGGTCCATCAACGGATCATAATTGGCATAAATCTCATCAACACGACGTTTTTTTTAACTTTAGAAATATGTGATTACCGCAAATGACCAGTAATTTTACTGTACTTTTGTTGCATTGTAAATCTGCTGTAAAAATTTGTTGTGATGTATGATAAGTAAAATTACTGTATACACGATGAAACACTCCTAACATTTTTTTGCGAATCGAATTTTTACCGAATCGCCGAATTGGACATTCTATTTATCCGAATCGGTCATTGTTCGGACCGATTGAATTCTTGAATTTGAAAATGCGGCCTTTACACTGTAACAAAACTGCGGTAAAATCACCGTCCTTTGACAGTAATTTTCACTCAGCGTTATTAAGTAAAATTATGGAATAGGATTCCTCGGCTAATTATTTGGTGTTAATGAAACGTACTTTTATAGGCGCTATCAACCATCAACATTACCTTAATATGATTTATATCAAAAATCGTTTTTTGAATTTATAAATAATATAAATGGGAGTAAGATTTAGTGTACTTGTGGACCGTGGACGTCTATCCCGTCCTCTTCAAACAAAATATCAAATGAATGGATACGTAAACAGGATACGGTTGGCTGGATTTCTATTTACGCCGCATCCTCAGACTCAGATCAAATTAAAAGTATTCAGACGGAATCTGAGATATTATTTCGTTCAAGTTTCGTCGGTTGCTAATACAAGGCAAAAACGTATTTTGAAATTCACTCTGAGCAAGGACAGAAGTGGCGACTAAAAGGAACCGATTAACGGCCACTGGATAGCGAAGAGTTAAGAGAAGGTGCAGTACCAGCAACTGCACTATAAACGAAGAACATCCCAAATGAAATTGAACCGCCATGGTGAAGTGCAGTGGATGATATCTGCCCAGGACGGAAACTTGATTTGCAATGATATAGTATCAGCAATTGCACTCTAAGTGCAAAACGTTCTAAACAGAACTCTAATTCTATGGTAAAGTGTAGGAAGAGGTATCTACCCTGGGCGAGGAAAAAACAACTACCATTTCTTTGTTTTAGTCTCCGCTTCCGAAACTCAGGAATGAAGTTAAGATCATTCTAAAGCCTAGTCCTACATGGCTACAATATGCTTAAAAAAGTCGTATAAAATTGAAAAAAATGTCCAGGCATAAAGCGGAAAACAATGACCGGTATAAGTTCCGGAGTTTTTGCCTACTATCCCAATCAGAAAAAATGTTTTCAATTATCTTTTTTCAAGCATGGATTACTGATGGACCGCGCCAACAAGGCGCGTTCCATCTGTAATTCAAGCTTGATAAAAGATAATTGGAAATATTTTTCTGATTCGGATGTTTTTCATAATGATGGTCATTAGTGGAGATTATCATTAACTTCATAACTAGGGCTGAGCTGTTCGGTTTGGTGATTCGAATCGATTTTGGTAAGTTTGACAAAATCGATTATATTTTGTTTCTTAAAATAAGATAATTTTTGCTGTTAATCATGGAATTGAATTGAAAATACATCATAAACTATACATTTTTTAATTTAACAATGAAGTCAAGTCCTGATACTAAATATAGGATATTTGTTATTAACATTGAATCTACGATTCGATCCAATTCGGAAAAAATATTCGAATCAGACTTGAATTTTAAATGTCCAGCCCTTGTTATGACATTTTATATTAAAATCTGATATGCCTGTTATATCTCATAATTCATGAACGAGTACGATTAGATTTGTTGTTTCCAACTCGCACAGGCGTGATCAGTAAATCAACATCTTCTTGTGGTTGTGAAAACAAAGTCAACAGCGCATCTCAAACACAACTTCACACTCTCACTTTGGAAAGGAAAAAAGTTAATCAACTTATAACTTGAATCCCGTTATTTCTGACTTGTTAAGCAATGCCCACCATTCAACCCAGGGTGTAATAACCTTTCATCATTCAGATCGCTGTGATTCACGTGAGTGTTGCTTACGGCTTAATCCATCAACCTCCATGCACAGGAAAAATGAGAGTTATGATGGGTCAAAAACCCTTCACCCCGGCTCGTAATTTTTTATCTGCACGCGAGATCGTATTCACCATATGATTAAACTGTATCTGCTTTCCCCTCCACAGTGCACGTGATGGCCTAGTGGTTAACCTGAGACGATTTCCGTTCCGTGTTTTCTCACTGTGTGGCGGTTACAATAGCTCGCTATGTTTCATTTTTTCACGAAAAATATCTCGTCTCGGACTATATCACCTGATAAAGGGTTTACATCCTGTCGCTTCTC
Source organism: Styela plicata (assembly GCA_963675895.2). Classification (NCBI taxonomy): domain Eukaryota; kingdom Metazoa; phylum Chordata; class Ascidiacea; order Stolidobranchia; family Styelidae; genus Styela; species Styela plicata. Next base: position 23,122,916 of record OZ023143.1, on the reverse strand, counting down.
TCGCACATTGGATTGAAAGTCATCTGACCGTGTTGTGTCCAGTTTTAGTTGGCGTTATGTAAATAAACATCTTTCATGATGCGATACGGCCCACGCGCTGCACTGTAAGAAAAGAGCAGTAACTTTACCTTCCATTTTCAGTAATTGCTTATTTTATGAGTTCAAAGCCGCCATGTTGATGAGCTTTATGCCTATTATGAGCTGTTGATGGACCGCACCTCGACGATGCGTTCCATCAACAGCCCATACTTCGCCCAAAAGTTGACTTTATAGTTTTATTTTAATATGACCGAGTAGAATTATTGCCAAAGAGTGGTAATTTTACTGCATTTTTGTTACAGCGTGAGGCGATGACGAAAATTCTCAAACAATGGATGAGAACATAAAAAATTAAGATACAAACTTGTGGGTATTTCGAGCAAAATTTAAGCGCCCCGAAGCTGCGCTCAAACTTCTTATTCCTTTTAATAAAGAAATTTACCGTTTTTAAAGAAAAAGTTTAAAAATTTTGGAAATGTGCGACTGTACGACGAAGATGCGCTAAAATTTTGCCTATATGAAATTCTGATTGCATTTCTAAAACTTTGAAGAGGTACTTCCTCTCACCCCCTTCTTTTTGAGAAAATCGGTCAGACACTTAATCAGAGTGACCCACTCAAATTAATGAAAAACAAGATATGGACCCATATTTGATGAAATTCCTATTTTTAATTTTTTGTTAAATATTTTAATGAATGACCAATTTCATTGAATATATCGCCAAAAATTCTCAAAATTATATGTAAGATTTCAACACGTCAAAAATTTTCGTTGAATTGTAACTTGTTTTGTGATTTTATTAAGGGACAAATATATATCCCATACCAAAATCACTAAACCAGTATCCAAATCATTCGCCAAATCGGTTCAATTCTCGAATAAAAATCAATTTTATTCCCTCAACCTTTAATAAAAAAGCGCACCAGACCCCCTTCAACATGGTAATCACCACCCTAGAAAAATAATGTTAAAACATCTTTTAGCAAGCATGCGCCACAGATGGATCGCGCCTCCGAGGCAACGCGCCTCCGACAACGACATAAACGAAGCAATAAAAATCTGTTTTCAGAAATTACGTTGTGAAGATTTTACCATCGCCCAGGGCAGATACCAGTCACTGCGCTTCATCATGGCGGTTCAATACCTCTTGGGTGTTTTCTGTGCAGAGTGTAGTTGCTGGTACTATATCTTCGAGTAGCTCTTTGATATCAGGTGGCCGTTTCTTGGTTCCTTTTGGGCACTCATCCAGCCTAGCCTTACTCAGAGTGAATTTCAATGAAATTAAAAAAGTTCAGAATCGATTTGAAATTCTGCAATCAACATCGTCACTCACAACACCGCACCTTAACGACTCGAACTCTCCTAACGACTTAACTCTCGAAATTATCTGACTACGTTAGTAAGAACTATGTGATGCGTTTTATTTAACTTTATGTAAACATCGCTCACGATTTTTTCTTTCCGAACAACTCGTGTGAGAATATTGAGAAAATGCTTTCTCTATGTTTCTTTAGCAAAGGCAGAATTTCTTCTAAAACACAGTGTTGTACGAAAAAAATATTGATTCCTATATGTCACCTTCGCTTGCGTTATAAGCGGCCAAGCGTTGGACGGGGTTGGGGTATTCACACTTTGATCAAACCTGCCCGGCTCAGTAGTATTGCCTGATAGGTAGGGCTGGGCAATTCGATTCGAAGCACAATTTATTCGAATCAATCGTGAATCTTACTAAACTGGAATTTTCATTTTTAACGACAAAATGCAATCGATTTTGGTCAAATTTGACCAAAATCGATTATATTTTGTTGTTAAAACATGAAAATTGTTGCTTTTAGCGTGAGTTGAAAATATACTTTAAAATATAAATTTCTCAATTTTTACAATGGAGATAAGTTGTAATAGTAATAATTGGGTATATTTTATTTACATGGAATTAGTGATTCGATCCGATTCGAAAAAAAATATTCGAATCAGATTCGAATTCGGTGATTCGATATTTGCCAGTTTCACTACCGAGCCCTTCAGCAAGGCACTTCGCGGGTGGTTGCAACGTAGAACAGATGCACAGTCACTACAAAGGTCCCCGTACCTAACGGTTGTTTAGCCAAACTTATTTAAAAAAATTCAAATAATCAGTTGAGGTTGGGAAATATACAAATCTTTTGATTGCGCAAGAATTCGACATGGGGAAGTTTTCTCCGAACATATTTGCTTTAAACTTTTAGATTCTTCGTTTACATTTTGCTGACTCATCGTCTTGTGATTGTTCAATGGAGTTTAAAGGAGGATTTTATGCGTGACCCACAGATGGATACCCACGGACGATGAAAGCCTTCATTTAGAGTTCTAAATATTTACGAAAAATATCATTGAAATAGAAAAAACTTTTTGCGCTCCTCCGTGGTCTGATAACGTTTAAAAAATCTGATAGTATTTAGTGCAAAAAAATGATTAATTTACTGAATCTTGCTGTTTTGATATAAAAATTCACATCTTCAAAACGATATAAATAAAATTTTTGTAGAAAAATGTTTTACGTGTAAAAGATGGTTATTTTTCTTTCTTCTAAACTATTTGGTTGAATCGTGTCGGATCGCCCTGGGGTTACCATCAGGGCTGGGCAAAACCGAATTCATTCGGAATTCGAATCTGTTTCGAATAATTTTTCGAATCGGATCGAATCTTTGATTTCATGAAAATAGCAAATATCCCATTTTCACTATTTTACTATTTTATCTTTACTAATATAGTCTCCTTTATAAAAATTAGGAAATATACAGTTACGAATTCCAAATATCAGCATAAATTGACTTAAAGGCGATGTATTTTCATTTTAACGTCAAAATACAATCGATTTTGGTAGAATTTGACCAAAATCGATTGCATTTTGTCGTTAAAAATGAAAAAAAAATAACTTCATTTAGCATGTTTTTGGTTCCTATGAACGATTCACGATCGATTCGAATAATCTGTATATCGAATCGATTCGAATCACCGATTCGGGTTGCCCAGCCCTAGATACCACTAGGCCACATTATATATTAAAGATCTCGATTTCAGATCCCACTCGTCAACCTGTGGGTTCAATATAGAATTCAGGTGGCAATATTGACCGTTGTATAATACCTATCTTTTTTAGAACACTAACCCTGTTTGTCTCAGAGTAAATGCAGCGCAGGTCGTAGAAAATTTTCTCCTGGTGATCTACTCAGATGAGTACTTTGAAAAATAAAACTTTAAAAATTTGGAGGGTTTTTTACAGATTGGAAATTGTTCTACGTATTCTACACTCACGTGTTCGGTTCATATGACGCAGACTCATAGCCACGTGATTGAAGAGCTCAGCTAGATTAGACATTAGTCACGTGCAGAACGCTAACGTAAAAATACGTGATGATGTATCGCAAATCACAAATTATTCATCAGATTAACATTTTTACAAAGATTTGAAATCAACAGAAACCATCTTTTTTTATATTTACTCAAAATAACTATTTTGATCTATTTGATAAATATACCAATAGATGTCTTTTGTTCATTGATTCTAAGATTTTTAATTTGACATGTTCGATTCACTTCTGAAGTCAATATATATTCCAAAAAAAAAAATATATATATACTATTAAAATTCACTCTTAAAAAGGTCAGAAGCAGTGGCTGAAAGAAACCAACTAACGGTGACTTAAAAGCAGAGACCCACCAAAACACGTGGGCAATGGTAAAATGATCTACCACCTTTTTGCTTCCTTTTAGTCGTCCCTTACGACACGCAGAAAATGTGTTAGGACTATTCTAAATGAAGACGGAATGAGCTGATCACTCCTCTGTCATGTTTCACCGCTAAACCGTTCAACAAAATCACCGGTCTTTGAGAATAATTTTGTTTGCCGGGATTGCAAAAAAGTTCAAAATTCTCTTTTTTGGTCAAATATGGGGTGTTGATGGAACGCAACGCGAAGGTGCGGTCCATCAACAGCCCATGATCGGCATAAATCTCATCAACATGATATTTTTGTAACTTTGGAAATATGCAATTACTGCCTATGACCAGAAAATTTACTGTATTTTTGTTACAGCGTAGCCTTTTTCTTAACAAACGACACGTGATATCTCTCACGTACACCACCGATTCGTATTTTTACCAAACCTATACTTTGCCAAGCACGGATTACTTATATATTGCGCCGTTTAACTGTGGGCCATCCCTGCAGCATGTTAAATGAATAATCTGTACTTCGAATCGATTCGAATCACTGAATCGCATTGCCCAGCCCTAGTTATATTATATTATATTAAAGATCTCGGCTTCCAATCCGACTTGTGAACATATATTACTTACTCGTGAAAATATATACTGGTGTAGGCCTTCTCAAGAACACTAACCCTGTTTGTCTTGAAGTGAAAGCATCGCAGGTTGTAGGAAAATTAACCTGACCTTTTTTGGCAAAATATGGGGTGTTGATGGAACGCACCGCGAAAGTGCGGTCTATCGACAGCCCATAATTGACATAAATCTCATCAACATGATATTGTTGTAACTTTGGAAATGTGCAATTACCGTTAATGACCAGTAAATTTACTGTACTTTTGTTACAGTGTAGCCTTTTTTCCTAACAAACTATATTATACGTGATATCTCTCACCTACACCAGCGATTCTCATTTTAACAAAACCTACTTTGCCAAACACGGATTACCTATATATCGCGCCGTTTCACCGTGGTCCATTTACTGCAACATGTTAAACAAAAAAAAGCTTGTTTGGATACCCAGTATTGGACAAAGTCAAAAATTTTGGTTTTTGGGTCTGTCCAGTGCAACAGAAACAAAGAATCAATTAATGTGTTACACCCCCGTTTAGTGTCGGCTTTACTCAACTCTACGATTTGCCTTATCACTTCGCCAAACTTCGTTAAAACCTCATTTTGAGAAAAGTTTTAAAAAATTAATACTTATGGTTTACGGTTCTTTTGCTCATCAGTTCCCCTGTCTTGACTAAGCGTTTTCGGTAAATAATAACCAGCCAATATGCTAACTGTACTGTCTATATTTTTACTAAAATAAGGGGTCGAAATATCATCTGCTATACACTAAACTAAGTTATTGTTAAACTTTATTTTTTTCTACATTCGTCTAACCAGAACGACTCTCCTGTGCAAAAAAGTAAGGAAACACTGATCAATGAAAATGTTATAGCGAAAAGGAGTGTTTCACACGCTCGTACGTAAGAATAAAATAATAATTTATTTTAATTAAACGGTATACGAAAAAAAATTTAATAAAAAAAAATATTCTCGATCTTATTCAAGCAACCTTGTGGCCTAGGTCGTACACGGTTCCATCTTCACAAGAGGACGGTTCGTTGCCCAATACTCGACGTGTTTTTTGGCTTAAAATCTTCTCAATTGCAAAATATAATAAAAAGGGAAATTAATGATCTGACAACATGTATTTCACTCTACGTAAGCGGGCCAGTTTTTTCATCGATATTTAGCCCAGGGCGGATACCACTCACTGCACTGACACTGATATTAATACAGAAAATTTGCGTTAGATAGAATTTTTGAAAAAGAATTTTTAAGGAGTAAAATAAGAAATACTATAAAACAATAAAATAATCTAATATTTAAAATTATTTTGCTAAATTGGCCAAAAAACAAAAATTATGAAAATAGTTGAAAATAAACTGATAAACCAAACCACATTCCCAACCGCTAAACCGCATGAACACAGTGTGGTCGAAGGAACCCGCCCAATATCACCAAACGTTCCAGAATATTCTCTCCTCAAATTATTCATGTTCAGTCATGCATGATCCTGACATCAATCGAGTCTCAAGGACTCGATTGATGTCAGGAACATGCTTGTTTGAACATAGCGTAATTATGAACGAAAATAAATTAGTAATGTTGTCAAATATTAACGAATTTATAAATTGTAGATTAGCGTTCGGAAAGTGTTCCTTCTGATTCAGAGGAAACAAAATATATGGTGCATTGGGAACACTCTAAGACATGATTACGACATTATGTGTCTGTATTTCGTGACGTAACATAACAGGGGCGGAGGTGCGGTCGTCAGGTGGGTCACCTCCCAGGGCAGATACAAGGTACTTTACTGTAGCGATTCACTCCTGTTTGTTTACTTTGGTATGTTTTACACTCAGAGTTATTGACAAGCGAGCGATGCGCGTCCATTAACATTCCATACTTGAAATAAATCTCATCAATAAGCTGGTTTAGAACCGCGGAAAATGATGTGATAAAGGTATGCTACTCTACTTTGAAACGAACGATTATAGCAAAAGAGCAATTCCTTGTTTTCACTCTGATTTCGTGATCGTGTTGATCTACAAGGCTTTAAAACTCGCGTTAATAGACATCTATTAGGGCTGGGGGTTCCTTAGTTCCTATTCCTGCATTTCATGTAGCTCTTTTCACTTTAGTGACTTCGGGAGAATTTTCAAGTATGATTTGTTTCAGGTGGTCTTGTTCTGATCGAATTTTAATAAATAAAAATCTAATGTTCAAGTGATTGGGGCTTTTACATTCGCCCAGGGCAGATACTACTCATTGCACTTTACCACAATGGTTCAGTTCCGTTTGAAATGTTTTTTCGCTTGGAGGCCGCTAGTTGGTTACTTTCTGGCACTGCTCCGAATCTTGTTTGGCGTGAATTTCAATATAAAAAAATAATTTGTACATTTCCAAAATTTTCGACTACCAAGTTTATAATAATTATGAGAAGTATGAGCTGTTGATGCTTCTGCCCGTAATCGGCCGAAAATTCAATTCTATAGGTCCATTGAAGGAGTAAAATTACTGTTAACTTTACTGCTATTTTACTGCATTTTCATTACAGTGTGGTTGTATCTCATGCCAGGCGGTCAGCGTTCATCGACCGTAAAATTAAAAGCGGAAATGTCGCGATAAATTTCGGGTTGTTTTTGGGCAAGTTACTCCACCTTTTAAGATAACATGTTTTCATAGTTGGTCAATGTAGTGGGTTGGCCCTTTTTGGTCAAACTAACTTGGGTGATGCCTATACAGTTGAGGCCACGATTCACGTGAAATTGTCTTACCAATGCGTTGCATTACGTTTCTGGTAACAGAATAAAAACGGCCTTAAGAAATACTTGTAACCAACGTGCTTCATTCGAGCATGAAACACTGATTGATCGCGCTGCTGAGGTGCGACCCATCTGTGTTGTGTCATACTTTTTTGTTTTCTTGTCTTGATAAAAATCAACGTTATTTTTCAGGTAGTCTCTTTCTGTCCAGCGTGTGACCATCGTGTCGCAGTTTTAGCGCGAATATTTCACGCTCACTCTACCGTTTCATTTCGGGCTTTAGCATTAGATCATCTTTCTCAAGCGTTTACAATAATAAACCAGTCGTTTGAAACGAGTCAGGCCACTACCTGTACTATTCGATTCGAGTCAGAGAACACTCGAATTTCGAGTCCAACTGCGTTTTGAATTGGGCGTCTCGATAAAATCGAGTCACTGTCCGCAAGTCGAGTCGAGCCAACTCGTGTTATATTTGGATCAAATTTCTTCAAGTCGCGTTTGTATGTTCACCATTTCTCGTTCATGTCGGCTATTTCACTAATATGACAAGTACGAGGCCTAGCCCAATAAAAATCATATTTTGTCAAGAATGGTAAAGTGCAGTGGGTGATAAAAGTGTGCCCTTGGCGATTGTAAAGCCCTCTACCACTTCTTGGTAATATATGATTACTGAAATTAAACAAATAATTTACTATATTTACTATATATACAGCATAAGCCTTGACTTGAGTCTCCTCAGTCTCTAAAATAAAACAGTTGGAGTTTGGAAAACACGTTTTAACAAGGGCCGTCAATGTTGTATCCCATTATCGTATAATATCTACGCAAAATTTTTATATTTCACTTTTATTTAAATATATAAGCGGTAATTGCCAGGTTTTTAATAGTGATATTCAGAGTTTTTTCCACATCTTTTATCCCCGCTTGTTCAAATCACAACAGTTATATCACGACAGCCAATCAACGTATTCTATAAGTTTGATCTTTTGATTACAAATTCTGAGTTTGTGATAGTGTGAGGTCGCAGTATCGGGTCCAGAAATGTACGGAGGTCATCTTAAAGGTCGAAATTACTTTATCTCATAATGTACAACGCAGGCGCAAAATTTTTCACACAATGTATACGTTTTTGATGGCGAATAAAATCACGAATATGAAATTTGCACCGAAGGCGCAAATCTTTCCAGTGAATCACTGTTTTTGAGTTCGGAAAGGTAAAAAAAATTATGGTTTGGTCGATCTTGAGGCAAAATTAAGTTGGTATGAAAAACCATTTTAAACAACATTTTGCAACAGAATAGAAAATATGTTTTTGGCGTTTTTCTTCGACTTCAAACTTTACGGGGTTTTAGAGGTTGAATGGGCGGGGGTGGGCTATCACTAAAGATGCAGTTGGTGGTTTTACATCATTATATTTGTGCACTTCAGTTGATTCTTCTTGCTACAGAAAATCCAACTAACTCCCGCTCATGTGGCAGAAGTTACTTTGAAATTTAGTTTCAGTAACTGCACTCCAATAATACATAAACCTGACCACTTTTATCATAACAATTCTAAAAACCTCTATTTCTTGTCTTCTTCAACTCAACCGAGCCTCAATTAAACTCTGTATAACACGTAACCACAGGCGCTAAGTTTTGTTTCAAACTTCCACCTCGATGCTAAATATCGCCTGTAAAATCATATCGACTTTCGCGATCAATTAATCTAATATAGCAGCACAAAATACTTGGTACATCTAGGTTATGATTGGTCGAGGATGATCCTTACCTTTTAGGCATGGGCCATCTATTGGCCATGTACGAAACAGGGGGACATTGATATAAACAATAATGATTGAAATTACTTTGAGTTTCTCATGCATTTCGCGATTTTCTCAACATAATTCAGGATATTTTAACATGCTCACTCGACCGTTGCAGAAGTTTCAGGTGTTTTGAACGTTTTGCCCCTTTACGTTGAAAAGACATTTTTTGGGTAAAATATAGCCAAATCCCCTCCCTCCAAAATTTGATATCATTGAGCCTTTATTGATACTTTTGTTAATTTTTTTCAAGGAATTTGTCAACGCAGATCTGAATTTCAATATTACAATATTTATACATACAATTTTCAAGTCCCGCCCAGCGAAGCTATGTTTTGGTTTGGTGAGGTTTATAAATAATGTCTCTACTGTATCACCTTAGTTCCTGAAATGAAATCACAAATTAGAAGTGCTTCAAAGATTTTGCGCGGCTTCTAAGGCTTTAGTTCTTTTTTCATCGATTATATTCGGTCGAGTGAAATCGGAATTTTCAGCCGTGATACATCAGTTGTTCATGTCCATAGAAAAACATATGTTCACAAATAGAGTCCGACCGATATAGCTTTTTGCAACCGATTTCGATACCGATATTTAGACATTTATGACCACTGCTAACCGATATTTTATCTCACGCGAACTTGTCGAAAACTCATCTAAAGAAAAGCAATAAATCGAAAAACTTAAATGAAAGAACATGTCTATTGCATAAGAAAGCCAAATGAACATATACCAAGCAATAAGCAATTTTTGTGGAGGGAGGTTGGAACAGGAGTTTCTTCTCACGCGAATAACATCTGCTGGGGATTTCCCTAGATGGAAGCAAAAAATATTGTGCAATTTTTGCCATTTTAACATAAACACATCATTTTAAAAAATTGTGCGCTCCCCTATGTGTATTTCGCTGTATATCGGCCGCTTTTTTAATTTGCCAATACATCGGTAAACAGCAAAATTAGGCCGATATATTGCTCAGGCTCGATTCACAAATATATTCATATATAAATATTTACATATTTTTGATAAGCTGGAGCAAAAATTTCATAGGATATGTCACCGTCTATGAATATATCAAGAATTCTACAAAAATATTAAAATAGGGTTGTCTTTAAAATCTTTCAATTTATATTAGAATCGAATCAAGTTAATTCGGAAATATTGGGATCGCGATATATGTGCCAAGTTTCATTCACCAACATTTTGCCGTTTTGAGTTGTTAACATGCTTACTCGACCATTGCAACAGCTTGGCATACCTGGGATTTTTGCCGCCATTTATTTTCTTCTTCAAGTCACGTCTTGCGATTAGCCAGTGAATTTTTGCTCAAATTGTCACGAAGTTTCTTTATGATGGATAACCACTAGTACTACTAGGCCAGCCTGAAGTATACGACTAGATTAGCGATTCGCGATTTATAAAGTATAATATATTCGGTTTTCTCACTGATTTGGAATCGACAGATTCAAACCTTATACATTTTCACAAAATTTATGTGAATTATATTATCTTTAACGATTTCATGGAAAAAAAACGTTCTCGTTTGTTTATATAATACATCTGACTGGAATATTCGATTCGATTCGCAAAATAATTATTAATGGCCAGACCACCAGGCATGCAGTAGTCCGAATCCGAGCCCGGGTGCTCAGCCCAATTTAGAGGTATTTTCAGGGTTTGGCCGAGGCCGAACTTCGATGATGCTCAGCGCCGAGCCCACGGTTTGTGACGTCACATACATATATCCCATTTTTACTATTATAACTTATCTCCTTTGTGAAAATAAAGAAATTCTTAGTTCGTACTGTATTTTTATTCACACTAAGAGCAACAATTTTAACGACGAAATACAATCAATTTTGGTCAAATTTGACCAAAATCGATTGCATTTCGTTGTTAAAAATGAAAATCTCAGTTCACTAAACAAAATTTTGTTTCTATGAAGGATTCACGATCGATTCGAATTAATCGTGCTTCGAATCGATTCGAATACCCAAATCGAGTTGTCCAGCCTTACAACACGCAAAAAGTATATTGGGAAATTTTAAAAACAACGCCCAATAGGATAGGTTTAACACAGATTTCCATTCAATATTATTAATGTAAATAAACTAACAGAAGTATTGAGCTTTTGATTCGCAGTTCCATTACTCTTACGTCACGCCATACGTCATTTGTTACCAACCGTCTCGGAATGTACACTGCAACGAAAATGCAGTAAGATTGACTTGATTAAAGACATTTCACTCGATGATATTGGAAAAAATCTGTAGTATATCTTACTGCGCGCTGAAGGGTCAATACTTTTTCGGCTATTTTAAATATGCGTTGTGGTGAGACTGCCCTCCTTCTCAAAATTAATCGTGGACATGCTCGCGCCCTGAATCGGTTCCACCGTCACTGTACTTATCAATGGTCTACAAGGGCTGGGCAATTTAATTCGATGATTCAAATCGATTCGAAGCCCATTTTATTCGAATCAGTCGTGAATCGTTCATAGGAACAAAAACTTGCTAAATGAACTAGAATTTTCATTTCATTTAGGCGGAATTTTCTTTAAGCGGATCACACTGAACACAAAGGGAATCGCCCTGAACAAGCCCTACTATACCAGCGGCCACTTATAGGCGGACAGAATTAGCGTGGCTGGAAAGATATGATTATTCAAGTTTGTCCACATGTAGGACTGGACAATTTCGATTCCGTGATTCGAATCTATTCGGAGCACAAGTTATTCGAATCAGTCGTGATAGAAACAAAACCTTGTTAAGTGAACTGGGATTTTCATATTTAACGACGAAATGCAATCGATTTTGGCCCTATTTGACCGAAATCTATCGTATTTCGTCTTTATAATACGAAAATCGTTGCTCTTGGTGTGAATTGAAGACATTCTATGACTATAAATTTTCTTGATTTTCACAAAGGAGGCAAGTTGTAATAATAAAAATGGGGTATTTGTTATGTACATGGACTTTATGATTCGATCCGATTCGAATTCCAAAGTTACTGGTTTTGCCCAACCGTTTGGTCTCCAGTTACTTTGCATATAAAAATAGCATTCCGTACTCGTCTCTTTATAAATGGTCGAAGATTTCTATAATCACGTCATTTGTTTGCATCAGTGATAATGACGAACTCATAACAAATATATCGCCGCACAGCATGTATAGTTAAGCATTGGCCTCTGATGGATCGCGTCGGTATCTTTTGCACTTGCTTAAAAAAATTATACTTGGAAGTCGTAGCCGATGGATTGCTTCATCGAATGTGGTTCTGGTTTGCCAGATTCTTGGAAAATGAATTATCATTAAGAGAGCTTTGACCGAACATGCTCCACTGATGGATCGCGTCGGCATCTTTTGCACATGCTTGAAAAAAATTATACTTAGAAATCGTAGCCGATGGATTGCCTCATCGAAGGTGGTCCTGGTGTGCCAAATTCTTGGAAAATGAATTATTATTAAGAGAGCTTTGACTGAACATGTTTTGTTAAGCATGGATAACTCATGTACCGTTGAGGCGATGTCGAACTGCGACACATACATGAAAATGAAGGGCGGTGCGACCCATCAGTAGGGCTAGGCAAAACCGAATCATTTAAAATTGGAATCTGATACGAATAATTTTTTCGAATCGAATCGAATCACTAATATCATGTAAATAACAAATATCCCATTTTAAAGTATGAGAACTTGTCTCCATCTTGGCTTTCTAAAAATTGATAGTTTATAGTGTTTTTAAAATTCACACCACATTGTCTAAGAGCAACAATTTTCATATTTTAACGACAAAAGGCAATCGATTTTGGTCAAATCCTCGCTTCGATTGTGGATTCTGCTTAATCGTATAATTAAGTTGGATGCCCGCCACACAAGTAGTACGGTAAAAAATGACTGAATCAAACCGCCAAATTGAATCACGTCAGATTATGCGCAACAGAAAACCAATTTACCGGAGAATAAAGAAAAAGGGTGTAAAAAATCGCATAGAAAAAATACCAACTTGGAATCCCGTGTTGAAAATTGGGGAGTCAAAATCCTTGTATAATTGGCAAATAAAATAACTTCTGCACATAAAATAGTTTTCCCCCTGTTCACGTGCTCGAGCCGTAATTTTGGTTCTTTCTACTCTCACAATTAAGATGGATTCCCGCCACACACGTTGTCAACGGCAAAGCACACGACATCGGCTGATGATGTCAGTCGCGGATCGAAAAATTTACGCGGAAGATGATGATTCAAGTAGTAAAATTAATGACGTCACAAATGTGCTCAAGGAAACAAACAATTTCAATACCTAATAAGGAAAAAATGCATTGAAAAGAGTACCGTCAACGTTAATTTTCTCTTTAGGTTTTTGGAATTATTCACTATGGCCTGTCCGTGAACCTACCGGGGGGCTTATACTCAACAACCGTTAGGCGCGGACCTTTGTAGTGACTCTGTATCTGTTTTATGCTACAGCTACCCGCAAAGGGCCTAAGGGCACGCTCGGTGGTGAAGCGGTCAAGCTTTGAATCCATCGGCCTTCCAGACAATACGGTGGCGCCTAACCGACTGAGCCGGGCCGTCAACATTAAAATTGTTCAGGTAAAGCCCAATTCCTTTCAAAAAGTTGGTATTTCGGTTCTCTAGATGTGACAAGTCCCCGAACGACGCCTGTTGGCGATAAAATTGTACTTTTGTGTCTTTTGTGTCACAGTTTTGAGCAAAAATTCCATCGGGTGTGTTTGAATTTCAGATATATTTTAAAAATATATTTCTAATGTATTGAATGATTATGGCCATTGATTGAAATTTTTCGATAAATTTCAAAATATAGTCAGATTAGGATAGATTCGATGAGAAAATATATGATTAAAGGTTCGACTTTGAGATTCGATTTGCATCTGAGGGTGCCAATTCTGTACAAAGCCTGAATAATGGTTAAGGCACCATCTTAGGTAAAACTTTGGCGCTGTTTTAACGACATCTCGTGGTAAAACTTACACTCAACAAGATTGGGTCAAGTTCCATTTTATCCATGAAAATCGAGTAGGGCTGGGGAATTCGATTCGGTGATTCCAATTAATTCGAAGCACAAATTATTCGAATCATCCGCGAAACGGTCACAGGAACAAAAAGTATTAAATAAAGGGAATTTATCGTAGAGAGAACTTAAATTGCACCAGAAACACGAGATGCAAAAGTGCACAATGAACACGTTCTTATAACCATTCTTTCGAATAAGACTCGTCGTGGAGAATTAATTTTGACGACACAATGATTTCACCATTCTCATATTCGGTTCTCATTCTCACTAGGTTCTATTATCATATGAGCTTATCCCCGTCCCTCCTTGTTAAATTATTGGAGGGGGGGGCATGACTTTTTCGTCCACCTGGTCACCTCATAGAGTCCATCTGGTCACCCCATAGAGCGCATTTGGTCACCCACAGAGCCCACCTAGTCATCTCATAGAGTCTACCTGGTCATCTCACAGAGTCCACCTGGTCACCCCATAGGGTCCACCCGGTCACCACCTAGAGTCCACCTGGTCACCCCATAGGGCCCACCTGGTCACCCCTTATAGCACACCTGGTCACCCAATAGAGCCCAACCGTTCACCCCATTGAGTCCACCTGGTCACCCCATTGAGTCCACCTGGTTACCCCATTGAGTCCACCTCTCATTCTCACTAGGTTCTATTCTCATATGAGCTTATCTCCGTCCCTCCTTGTTAAATTATTGGAGGCGGGGGCATGACTTTTCGTCACCTGGTCCACCTGGTCACCTCATAGAGTCCACATCTGGTCACCCCATAGAGCCCACCGTGTCACCCCTTAGATCACACCTGGTCACCCAATAGAGCCCACCCGGTCACCACCTAGAGTCCACCTGGTCACCCCTAAATACCACCTGGTCACCCCATAACGTCCACCTGGTTACCCCTTAGAGAACACCTGGTCACCCAGTAAAGCCCACCCGGTCAACCCATAAATTCCATCTGGCCACCCCTTAGAGCCCACCCGGTCACCCCATAGAGTCCACCTGGTCACCCCTCAGAGCACAACTGGTCACCCAATAGAGCCCCCCGGTCACCCCACAGAGTCCATCTGGTCACCCCATAGCGTCCCCCTGTTCACCCAATAGAGCCCAACCGGTCACCCCATAGAGTCCACCTGGTCACCCCATAGAGTCCACCTGGTCACCCCATAGAGTCCACCTGGTCATCCCATAGAGTCCGCCTGGTCACCCCATAGCGTCCCCCTGTTCACCCAATAGAGCCCAACCTATCACCCCTAAACACCACCTGGTCACTCAATAAAGCCCACCCGGTCAACCCATAAAGTCTACCTGATCACCTCATAGAGTCCAACCGGTCACCCCTTAGAGTCCACCTGGTCACCCCACAGAGTCCACCTGGTCACCCCACAGAGTCCACCTGATCACCCCACAGAGTCCACCTGGTCACCCCACAGAGTCCACCTGGTCACCCCACAGAGTCCACCTGGTCACCCCACAGAGTCCACCTGGTCACCCCACAGAGTCCACCTGGTCACGCCACAGAGTCCACCTGGTCACCCCACAGAGTCCAACTGGTCACCCCATAGCGTCCCCCTGTTCACCCAATAGAGCCCAACCGGTCACCCCATAGAGTCCACCTGATCACCTCATAGAGTCCACCTGGTCACCCCATAGAGTCCACCTGGTACTCTTTAGAGTCCACCTGGTCACCCCATAAACCCCACCTGGTCATCCTATAAAGTCCACTTAGTATCCCTAAAGTCCACCTAGTCACTCTTCGATACTAGTTTCAAGTCAAAGTTGTAATTTTGCTGGGAATTTTGACTATAAAAAACCTGGTGGTATAAACGGCGCCCCAGCCAAAAAATTTAATTGAAACTAGCATTTATCTTGATCACCAAAATTTTTAATCGAAAAACAGATCGAAAGATATCTGTAAGTGTAAGTTGAATGAATCTATGTAAATTAGACAGCAAGGTCACGCCTCTATCCTAGCACGAACAAAAAAAAACTATCTTCATAGTTCAAAGTCTCTAGCTGTTCTTCTGTCGGATTAGCGTATTTCATACATGCCATCAAAGTCTGAAACGTCCCAAATGCTTCATTCCCGTCAGTGTAGAGAAACAACCTTCTTCAAGCGTCCCTCCCACGTAGACAAACCCCTGACCTTCTTTTTTAAATACGAAAGCATATTTCCACAAATAGCTGGCTTCGTTCCGTCCTGTCCCCGCGGAGATCCACTGGATGCATCAAATATTTCTGCGTAATCAATCCGCCTTAGCTCTGTTTCTAAATTCCCTCGCGCAATCATTCCAAGAGGCCATTTTAGTAGCTTCGGCGTGGAAACGTTGATTCAGCGATGCAGCCAACAAAAAAATATATATCGAAGATTATTGAAACCTGTTTAGAAATGATAGGGAACTTTAAGCAGTCGAAATTTTGCGCTTCGGCGTGGGAACGTTGATTCAGCGATGCAGCCAACAAAAAAATATATATCGAAGATTATTGAAACCTGTTTAGAAATAATAGGGAACTTTAAGCAGTCGAAATTTTGCGCAAGCCCGAATGACTGATAGATCGCGCCCCGTGGGCAGAGGACTAGTTTTTTTGTGCGCTGTAAAAAAACTACTGTAAATTTACTATTCGCTCTAATTGCGTATTTCCAAAGTAATGTCAAAAAAGTCAATTTTCAATTTTTTTTTCAATACCGCCAAGTAAAATTACTGTCAAAGAGCAGTGGTCGTCGACAGTAATTTTACTTGGCGGTATTGAAAAACATTCAAAATCGATTTTTTTTGTCCAAATTGTGAGGTGGTGATGGAACGCACCGCGAGGGTGCGGCTCATCAACAGCCCAAATTGACATAAATCTCAACAACATGGCGTTTTTTACTTCGGAAATTTTCAATTACTGCAAATGACTAGTAATATTACCGTACTTTCATCACAGTGTAGGTTTTCCGTCAACATCAACCGTTTTCATTCATAAGTCGCCTTTCATCAGGACCTTGACCAGGGCGATCCATTCAAATGTGCGTCATCAATTTTCTTTTTCGAGATGCATTCCGCTTAGGAGTGCTGTTACTGGGGCTACGGTCTGAAAAGGCTCTTCGCCACTTAGTGGTCATTAGTTGGATACTTTCAGACGCTGTTGCTGCGCTGATTTTGTTGTTTTTTGTTACAATGTATCTACTCAATCTATTCATGATATTGGGTTGCGTTTTTTAATTCTGGAAATATGCAATTACTGTAAATGACCAGTAAATTTACTGTACTTTTGTTACAGTGTTGATGGAACGAACGGCGAATTGAAATAAATGTAAAATTTCAACGTAAACGTAGTTTTTTTAAAACCTTAGCACCAGATTAGAAATTTTTCAAGCATGAGCCATTGATGCACCGCGTCTCATCTTGGACTGGAGGCTTTGATCTAATATTTAACCGATATGTCTTGTGCAGAAGCTTGATTCACGAGAAAGCCATAATCAATACCTAAGCCGTTATCCCGGCTTTCTTCTCCCGCAGGTTAAAATAAAATCCTCATCTTTATACCCTTCTGTACTGCGCGACACTGCTACGTGTCAACAGTATATAAGTTATAAGGCGGGACGCTCTTTACGGTCTATGGATATTATGAAGATGCGATTTGTATGGTTTTTGTAAAATGTATTTTAAAGCCAGACAAATTTTACATGTTGAATAATGTTGCGTTTAAGATAAATGAAACTGCTGTTAAATCTAACCATAGCTTGCCTACGCTTACTAGCTTGCTTACTAGCTTATTTTAGAACGTCCCCCTTTCCAGTATATAGCATTGTCGATGACTTAACCATTCCATTGCCCTGATGAGGAACGTCTGTATAGACATTCGAAACGTTGGCAAAATATAAAATATCGTTTGCACATCAACGGTTGAGCAATTAGATTCACCATAGCTTGCCTATTTTGCAAAATTTTTTGTCAAA